>CAWUFW010014772.1:0-397028 GCA_963921515.1 Calotriton arnoldi
CAGTACAGGTAAAGTGTGCTAGTAATATAGTAGGTGGGGTCATCCACAGGCCCAGGTCTGGGTGAAAAGGTAAGTAGCATCCAAAAAAATGTCTGACAGCAATGTGGTGGTGGTGTGTGTGGTCCCGCCTCACAGCGCCGCCGCCTTATACAGGGTTTAGGGCAGTGCAGTGGTGTTCAGGCAGTGTAGGGGGCGGTGCAGGGGGTGGTGTTTCAGGGTTTAGGGCAGTGCAGTGGTGTTCGGGCAGTGTAGGGGGTGGTGTTTCAGGGTTTAGAGCAGTGCAGTGGTGTTCGGGCAGTGTAGGGGGTCGTGCAGGGGGTGGTGTTTCAGGGTTTAGGCAGTGCAGTGGTGTTCGGGCAGTGTAGGGGTCGTGCTGGGGCTGGTGTTTCAGGGTTTAGGGCAGTACAGTGGTGTTCGGGCAGTGTAGGGGGTCGTGCTGTGGCTGGTGTTTCAGGGTTTAGGGCAGTGCAGTGGTGTTCGGGCAGTGTAGGGGGTCATGCTGGGGCTGGTGTTTCAGGGTTTAGGGCAGTGCAGTGGTGTTCGGGCAGTGTAGGGGGTCTTGCTGGGGCTGGTGTTTCAGAGTCTAGGGCAGTGTAGGGGGTCGTGCTGGGGGTGGTGTTTCAGGGTTTAGGGCAGTGCAGTGGTGTTCGGGCAGTGTAGGGGTCATGCTGGGGCTAGTGTTTCAGGGTTTAGGGCAGAGCAATGGTGTTCAGGCAGTGTAGGGGTTGTGCTGGAGGTGGTGTTTTAGGGTTTAGGGCAGTGCAGTGGTGTTCGGGCAGTGTAGGGGGTCGTGGGGGGTGATGTTTCAGGGTTTAGGGCTGTGCAGTGGTGTTTGGGCAGTGTAGGGGGTCGTGGGGGGGGGGTGGTGTTTCAGCGTTTAGGGCAGTGCAGTGGTGTTCCGGCAGTGTAGGGGGTCGTGCAGGGGGTGGTGTTTCAGGGTTTAGGGCAGTGCAGTGGTGATCGGGCAGTGTAGGGGGTCATGCTCGGGGTGGTGTTTCAGGGTTTAGGGCAGTGCAGTGGTGTTCGGGCAGTGTAGGGTGTCTTGCTGAGGGGTGGTGTTTCAGGGTTTAGGGCAGTGCAGTGGTGTTTGGGCAGTGTAGGGGGTCGTGCAGGGGGTGGTGTTTCAGGGTTTAGGGCAGTGCAGTGGTGTTCGGGCAGTGTAGGGGGTCGTGCTGGGGCTGGTGTTTCAGGGTTTAGGGCAGTGCAGTGGTGTTCGGGCAGTGTAGGGGGTCTTGCTGGGGGTGGTTTTTCAGGGTTTAGTGCAGTGGTGTTCGGGCAGTGTAGGGGGTCTTGCTGGGGTGGTGTTTCAGGGTTTAGGGCAGTGGTGTTCGGGCAGTGTAGGGGGTCTTGCTGGGGGTGATGTTTCAGGGTTTAGGGCAGTGCAGTGGTGTTCGTGCAGTGTAGGGGGTCGTGCTGGGGATGGTGTTTCAGGGTTTAGGGCAGTGCAGTAGTGATCGGGCAGTGTAGGGGGTCGTGCAGGGGTGGTGTTTCAAGGTTTAGGGCAGTGCAGTGGTGTTCGGGCAGTGTAGGGGGTCGTGCTGGGGGTGGTGTTTCAGGGTTTAGGGCAGTGCAGTTGTGTTCGGGCAGTGTAGGGGACGTGCACGGGGTGGTGTTTCAGGGTTTAGGGCAGTGCAGTGGTGTTCGGGCAGTGTAGGGGGTCGTGCTGGGGCTGGTGTTTCAGGGTTTAGGGCAGTGCAGTGGTGTTCAGGCAGTGTAGGGGGTCGTGCTGAGGCTGGTGTTTCACGGTTTAGGGCAGTGCAGTGGTGTTCGGGCAGTGTAGGGTGTCGTGCTGAGGGGTGGTGTTTCAGGGTTTAGGGCAGTGCAGTGGTGTTCGGGCAGTGTAGGGGGTCTTGCTGGGGGTGATGTTTCAGGGTTTAGGGCAGTGCAGTGGTGTTCGGGCAGTGTAGGGGGTCGTGCAGGGGGTGGTGTTTCAGGGTTTAGGGCAGTGGTGTTCGGGCAGTGTAGGGGGTCTTGCTGGGGGTGATGTTTCAGGGTTTAGGGCAGTGCAGTGGTGTTCGGGCAGTGTAGGGGGTCTTGCTGGGGGTAGTGTTTCAGGGTTTAGGGCAGTGCAGTGGTATTCGGGCAGTGTAGGGGGTCGTGCTGGGGGTGGTGTTTCAGGGTTTAGGGCAGTGCAGTGGTGTTCGGGCAGTGTAGGGGGTCGTGCAGGGGGTGGTGTTTCAGGGTTTAGGGCAGTGCAGTGGTGTTCGGGCAGTGTAGGGGGTCGTGCAGGGGGTGGTGTTTCAGGGTTTAGGGCAGTGGTGTTCGGGAAGTGTAGGGGGTCGTGCTGGGGGTGGTGTTTCAGGGTTTGGGGCAGTGCAGTGGTGTTCGAGCAGTAATGGGGGTCTTGCTGGGGGTGGTGTTTCAGGGTTTAGGGCAGTGCAGTGGTGTTCAGGCAGTGTAGGGGGCGGTGCAGGGGGTGGTGTTTCAGGGTTTAGGGCAGTGCAGTGGTGTTCGGGCAGTGTAGGGGGTGGTGTTTCAGGGTTTAGAGCAGTGCAGTGGTGTTCGGGCAGTGTAGGGGGTCGTGCAGGGGGTGGTGTTTCAGGGTTTAGGCAGTGCAGTGGTGTTCGGGCAGTGTAGGGGGTCGTGCTGGGGCTGGTGTTTCAGGGTTTAGGGCAGTACAGTGGTGTTCGGGCAGTGTAGGGGGTCGTGCTGTGGCTGGTGTTTCAGGGTTTAGGGCAGTGCAGTGGTGTTCGGGCAGTGTAGGGGTCATGCTGGGGCTGGTGTTTCAGGGTTTAGGGCAGTGCAGTGGTGTTCGGGCAGTGTAGGGGGTCTTGCTGGGGCTGGTGTTTCAGAGTCTAGGGCAGTGCAGTGGTGTTCGGGCAGTGTAGGGGGTCTTGCTGGGGTTGGTGTTTCAGGGTTTAGGGCAGTGCAGTGGTGTTCGGGCAGTGTAGGGGGTCGTGCTGGGGGTGGTGTTTCAAGGGTTTAGGGCAGTGCAGTGGTGTTCGGGCAGTGTAGGGGGTCATGCTGGGGCTAGTGTTTCAGGGTTTAGGGCAGAGCAATGGTGTTCAGGCAGTGTAGGGGGTTGTGCTGGAGGTGGTGTTTTAGGGTTTAGGGCAGTGCAGTGGTGTTCGGGCAGTGTAGGGGGTCGTGCTGGGGGTGGTGTTTCAGGGTTTAGGGCAGTGCAGTGGTGTTCGGGCAGTGTAGGGGGTCATGCTGGGGGTGGTGTTTCAGGGTTTAGGGCAGTGCAGTGGTGTTCGGGCAGTGTAGGGTGTCTTGCTGAGGGGTGGTATTTCAGGGTTTAGGGCAGTGCAGTGGTGTTTGGGCAGTGTAGGCGGTCGTGCAGGGGTGGTGTTTCAGGGTTTAGGGCAGTGCAGTGGTGTTCGGGCAGTGTAGGGCGTCGTGCTGGGGCTGGTGTTTCAGGGTTTAGGGCAGTGCAGTGGTGTTCGGGCAGTGTAGGGGGTCTTGCTGGGGGTGGTGTTTCAGGGTTTAGTGCAGTGGTGTTCGGGCAGTGTAGGGGGTCTTGCTGGGGTGGTGTTTCAGGGTTTAGGGCAGTGGTGTTCGGGCAGTGTAGGGGGTCTTGCTGGGGGTGATGTTTCAGGGTTTAGGGCAGTGCAGTGGTGTTCGGGCAGTGTAGGGGGTCTTGCTGGGGGTAGTGTTTCAGGGTTTAGGGCAGTGCAGTGGTGTTCGTGCAGTGTAGGGGGTCGTGCTGGGGATGGTGTTTCAGGGTTTAGGGCAGTGCAGTAGTGATCGGGCAGTGTAGGGGGTCGTGCAGGGGGTGGTGTTTCAAGGTTTAGGGCAGTGCAGTGGTGTTCGGGCAGTGTAGGGGGCATGCTGGGGGTGGTGTTTCAGGGTTTAGGGCAGTGCAGTGGTGTTCGGGCAGTGTAGGGGGACGTGCACGGGGTGGTGTTTCAGGGTTTAGGGCAGTGCAGTGGTGTTCGGGCAGTGTAGGGGGTCGTGCTGGGGCTGGTGTTTCAGGGTTTAGGGCAGTGCAGTGGTGTTCAGGCAGTGTAGGGGGTCGTGCTGAGGCTGGTGTTTCACGGTTTAGGGCAGTGCAGTGGTGTTCGGGCAGTGTAGGGTGTCGTGCTGAGGGGTGGTGTTTCAGGGTTTAGGGCAGTGCAGTGGTGTTCGGGCAGTGTAGGGGGTCTTGCTGGGGGTGATGTTTCAGGGTTTAGGGCAGTGCAGTGGTGTTCGGGCAGTGTACGGGGGGTCGTGCAGGGGGGGGTGTTTCAGGGTTTAGGGCAGTGGTGTTCGGGCAGTGTAGGGGGTCTTGCTGGGGGTGATGTTTCAGGGTTTAGGGCAGTGCAGTGGTGTTCGGGCAGTGTAGGGGGTCTTGCTGGGGGTAGTGTTTCAGGGTTTAGGGCAGTGCAGTGGTATTCGGGCAGTGTAGGGGGTCGTGAAGGGGGTGGTGTTTCAGGGTTTAGGGCAGTGCAGTGGTGTTAGGACAGTGTAGGGGGTCGTGCTAGGGGTGGTGTTTCAGGGTTTAGGGCAGTGCAGTGGTGTTCGGGCAGTGTAGGGGGTCGTGCTAGGGTTGGTGTTTCAGGGTTTAGGGCAGGGCAGTGGTGTTCGGGCAGTGTAGGGGGTCGTGCAGGGGCTGGTGTTTCAGGGTTTAGGGCAGTGCAGTGGTGTTCGGGCAGTGTAGGGGGTCGTGCTAGGGGTAGTGTTTTAGGGTTTAGGGTAGTGCAGTGGTGCTTGTGTAGTGTAGGGGGTCGTGCTGGGGGTAGTGTTTTAGGGTTTAGGGTAGTGCAGTGGTGTTTGTGTAGTGTAGGGGGTCATGTTTTAGGGTAGTGCAGTGGTGTTTGGGTAGTGTAGGGGGTCGTCCTGGGGGTAGTGTTTTAGGATTTAGGTTAGTGCAGCGGTGTTTGGGTAGTGTAGGGGGTCGTGCTGGGGGTAGTGTTTTAGGGTTTAGGGTAGTGCAATGGTGTTTGTGTAGTGTAGGGGTCGTGCTGGGGGTAGTGTTTTAGGGTTTAGGGTAGTGCAGTGGTGCTTGTGTAGTGTAGGGGGTCGTGCTGGGGTAGTGTTTTAGGGTTTAGGGTAGTGCAGTGGTGTTTGTGTAGTGTAGGGGGTCATGTTTTAGGGTAGTGCAGTGGTGTTTGGGTAGTGTAGGGGGTCGTGCTGGGGGTAGTGTTTTAGGGTTTAGGGTAGTGCAGTGGTGTTTGTGTAGTGTAGGGGTCATGCTGGGGGTAGTGTTTTAGGGTTTAGGATAGTGCAGTGGTGCTTGTGTAGTGTAGGGGGTCGTGCTGGGGTAGTGTTTTAGGGTTTAGGGTAGTGCAGTGGTGTTTTTGTAGTGTAGGGGGGGTCATGTTTTAAGATGCAACGCTCCAATACCTGACCAGTCTGCACTACATAAAACTGCAAAAAAACTAAAAATAAAAAGTGTTTGCACACTTTTGTCATTGGGCTATATGTGGGCTACATCTGGGTAATATTTGTGCTACATTTGGGCTCTTTTTTCACTGGTGGCCATCTTGGAAGGCTTCTTTGTTATGAAGTTTCCTAATTTCCTCATTTACTGCAGTCTCCTCAGTAGGAAATGCTTTCAGATTTTTACTTTGATTCCATCAAGAAGGCATTCAGATGTGTCTCACATTTGCCATAAATTCAGAATGTTAGCACTCTAGTTGCTCATTAGATCACTGTAGTAAAGCTACTGCTCACCAGGGAGTTAACTGGAAGTCTGCTGCTGGTATTGAAAGTGATTGTTTCAGTCTGCATGTCAGAATTTTCTACTGAAATAGAAGAGGATTTGAGATCTCACTTAAAACATGCCCTAATTTTTCCTTCTGCAGCATTAACCATAATTTCTATTTCAAAAAGAACCCCTCATTTTGTTCCTTTTTAAATTAAATGTTTTAAGTGTTACCGGTTTATTCCAATCAAGCTGGCTTCAGGTGTGCCATACTTTTGTCATAAGTAAGGCTGTTAGCGCTCTAGTTGTTCTTTAGAAGACTCTGGGAAGCTGCAGTAGAACACAAAGGCATCAACTGGCAGGCTGCTCCTGTTGAAATATAACAGGAAGATATTTGAGATCACACTTGAAACATGTCCTAATTTTTCTTTCTACAGCACTAACCATAATTTCTATGACAAAATGAACCCCATCATTTTGTTCCTTTTTAAATTAAATGTTTTAAGTGTTACCAGTTTATTCCAATCAAGATGGCTTCAGGTGTGCCATACTTTTGTCATAAGTAAGGCTGTTAGCACTCTAGTTGTTCTTTAGAACACTCTGGGAAGCTGCAGTAGAACACAAAGGAATCAACTGACAGTCTCTGCCCTTGTTGGATGTACATGTTTTACTGAGAATGTCAGACTTCATTCTCACATGACTGAGAAAGATAATGTGAATTTACAGAAAATATGCTCTCATTGTAGCTTCTGGAGCACCTTCCAAAACTCTATGGGACAAGCATGTGAAAATAGTTTTCTCTCAAACATGATTCATGATATCCCAGCAGAAGGTTTTTCACAGGGTAAAATCACCTTAGAACACACCACAATTCCTGAAATTAGTATGGCACCATCAACAAATGAATTCTAATGTAACTAAAGTCTGTTATTACCCTTTATAGTTCTCCTTTTGGTAACCCTCAAAATCTTTGATTCACTACAATGCATTTCAATGGGGTACTATCATGTATATTGGTCTCAAGATGGCTGCCAGCAATTCCAGGATGAAGTGCTGACAGCCAATCAGATCTCACAATGACATGTGTGGTTAGGCTCCGCCCAGATATATATGTGATTTGACTTTTGATTTTCTCAGGAACTACTGAACGGATTTACACCATTTAAGCAAAAGGCACGACACTGAACCAAGGGCTACCTCTTTGCCAAATTTGGTGTAATTCCGTTCAGCAGTACGGGCTGTAGCTGCGACTAAAGGTTCCTATGGAAAAATGAATGGGAAAACACGTTTTGGGACCCCCCTTTTTTCTCGGCCCCCGCTTGACGAATCACCCCGAGACTTTCAGGATAGGAGCGGACCGGAGCGCCCCAACAAGTTGGAAACTTTCGCGAAAATTCGTCAACCGGCGCAAGAGTTATTTCAAATAGAATGTTGCGGATTTCCTATGGAAAATAGGTCCTAACTATAACTATCTACTGGCGACCGCCAGTAGATAATATATATATATATATAAAACATATTTAAACTTTAAAGAAACACACATTCACTGGATGATGTCATCAGTGATGTCATAAGTGATGTCACTGACCATGTCATGAGTGATGTAATATGTGATGTCATCAGCAGTGCATTGCGGGCGCGAGTTATAGTTAGCTCTACTAACTATAACGGCCAAATTTCTCTGGTTTTGTATGAGTGAAATGTCCAACTAACTATAACGTCCCTGAAACCTATGGTTTTTTCAGTGAATTTCTAAGGTTTTTTAAATGCTAATTTCTAACTATAACGTCCCTAAAACCTATGGTTTTTTCATTGAATTTCTAAGGCTTTTTAAATGCTAATTTCTAACTATAACGTCTGTATTAAGTCCCCTTGAATCCTGAGGGTCCTTGGGGGCAAACTAGCCCACCAGATACCTCCAGTAAGCGCCACGGAGCTGCGTTGCAGAGAGGTGTTCCGAGGCAACGCCCCTTTTTACACCACGCTGCAAACGCGGCTTCTGGCGCACTGCTGCTCGGAGGATGAAGTCCACTTGTGTCCTGAGGTCCTCAGGACACAAGAGGACCTCATCGCCCCACCAGCAGTGCACCAAAAGCCGCGTTTGCAGAGTGGTGTAAAAAGGGCCGAGGCCTCGGACCACCTCTCTGCAACACAGCTCTGTGGCGCTTACTGGAGGTACTTGGTGGGCTAGTTGGCCCCCAGGGACCCTCAGGATTGAAGGGGACTTAATCCCCCAATTTACAATGCGTCAGGGGGCGGTTTGCACACTTATTATATCAGGCCCTGCCCCCTCCCTGCACCACTGTGCAAACACGCCCCCTGGCACGTTGTAACTTGGGGGATTAAGTCCCCTTGAATCCTGAGGGTCCCTGGGGGCCAACTAGCCCACCAGGTACCTCCAGTAAGTGCCACACAGCTGCGTTGCAGAGAGGTGTTGTGAGGCCACGCCCCTTTTTACACCACGCTGCAAACGCGGCTTCTGGCGCACTGCTGCTCGGAGGATGAAGTCTACTTGTGTCCTGAGGTCCTCAGGACACAAGAGGACCTCATCGCCGCACCAGCAGTGCACCAGAAGCCGCGTTTGCAGAGTGGTATAAAAAGGGGCGTGGCCTTGGACCACCTCTCTGCAACGCAGCTCTGTGGCTCTTACTGGAGGTACCTGGTGGGCTAGTTGGCCCCCAGGGACACTCAGGATTGAAGGGGACTTAATCCCCCAAGTTACAATGCGCCAGGGGGCATGTTTGCACACTTGTAATATCATGCCCCGCCCCCTCCCTGCAGCACTCTGCAAACGCGCCCCCTGGCGCGTTCTAAGTTGGGGGATTAAGTCCCCTTGAATCCTGAGGGTCCCTGGGGGCCAACTAGCCCACCAGGTACCTCCAGTAAGCGCCACAGAGCTGCGTTGCAGAGAGGTGTAAAAAGGGGCGTGGCCTCAGACCACCTCTCTGCAACGCAGCTCTGTGGCACTTACTGAAGGTACCAGGTGGGCTAGTTGGCCCCCAGGGACCCTCAGGATTCAAGGGGACTTAATCCCCCAACTTAGAACGCGCCAGGGGGCGCGTTTGCAGAGTGCTGCAGGGAGGGGCCGGGGCCTCGGGGAGTTGTGGGTTTCTTTTTCGATTTTTTTTATTTTATGGGAGGGGGGCTGTGTGGCCCTCCTTCCCTGGGCCACTTTTGTCCCCTGGGACCCTATCCCACAGGGCCTGGCAGCCTTGTTTTTTTTTTCAAATAACTTTTTGGGGAAGGGGGGCCGCGTGGCCCCCTTTCCCTTGGCCACTTCTGGCCCCGGGGACCCCATCCCCGGGGCCCGGCCAGCCTGTCTTTTTTTTTTTTTAGGAGGTGGACGCGTGGCCCCCCTCCTTAGGCCAATTATGGCCCCGGAGACCCCATCCCCCGGGGCCGGCATTTCAATTAAAAATAAAAATTATTGGGGAGGGGGGGCCGCGTGGGCCCCCTCCCGGGCCACTTCTGGCCCCGGGAACCCCATCTCCCGGGCCTGGCCTCACTGTTGGGGACCGTGGGGGGAGCCCCAATGCCCCCACGGTCCCGCCGGCTCCCCGCCTCCTGCGGGAGCCGGCATTGCTTTTGAGCAAGGGGAGCTGCTGACATGCAGCTCCCCTTGCTCAAAAGCAATCCTGCTTTGCTTCATTGAAGCGAGAGCAGGTTTTCCTGCTCTCGCTTAAATGAAGCAAAGTAGGGTTTGCTATGACAGGGCGGGAGCCGTGCTCCCGCCCTGCCATAGCAAACCGCAATGTCCCGGGGGGGAGGGGCACCCTGAGTCATTGCAGGAGCCGGCCCTGGGGGGTGGCGGTTCCCAGGGCCATCAAGGGTTCCTGGAGGGGGGCCCTTCGTTTTGAAAGCCCCGGGGAGGTGGTGGTCCCCGGGGCTGGGGGTCCGCTACGGACACCCAAATTTAAATAAGTATGTGCCCCGGGGAGGTGGTGGTCCCCGGGGCATATGGGGGGCTCTTGCCCCCCCACACATCTCTTTTTTAACCAAAAACAAGAGCCCCGGGGAGGTGGCGGTCCCCGGGGATGCGGGGGAGCCCGCGTGCCCCCGCATCCAATTAAAAATGCCCCGGGAGGTGGCAGTCCCGGGGCAGCGTGGGGGGTTGGGACCCCCACACACTCATTTAGCAACAAGCCCCTGGAAGGTGGCGGCCCCGGGTCTGCGGGGGGTGCCGCGTGCACCCCTGCACATAATTAGCACAGCCCCGGGGAGGTGGTGGTCCCCGGGGCTGCGGGGGCCCCCGCGGGCCCTTGCTATTTCATTTACACAGTGCCCCCGGGACCTGGCCCACCTGGGGGCCTCATTAAAATGAAGCACGGGAGCCCGCGCTTCATTTTTTTTTATTTTCGGCAGGATTCGCGCACCCAGCGCGAATTCTGCCGAATATTTTTTTTTTTAATGCTTTTTTTGGCCCTGAGGGTCCCTGTGGGACCCCCTGAGCAGGCCTAGGGGGTCAGGCTGTTTCTACCCTGCCCCCTTTCCTTGTTTTTTAACCTTTTTTTCACTGATTTCTTGTGACTCGGTTACCGAGTCACAAGATGGCTGCCAACACATTCTGGTTTAGAGTGTTGGCAGCCAATCAGAGTTTAGCTCGTGCCCGGGAGGAGTCGCGACTCCTCCTCGGTGCTCAGATATCGATATTTTTTCTTTTTCTAATTTCACAGGAACTACTGAACGGATTTACACCATTTAACAAAAAGGGCTCTTTCTGAACCAAGACCTACCTTTTTGCCAAATTTGGTGTAATTCCGTTCAGCAGTTCGGGCTGTAGCTTTGTCTAAAGTTTCCTATGGAAATTAACATGGGGAAAACGTGTTTTGGTACCCTCCTTTTTTCTCGGCCCCCGCTTGACAAATCACCCCGAAACTGTCAAGACAGAAGCAGACCAGAGCGGGCCACTAGGTTTGAAAATTTCGCAAAGATTCGTCAAATGACGCCAAAGTTATTGGGAAAACAAAAAACGCTTTTTGAATAGGAATGAGGTTCTAACTCTAACTAGCTACTTGCGACCGCAGTAGGTAATTAATATATGTATATATATATATATATATATATATATATAAAAAGGCAAGTGAATATGTTCACAAGAGTGCGAGGATGTTGTGCTATTTCTGTATCTATTGCAGTCCCGTTTTTTTCCTGAAAATGTGATCACCCTACTTATATGAGATATAGGCGACTAAACAGAATGCACCCTAGACGAGTACAAAGAATACCAGACTGTAAAGTCTACCAATTCACAGGGCCGTGACCTTTCCACCCCGGAGGTATCGCTATAAAATGCCTATGAAATTCAGCCTCCAACCAACCGCTGCTTATATATTTTTTTTTAGGTCTAGTGCGCTTCTGGTGTCCCGGGTATAGGCTGGATTTTCATGGAAGGCTCCATATCGACATGACTTCGAGAGCCAGGGGTGCGTAGGCGCAAATTAGTGGATTTGGGCCTCTATGGGCTTTGATGCCTCATGCTTGTTAGGTTGCAAGGTGTAGGCTTAACAGTTGATACAAACAGTGAAGTGTTTACTTTATGTGTATGTCTGGTACTCTGAATGTGACACACATAGTCCAGTGTGCGCAGCCTTTGTCTGACTGCACTAAGGGAAAGCTATAAATGATGCGTTGTTTACAGTTGTGTCTGGCTGCACTGAGCACATGATATAAATTACGCAGAAGTCAGTATACACGTGGCTACACTAAGCACACAATGCTTATTACCATCAAAGAAACCCAGAGAGACCAACTGTGTTTGCCTCTTTTGCAAACGTAAATACAGTGAAAGGTGGAGGTGCTGCGTGAAATATCGTGAAATGTTTACAGTGACATTTCCAGCAATCTGAAGAGTAAGAAGGGGTGGGGGTCTTGCGAAAGTGATACGGGGAAGATGTGAGAAGAAAAGTGAAGGAGCAGGGAGAAGCATTCCCTGTTTGTGTGATTAGAAATACCAAGGTGGCCGGAGCTAGGCACTACACAGGGCAGATTGTATGAGCCCGGTTACCGAATATGCCATCAGGATCGGCACCTAGTGCCATAAGACAATACCAGGCAAGAGGCTGATGGAGCTGGGGCAATTCCAGCTTTGTGGTCTTTGTCTCAACAACACGGTACAACTAGTGTCGCAGAGGATGAGCAACGCGATCTCACTGGTGTGGACTCGGTAGGGAACCCCGGAGACTTACTGCTTGTTGGTGCCACAAAATGCATGTATTGCGTGCAGGCTCTTGTGGAAAGATAGCTAACTGGGTCGATGCTCGCAGTGCGGAGATCAGTGAGTAAACTGCATCATAGTTTCAAACTCCATCCGAAACCCTGTATGCTTCCGAGGTCGCGTCCCAGAGGCGTCCAGAAGCGTCTGTTGTTACATTACTTGGGTATCTATACTAGGATCCGGCTATTAAATGAAAAATATGATGTTTCATGGTTGGAAACACTAGCAAAATGGGAGAAATGTTGACCCAAGATGCAGAGAGGTGAGATCACGTGTCTGAAAGCATGCAGTAGTTATTCTGCAGAAAGGCGTTCTTCCCAGCGCCGCCTTAACTAAGGCCGAGTCCAATGTGTTGGCCCCTTTAACAGATAAGCCACTATTACACAGCGGGTTTTGTGCGTGCTGCAGAGATCGGTGTACTTCATCCCTGAGGTCGGTGTCGGGTCAGCCTAAAATGGCAATACGTCACCACCCTATCAAAGAAGGAAAGTCGGTGACGTGTGTGGAAAATCTTTGGTGCCCCCCGTTAGATTCTGTGTCGGGGGAGCTATGCGTTTCAGGGTGACCAGTAAAATGCTATACTGACTCTGGTACTTTATACAAGCGTTCGTGCCCCCGGAATGCTCTGCTGTGGTGTAGTGCATCGCTGAACTGTCACCATCCATCACAAAAATGTATGTTTTTTGCTGCCCATTCTGGCATTAAACCATTTGCCCCACCCCGGCTGGCTGCTGATTGAGCGTGGTGCTACGTTAACGAAGACTTTTCTTTCACAAAACAGCTGGGGAATTCTTTACATACGATTGCACGGCCTGTGTAATGACTCATGCTTCCTGCACTGAGCAGATAATTTGTTTGCAAGTTCCGGACTCTGCCTTAAAAACTTTCCAGAGGCAGACCGGCTGGCTGGGACACTCTTTGTTACTCAGCGAGTCCTTTTCATTTTGCAACATTTCTTCTGTCAGCCTGTTAATTCTTAAATGCATTTATGAATTAACAGGCTGGCAGAAGAATTGTTGCAAAATGAAACGGACTCGCTGAGTAACCAAGAGTGTCCCAGGCAGCCAGTCTGCCTCTGGAAAGTTAATGACGGGATTAACAGAAGGGAGCTGCAAAGGAGATACAGCGACCCCGGCTCCACCCTTACCCCTCCTCCAATGGCCGCGCCACAGAGCCCGAGAGGCAACAACGGAGGAGCAGAAACTTTCTGCAGACTAGCCTGGCCCTGAATTTCCCTGCTCCCATTAAAGCGCTCAGTAAGGCTTGAGCCTGTTTTTTTATAAAACAAAAGTGCTCCGATCCGTAGAAGGCGAGCTTCTTGAGCTGCTACAGGGTGTGAGCATTTAGAAAGGGCAGCCATTTGAACAAGCAGCGCCGTATGCCAGCCAGCGGGGAGGAGAGGGCGGTAAGAACAAGCATTTGCAATGCAATAGGACTCGCATTTACGCGAGACCTTTTGCATTGCAAACAGGAGTGCGGGCGGGCGGGAGGCAGCGGGGCGAGAAGGCACGAACTGCAGGAGGGGGGAGAAGACACGGGCAACCTTATTAAAGAAAACAGTGCTTACAATCTATAGAAAAACGTACTGTGCAACACTCGAAGTAAAGGGGCCAGTAGCCATGGAAGGATACAATGACGACATGGCCATAAAAAGGAGGGACTAACAAACCTCATAATCAGTCAGAAGGCAGCATTTTCGAAAGACAATGACACGAGCTAATTAAAAACATGGGCGGAGACTGGGCGGAGTTTCCACTCCTTACTCCATTACTGCATGCCTCGCACAGTGAGCAGCGCATGCGCGCTGCCGCTATAAGCGCGACCTAAAAATGAAAAATGCAGCCACGTGTGCACACATGTAAACTGGCAGCCATTTTGTAATTTTTTGCTGTACAAGCGGCCCGGGGGCAATACCATACAAGTCTATGGCTGATCCCATGCCCAATGGGAGAATAGGAGGACCTACATATTTAAAATGTTTACACCCATTGAAAGCCGTGGGCTGATACCAAGACAGGACAAACACCAAGGCCACTGTCTAAAGTCATCAGAGCCACAGTAACCAATGGCTGGAAGGGCTGAGAGCATCCTTGGCAGCCCTCCGACTCTGGCGGCTGACTCCCGACCTCAAGGCAAGTCTCCGCCTCCCGAGTGCTGCATGCAGAAACCCGATGCGGAGATTTGTAAAACTGCCAAAAATATAATGTTGATGCCTGTCACGCAAATGACCTCTGACATCAACGGTTAACGCTTTGTCTTGACTCCTTAGCGGGGAGATTAGGGCATGTGACAGGCTTAGACATATTATTTTTTGCAGTTTTACAGAGTGCAAACAAAAACAGAGTTTAGAACTCCGTTTTTGTTTGCATTATGTTATTAAACTGACAAAAATGAAACGCTGACTGCCATCACCAGACATGCCAACAGACCCACTTCAGGAACTGTCTCCGATTCAATAAAAATACATTCTCCAGTGCTTTTTTCAAAATCTCCCTCTTCCTACTCTAATATGGTGGCATGCATGTGCGAGGGTGTGCATGGTGAAGGACCACATGACCTAAATGGGCACAGTCAGGCATCTGCAAACAGAGTGGCAGACATCAAGCAGTAATAGAAACGGATGTGCAAGAAGTGCGGCTCAGCTGAGGAATTGACTTTGGATACAGAAGCCATTGGCATGCCTTTGTCAACAGGAAGTGAATACTGCATGTTAAAGCTCAGGGAGCGGTTTAGGAGGCAACCCTGTGTCCCCTGGCTTTAAAACCTGGAAGAGAATTTGAAATACTTCTAACCATACACCCACATGGTATGGTGCACTGCCCGTGTGGACAAGTGCTCAAGAGCAATTCCAACCACGCACCTACATGGCACAAGGTTGCCCATGTGGACAAGCGTTCACGAACAGTTCAAACCACACGCCCACATGGTATAGTGCGCTGCCGTGTGGACAACCTCTCACGAGCATTTCTAACCACACACTCACAAGGTAGAGTTCGCTGCCTGTGTCGACAAGCGTTCACGAGCAATTCAAACCACACGCCCACATGGTAGAGTGAGCTGATGTGTTGACAAGCGCTCACAATCAAAGCAAACCACATACCCACATGGTAGAGTGCACTCCACGTGTAGACAAGAGCTCACAAGCAATTCAAACAATGCGCCCAAATGGTATAGTGAGCTACCTTGTGCACAAGCGCTCACAAACAATTCAAACCACACACCCTCTCAGTAGAATGCACTACCTATGTGGAAAAGCACTCACGAGCAATTCAAACCACACAACCACATGGTATAGTGCGCTTCTCCTGTGGCCAAGCGCTCACAAGCAATTCAAATCGCACACCCACATGGGAAAGTGCGCTGCCCATGTGGACAAGCAGTCACTCATTGAATTATTTTTTGTGATGTCATTGTTTTTCATGTTATTTTTTGACAGCTCGTATTTATTAATTGTGTGAAGAACCTTATTTGATAAAAATCTAATTAAAGAATGTACTTTTTGTAATTTGTTGTGGGTGTTGCATATAGTTTTGTCAACCATTGTGAATGATTACATTTGATGATTACTGTTTCTACAAAGGAATGTTCATGTTCTAAAAGGTAATTTTCAGTTTTTACCCGACAGAACCATTTGTAGCTTTTTATATCAATACCCAGGTTCTGAGGGATACAGGGTTACCCCATTGTTCTTAATGGTCACGAGCAATTCACAGCACACACCCACATTGTATAGTGGCTCGCCGTGCGGACAAGTGCTCACAAGCAATTCAAACCACACTCCCAGAAGGTATAGTGCGCTGTCATTTTGACAAGCACAAACCAGCAATTCAAACCACACACCCTCATGGTATGTCACATGGCCCATAGGGACATTGTCGTTTTTCATTAAGTTAGCATGAGCATGTCGCAGCTTGCCTGCTGCTTTTTCGCACGTTACTACCCGTCTTTCTTTTTGCAATATTTCTATGACTGCTTTCACATGAGAACTCATCGCTGTGTTCACTCTCTGCATGTTCCTGGGATTTTGACTGAACATTATGTGCAAGGTCGAACAACAATGCCCCTTGTTATTTTGTTCTGGCCAGGCTTTAGCCCTTAGACAAAACATACAGATGCAGCTGTTGTTTGGACAACGTACTTTAGGTTTATTAGAATACACAAATGGGTATCACACACTTGGAGAGGGACCTTTCCAGAGAGAAGAGCGAGACAGCACCTATGATGTAATTCTACCATCTATAGGCTAAGGTTAGGCAGTATAGTCTTTTCTCCATTGTCTTTCTATGATGACATCTCCCTTCGTTATATATGGACTAACTGCTATGCTGACGATACTTGTACTATGCATTTTCCGGCTTGTTGTGGCACGTATACTGCATGTTAGGGCACGTTAGTTTAAATAAATATTTTAAACTGTTTTGTGTCTCTGTCAGATCTTATAGTGGACAAGTACAAGAGTGCGAGCGAAAGGGTGTGTCTTGTTACCGCGATTCCTGAGAGATCTAGGAGTGTTGTGTTCTGGGGTGTCTAATAATTTGTTTCTCTGAGAGTGAGTAGGAGAGCAAGTGAGACACTATAGCTAGTCGGTCCTGGGTTCGTGGGTACTAAGTTGGTAGGAAGACCCAGTCCTTATACACCAAGGTCCCATATTCCTGCACATAGTTCCGTATTTGTGCAGAATCCCTGCAACATGGCGCCACCAACGTTTGGTCTGATACTTATTCGCAAAAACCCTGAGTAGCGCTTATCCATAATACCCTCTCACCAATTTACGGAGACGTCCATGGTGGGAGGGCTTAGCCTCCTATATTTGTATTTTATATGTTTTTCAAGCTTGAAATGTAAAAGTTTTTGTTTCTCTTTTTGACCCAGTTTTGCGCTACCGCTCTACTGGTTTATCCTTTTTCGTTTTTAATATCACAGTCGCTATTGCAGCACCTAACTGCGCAGAGGTTACAGCATTCTTGACTCAACGTGGAGTCCCCAATGCGGGGGCGTCCTTTATCTTTGTTGTCGAGGCGGACGTGGCTTACTGCTTCAAGGTCTTTTACTCTTGGGTTACATTCCCGTGGGTAGATGGGAATGATCATTTGTTTCATGAATATACGAGAGCTGTGGTTCCGGCGGCTTATCGTCCTTATGCATTACTTGAAGTTCCGTTACAGCCTGGGAGCATACCATCTAGTTTCAAGGCGCCCTTTCTCACCATGTTTCAGTGGTCCGTTTAGGCCCCTTATCGGTCGATGGGGCCACTTGGCCTGTTTTGGCTCGTTTTACATCGTATCCAAATTATCTCAATGTCACACTCGCAGAGCTACGTCAGCTACATATATCATTCATTCATATACACAGAAGTGTGATCCAGTTTATGTCGCGTGCAATTCAAGTGGCTCCGGCTGGAGCTGCGCCTCCTCCGCATGGTTACGGCGGTGGCCTTGTAATAAGCCCTGTCATTGTGAATTCAGTGATGGGCAAACGTCCTCAGAATAGAGATGATTTACCATATTAGGTTGCAGAAAAAATTTGAGCAACTCGAAGCAGTTTTTCTGCATACTACACCTGTTGAGAAACACAGGATCCTGACAATGAGTTTACCAAGTGGTATTATTCCTGCTTTAGCTGATTGCACCAGCTGGGGGACGGAGTTTGCTTCAGTGTATACACTGTGCTTTGGCACCCCCTCCATGAGCGTTCTACCGAGCATTCTAAAGAAGGTACAGGATGAACACGGGGCTGGTCTGGCCCTGGAATTGGGGATGAAATTAGTGTGAATGTTCCCTATAGTCGCCGATATGGTTCTGGCCAACATCAAAGGTGAAGCAGTTTGCTTCCAAGTACGCTAACGCCTATCGGCTGTGGCGGACATGTACCGGCAGCGGCAGTTGGCGATTATTATTGCGGAGGTGTATACCTCATTGGGACGCAATAGTTTGGGAGTAAGACCTTTTACTACAGAACAAACTCCCTCCTGAAAAGCGACCCTTGACCTTGACCTTGCCAGGTAGGTCGCTCCCCCACCACACAGCTCTGCCTGTGTTGTCCGCCCGCTGCTGCTGCTGGTAAGCTCGCCCCTCTGCTTGTGGCCTCGGTGCCCGTTTTCCTTCTGTTTCCCCTCGCTGCCCCCATTTTCACTGTGTCCTCGTTTTTCCTTCTGTACCCCTCGCTGCCCCCATTTTCACTGTGTCCTTGTTTTCCTTCTGTACCCCTTGCTGCCCCCATTGAACTGTGTCCTCGCTGCCCCCATTTTCACTGTGTCCTTGTTTTTCCTTCTGTACCCCTCGCTGCCCCCATTTTCACTGTGTCCTTGTTTTTCCTTCTGTACCCTCGCTGCCCCCATTGAACTGTGTCCTCGCTGCCCCCATTTTCACTGTGTCCTTGTTTTTCCTTCTGTACCCCTCGCTGCCCCCATTTTCAGTGTCCTTGTTTTTCCTTCTGTACCCCTCGCTGCCCCCATTGAACTGTGTCCTCGCTGCCCCCATTTTCACTGTGTCCTTGTTTTTCCTTCTGTACCCCTCGCTGCCCCCATTTTCACTGAGTCCTTGTTTTTCCTTCTGTACCCCTCGCTGCCCCCATTGAACTGTGTCCTCGCTGCCCCCATTTTCACTGTGTCCTTGTTTTTCCTTCTGTACCCCTCGCTGCCTCTCTCCACTCCCGCCGCTGCGTCCCCGCCCCCCTGACTGCCCATTCGCTGCCCCTGCCTCCCGCCTCCCAGCTGCTCCTCCCTCCCACCTCCCCATATATGGCGGCCGCTGCGCGGTGAGGAGAGCGACCCTTGACCTTGCCAGGTAGGTCGCTCCCCCACCACACAGCTCCGCCTGTGTTGTCCGCCCGCTGCTGCTGCTGGTAAGCTCGCCCCTCTGCTTGTGGCCTCGGTGCCCGTTTTCCTTCTGTTTCCCCTCGCTGCCCCCATTTTCACTGTGCCTCGTTTTTCCTTCTGTACCCCTCGCTGCCCCCATTTTCACTGTGTCCTTGTTTTCCTTCTGTACTCCTCGCTGCCCCCATTGAACTGTGTCCTCGCTGCCCCCATTTTCACTGTGTCCTTGTTTTTCCTTCTGTACCCCTCGCTGCCCCCATTTTCACTGTGTCCTTGTTTTTCCTTCTGTACCCCTCGCTGCCCCCATTGAACTGTGTCCTCGCTGCCCCCATTGCTACTGAACAAGTGGCTACTGCAGATTTGGCTGCCTCATCAGGCAATGAATTACCCACAGTGTGTACTCCCACGCGCTGATGGCCCAAAGCATGGATAACATGTGTGAGTGGCAAACGTTCCTTAAGAGCGGCCACTCGGACCCAAAGCTTTTTAAGCTTAATTGGGCTACCTTTAGAATCACGAAAATCATTCTGTGTCCAGAAGTGTAAGTTGTCATTGAAGGATTGTACACAGTAAAACGAATCGCACACAATAAGAGTCAGAACCTCAGCATCTGCGAATTCAAGCGCTAAAACCAAAGCACGTAGGGCCAATTGAGCCGTGCAATCACCTAGAGACTGTGTGTGTACCAGGGAGGATTTAAAATCCCCATCTACAATTTTTCCAGTCACAATCATGCATGCCGCAAAATGCGCAGATCCATCAGTGTAAACAATGCATTTTTACTGATCAAGGGGAAGCAACGACGGAGGAGATGGGTGAACATATTCATATTGTAAAAAATCCTGTGTCTGCAAAGTCGGGTCAAAGATAAAGCTGACATCAGCCGACATCAAAGAACTAGCCCATTGTATCCAGCGTGGATGCAAGGCTTTAGAGTTCGGGACACTAGCCTTCATAACTGCTTCTAAAGCAGGTACTGGCGAAACCATGAAAATGCGTTTACCCTGAGTTAGAGAGCGTTCTTTAAGAATCGCCATCTGGACAGCTGTCAAATTTTTTCTGTATGAGAGAAACGCATCTCAGCAGAAGTATACAAATGCGATTTATAAGCAATGGGGACAGTGTCCCCTTCATTGAACGTCAAGTAAGTGAAACCTAACGCGCCTGGTACAATCCGTATGACCAAATTAGTAGAATTGTCTCGTGTTAACAAGAAGTTGGTAGCAAGCAGATCAGACTGCAGAGAGCGAAGAATTGCAGTATGTTCAGGAAGCCGAGAAAGAGGGATGTATCAATGAGTAAAGAGTTTTGATATGCTGGGCATACTCTGGAACGTATGTCCTCCCGAAATTCATAAAACCCAGCAAAGATTGCAATTTTTTAAGTGTAGATGGAGGTTGCAATTGTGCACATTTCTCCAGAAAGTGAGTGGCCAACCCCCTACCTTCATTGTTGAGCTCGTAAACAAGAAAAAGAACCGCCAAGAAGGCGATGTGAGACTTAGCAAAATTGAATATGTAACCAAAGTTTGCAAAATGTGGGATAATGCGGTTCACACGCAAGAGATGCGGCTGTAATTCATCATCCGTCAAGTATATGTCATCGACGTACGAGAAGGCATCTGGGCCGATCTCATTTAAAAGGGACACTATGCGTGCCGCAAACGCACCAGGGCTATTCTTAATCCCATAGGCAATCTCACATATCGGCGCTGATTGCCCAACACACTCAATGCGGTCAAATCGCGGCTCTCAGGAGCCAGAGAGTGACTGAAAAATCCATTGGAAATATCCAAGGTGGTTCTGTATTTTTTGTGAGCAATGTTATTGACTAACGCAGAGCTATGTATTTTCTTAACGGCAAAGGTACGAACATGACTGTTCAAATGTCTGTAGTCTAAAACTATATGATATGAACCATCCGGTTTCAATATCGGAAAAAGAGGATTATTCATTGATGAAACACAGAGTTCAATCACACCCTCCAATTCAATTCCAATCGGGTCAAGATTTCACTGACGGACGCTTTAGCGTCTTGTTTGCTTGGATACTGTGGTTGGGGCTGAGGTGTAGAACGCAAATGAATTACATGAACTTGGGAACCCTCGTCCCAATCTGCCTGATTGCGATATAATGCTGGGGCTAAGGCTAAAGCCCACTTGGAGGCAAAAGCCATTTTGTTGTCATCAGGAACATATTGTGAAAAACTTCAATCTCCGCCAATAAAATGTCATAAGAAGAAGTGAGGTTTTCCCAAAACACTGCTTTAACTGGCCATTTAATATCACCTTCAATTTGGAGAGTCACTTTGTTAAGTCTATCTGGAGGAGCGACTCGAGTATCATCTGTCTCTACTGTAATAAAAGTATCAGTTGCTTTTGTCTCCAGACGCTGGGGGAGTGTCTTTCGCACTATGGTAACCTCCGCTGCGCTGTCCAGGAGGGTTACAACCCAGCTCCTGTCGAGGAGCAGGGTTCTCACCGTCTGAGGCATACTTTGCTGTCTAAGCGGCAACTTTTTTCTTCTGAAATGGGGCAGGATATTGAGGTGGTTCCCCCTGCTTGACTTTTACATCAAACTGGGGCTGCGGGTCACGTCTAGCCTGCGTAGACTCGCCTTCCCTGCGATCCTGATGCCCTCCTCCGCCGAATTATTGAATCGACGATTCCTGAAAGGAAGGAGGAGAACGAGGATCAGGAACCTGGAACCTCTCGGGTGTCTTAATTTTAGAGCGGTCATGCAAATCATATCTACGTTCAGAAGCGTCAGGTGGAGGCGAACCTGCACGAGACCCGGGCTTCTGTAATTGCTGCCGCTGATTTTTATTCCAAGGCTTTTTAGGAAAGACTGGACGTCCCTCCTTTTCAATCAATCAATCAATCAATCACAGAATTTGTAAAGCGCGCTACTTACCCGCGAGGGTCTCAAGGCGCTGGGGAGAAAAAAAGGGGGGGGGTGCTGCTACTGGTCGAACAACCAGGTCTTGAGTAGCCTCCTGAAGGTCAGCAGGTCTTGGGTCTGTCGTAGGCTTAGTGGAAGGGTGTTCCAGGTCTTGGCGGCGAGGTGGGAGAAGGATCTGCCGCCGGTGGTGGTTCTTCGAATGCGAGGGACGGTGGCGAGGGAGAGGTCGGTGGAGCGGAGTTGGCGGTTGGGGACGTAGAAGAGGAGTCGTCTGTTGAAGTAGGCTGGGCCAGTCTTGTGGAGTGCCTTGTGTGCGTGGATGAGGAGTTTGAAGGAGATTCTCCTGTCGACGGGGAGCCAGTGCAGGTTCCTCAGGTGGGGGGTGATGTGGCTGTGGCGTGGTACATTGAGGATCAGGCGTGCGGAGGCGTTTTGTATGCGTTGCAGTCGCTTGATGAGCTTGGCCGGGGCTCCCGCGTAGAGGGCGTTCCCATAGTCCAGTCTGCTACTGACGAGGGCCTGGGTGACTGTTCTTCTTGTGTCTGTCGGGATCCACCTGTAGATCTTGCGAAGCATGCGGAGGGTGTTGAAGCAGGAGGATGAGACTGCGTTGACTTGCCTGGCCATGGAGAGCGTTGAGTCGAGGATGACTCCCAGGTTGCGTACGTGGTCGGTGGGTGTCGGGGCTCCCAGCGTCGTTGGCCACCAAGAGTCGCTGAAAAAATATATAACTTTACTCTGTTGAGCCTTTGAACTCCCCTGTAAAGGTGTCGGGCAATGTTCCCACTGTGTATAATTAAAAAACGGTCTCGAAGTGTTGGTCTTATGTAAAAAATGATGGCCATAATGTTGATAACGGAATAAATCAGCATAATTTACAGAATTTAAATACAGGTCTTCAGTGTCAAAAGCAGCATAATATTTCAAATTGGATTCATGCTCTAGATTCCTTTGGGTTTGGCAGCAACGTAGTGCTGACGCTCGAAATGTCATTAAAGATTTGCGTGTCTTTGTCGGGACATTTGCTTGTGGCACCATCCATTCTGACCAAGGTTCTGCGTTTGCCTCTAAGGCTTACTGGGATGCAATGAAGTCTCTGGGGGTGCAGGTACAATTTTCATCTCCATTCCGGCCTGAGGGCAATTCTGTGGTGGAACGGATGAACCGTGACTTAATGCAATCTTTGACAGTGAGAGTCTTAGGTACTGGCAGAGGTTGGCTGACTCATCTCTATGGAGTCCAAGGTGCACTAAATCTCCCTAGAAGATCTCTGGGTGGGTGGACCCCATACGAAATGCTCTTTGGCATTAAAATGTTTGTGCCAGACCTTGATGGTCTAGACGTTGTGGCGGCTGCCGCAACTTTTGACGTAGCTAATCATTGTGCTGTGTTAGAGGATCTACAAAAAGCTCGAAATTCACAAGCAAAAGCCCAGTTGCCCTCTTCCGTGGATCCAGCGGTGCTGATTCCTGTTTCTGGCTGGCTTCCTAAAGTTGGAGATCTGGTCCGAGAAAAGGTGGAGAACAAAAAAGAATATGGTCCATCCTACCGTGCACCCGTCAGAGTCCTTGGTTTGAAAGGCACCCGTATTGTGACCCTGCCTCCTTTACCTGGTCGTAAGGAGAATCGTTACAGTTCAATAGAACATGTCAAGCTACACCATATGGCTGATACTGAATAGAATGCCTCCTAGCATTCCATGCCGAGATCTTTCATTGAATCCAATGGCTTCTGTTTCATCGTCTACTCCCCAACGAATGGAGCTGGAGATGGAAACTTCAATTGATCTACTACCTCTTTTTCCTTCTACATCCACATCAGCGGATATTGAGTATGCTTCTCCTCCAGTTGCGGTCATAATTGACAATCCTGAGAGTACCATACCTAAAACACCCAATGCTTCATATCCCCTGTTGTTTCAGCTGGGGTCCAGTGGTTATTATATGGACCGAACTAGCTTTTCCTCTGACACATCTTCCTCATCATCTTCTGTGGCATAGCCCCCTACACGTTCCAGTTTTTTCTTCTCCTGGTTCAAGAAGACTTACCTAGTCCCTCCATGGACATACGTCTGGATGGTGCTGACGATGGAGATCCTTTTCATGTGGATTGGGTTCGTGACTGTGTTTTTCCTCTTGATAAATGGCCATTATTTACCTGAACCCTCTGCTGTGAACTTTGCTGATGGAGTTCTAGCCCCTCATACGTCGTCACATGTCATGAAAAGAGACCAAGCCTTTGTTAATATTTCGGCGTTGCCTGTTGCTGATGGCATTGTTGGGATAAAGTTTCATACGATATCCATGGCCCGACCAAAATTTTTAACATTCCATACTTTTTCCGCGTTTGCTTAGGAGATGTGGTTTTGTCGGACATACACTCTGCTGACTGGAATGTTCATGCCGTTCATTCATTGTTCTCTGATTTGAAATATTATGCTGCTTTTGACACTGAAGACCTGTATTTAAATTCTGTAAATTATGCTGATTTATTCCGTTATCAACATTATGGCCATCATTTTTTACATAAGACCAACACTTCGAGACCGTTTTTAATTATACACAGTGGGAACATTGCCCGACACCTTTACAGGGGAGTTCAAAGGCTCAACAGAGTAAAGTTATATATTTTTTCAGTTACAATCTTTCAGACCCACAGTCCTATTTTTTTAAACTAAAGAGGCCATCCCAAACTAAGTTTATGCTGACACATACTAAATTAGTTTATTCCGTGTCCTTCAGCGATGAGTTGTCCATAAAGAGTTATGAGCATTGGAAGGATACAAGTGACTTAAAATCCATTGGGGTACTAAAGATTGGCAGGTAAAAGGCACTAAAGCATTGCATCGTGCTTGTCTGATACCGTTTAAAATGTTATTTTCAAATGACACGGTACAACAGACTACTTGTTTTGGTTTAGTCACGGCCAAAAATGTAAATATTCCCTACATTCCATTTTTGGCTTCTTATGATACATGGCAAACACACACCAATTACACAATTGACGATTTGGCTGTCTTGTTTCGAAATGGCACACTCAACTCTTCTACTATTGACCCCTTGGGATGGTTAGTGTGGCCGACAACTTCGAATGCATGTCAATTACGTTTTTTGAATACTACAAAAGGTTTTACACAAAGCAGAACTGATCCTCGTTTCCCACACTCCCATACAGTTACCACATACTCTGTGGGTAAATTATGTCCGCAATGGTTGGAACATTCCACACTGTCGTCTGTGAAACAACACCTTTCTCTTCAGTCAGGTGACATCGATTTAGCTGATTTTCTTTTAGGTCCAAAGTCCCCTCGCACAAAACGTTTTATATATTCAGCTTATAATGAATTTTGGAAACTGTTGCAGATGGAAGCTGCGGTGCGTCTCTGCCAAATTGACCAAGCAAATTTAGAAAAAGTCCTTGCAGTGGTAGATAACAGAATTAATACACTGTCTTCCCGTATATATACTTTAGATAATATTGTACCATCTGTCATTGACATTGTTCAACATGAGGTGTCTGTTTTGTATCATGGTCAAAATCAGTTGCGCTCTGTAATGTAGTTTGCTTGGACCTTGCAAACACTGAAAAATGGTAAAGTGCCATGGGATTATTTAATTAAATGCATCTGCACTGTTTTTGCCATTTAATTTGACTGATAAGCAGAAATTAATGTCCATGAAAGACGCAACATACACATTGTTACATATTGAACAATTGAAACAGTTACCATTTTCTGTAGCAGAGACTGATTCAGCTGTGTGGGTAATACATGGAGTTATTTCACTGCCCATCTCACTTTTCCAGTTCACGGCCTGCAATGAAACACTATCCAATTGGTAGATATGAGCCCCTCTGCAATAATTATATTTATGAATTATGGTCGTTACCTTTCACCTATAGATGTCAGCGCGCGGATAAGGAAGTTTTCCTTACAGGGTAGGACGGCGATTCCACAGTAGGACATTCCCTAGTCTGTAAACAAGTTAAACTGCACGGAGCCTGGAACGTTTCAGCACCTAATCTGGCTTGTTTTTTAAAAGGTACCCCTGTCCCAGCTATTATTCCCGCACTATCTGGGCTTTCTAATGGCAGTTATCTTATTTTAAATACCCACGACTGCTGCGACTTATGGGCAGGCGTCCCATATATAGTAACAGTTTCTCAACGCGTTACATGTTGCAGCAATGTCCTGTTTCCACCCCCGCATGGGATTGTAGATACTTCTCTTTGGCCTTCAATTCCAACTTTGAAAACAGATTTCAAAAAGCTAAGCAGACTCAAAGCGCTATTTTTTTAACAAGAAGTCGCTCTCACATCAGCTCGAGAGACCTTCGAATTGCAGGTGGCGAGAACCTCAAGTGAGATACACTCGCTGTTAAACACGACTCCCCCACTCCATATTGGAGAATTAATACATTAAATATTTAATGCTTCTGATACAGAAGGCCTTGCCCACTTTTTTAAACTCGTGGGATCCGGCCTTGTTTCATCCTTTCAGACTATTTTTGGAGTAATACCGGCATTTATCCAGTCTATTTTTTCCAGCGCCTTCAGAGGGTTTCTCCTTGTGCTCCTGTTGATTTGCGGCATGCTGGTTCTCCTATTATTGCTTCGCAATGGATGCTCGATCTGTGGAGCTGCCAAACACGGTCCAGTTGCAACTGTACCATGATCGGATCTGGCAGCTTTTTGGTTCTATGCCAGTGACATCCTTTGTCATTGACGTTAGGCTGACCTTCCGTTATGCCAACTTCACCTGCGTGCAACCTGTGTTCCACTACCTCCGGTGCCCTTTTCAATGGGCCCTGGATGTCTGCCTGTCTAATGTCACACACGCTGCCCTGGATTATGATCTATTAATGGGTCCGTTAAAGGCCTCTGACCAGGTGTGTGCCAGGGGTAGGCGCTTGTTGTGCAATCCTCTACTGGGGCCAACGGCAGACTTGAGTACCTGTGCTCGAGCACAGCGCCTCATAAATCAGAGTTTCATCGAAGTTGACGCAGGTTGCCCTGAGATGCTCCTAACAGCCTCTGGATATGAGGAGCATGTGTGCTCATTTGATCTACTCAACTGGATGGCATACCTTTTTACAATGGAAGGAACAGACAACATTCTGGAGTTCATGGCATTCCACTTTTCCCGCAACATTTTTGTCTCTGAAGACTAATTATAAATGAATTTTTTTTTTGATTCTCCCAAAAATATAACCTTTCAATAACGATTTTTTTTTTCTGGCTTCATGCCTGTCCCAATTGGACTCCAACTAAGGCGCTTTGCCTCTGCTTACCTCTGATTTTTGTCCTCGCATATGGCTACCACTCTGGCCAAGGGGAGGGTGTCACGTGGCCTATAGGGACATTGTCGTTTTTCACTAACTTAGCATGAGCACGTTGCAGCTTGCCTGCTGCTTTTGTACACGTTACTACCCGTCTTTATTTTTGCAATATTACAATGACTGCTTTCACATGAGAACTTATCGCTGTGTTCACTCTCTGCATGTTCCTGGGATTTTGACTGAACATTATGTGCAAGGTCGAACAACAATGCCCCTTGTTATTTTGTTCTGGCCAGACCTTAGCCCTTAGACAAAACATACCGATGCAGCTGTTGTTTGGACAAATGTACTTGGGTTTTATTAGAATACACGAATAGGTAGCACATACTTGGAGAGGGACCATCAGCTGATCGTGAATTATTAGAACTGAAACAGGGAAATAAAGATTTGGTCCATTATTTAACCCAATTTAATCGTTTAATAGCAGAAACGAATTGGCCTGAAGAGAAAAGAGCTGCTTTATATTATCAAGGTCTACGAGAAGAATTAAAAGACTTAATAGCTCCAATAGACCCTCAACCAAGAACATGTGAAGACCTAATAGCTTTAAGTCTTCGGTTAGATCATAGAGTATCAGATCGTAGAGGAGACAAGAAACGTTTAGAGTTCAGACTTTCAATTCGACCCAAAGAAAAAACACATATTGTATCACAAGATACTAGTGAACCTATGAAAATCGGAGGAATACGAAAACCTTTAACTTCAGAAGAAAAAGATTCTCGTCGGAAAAAAGGTCTATGTTTATACTGCGGTAAAAAAGGACATTTTGTCAAAGATTGCTTAGTAACACCAAACACAACCATGACCAAGGAGGGAAGACTAGGATACTCGGGGAATAACCAGGAGACTTCCTCGAGTACTAAATCTTTATCTCCTGATCAATCAGTTGCCAACACATTACAAATCTCTGTACCTCATCTAGTATTAAATGTACGATTTGTCATTTCTCGGCAAGAACCTAAAACTGCGGTGGGGTCATGGTAGTTTCTGGAGCCACCGGCAATTTTATTGATGCCGCTTTCGCAACAAAACTAGAAATACCCACCATAGCAAAACAGAAACCAGAAATGGTTCATGCGGTAGAGGGCAAACAATTAACATCTGGATTAATTACTCATTCCACTATTAATATAACCATGACCTGTTTCACTCAAGATCAAACTCATGTAGAAGAAATATCCTTTGATGCCCCCCAATTTGGTGTCATCCTCGGGATGCCTTGGTTGACAGACCATAATCCCACTATAGACTGGGCTAAGAGAAGTATTTCTTTTCAATCAGATTGGTGTCAACAGGAATGTTTACACCCACAAGAAACCATGTCCGAAACCTCATCACAAGATCATACTAAGACGACTACTCATTATATCGCTACAGCTGCAGAGCAAAACATAGAATTACCTGCGGTATATGAAAACTTCCGAGATGTATTCTGTGAAAAAAGTGCTGAGATCCTTCCACCTCACAGAGCATATGATTGTGAGATAGATCTTGTACCTGGTGCTAAAATTCCCTGTAGTTGGATCTATGCACTTACCGACCAAGAGAACCAACATCTTAAAGAAAACTTAGACAAATTTTTAAAGAATGGTTTCATTCGACCCTCCAAGTCTCCGGCTGCTTCTCCTCTGTTCTTTGTGCCCAAAAGTAATGGGGAATTACGCATGTGCATAGATTACCGCGCTTTGAATAACATCACTATTAAAAAACAATATCCTTTGCCACTTATTCTCGTTCTTTTGGACCAAGTAAGATCTGCAACTATTTACACCAAGTTGGATCTAAGAGGAGTATACCATCTCGTACGTGTTCGAGCCGGAGACGAGTGGAAGACGGCTTTTTGAACTCACTTTGGCTTGCTTGAATATTGCGTGATGCCCTTCGGCCTATGCAACAACCCTGCGGCGTTTCAATTTTTTTATTAATGTTTTACGAGATTTTCTTGACAGATTTGTCATTGCCTACATAGATGATTTGTTAATCTATTCACAGTCTGTCTCGGAACATGAAAAACATGTAAAGCTTGTATTAACCACCCTGCGCCAACATGGTCTTTTTTGTAAGCTATCTAAGTGCGAATTCCATACATACAAGGTAGAATTCTTAGGTTTTATATTGTCACCTCAAGGAATTACAATGGCACCCAGAAAGGTTCAAGCAATATTAGATTGACCAGAACCAACTTCCGTAAAAGATATCCAACGATTTTTAGGATTTGCGAACTTCTATCGTCGCTTCATCAAGCAGTTTTCAACCAAAGCAAGTCCTTTAACAAGATTGTTAAGGAAACATGTTCCATTTCAATGGACTTCAGAAACTAAATCTGCCTTTCAAACTCTAAAAACAGCATTCACTACGGCCCCTGTCTTAAGTCACCCAGATATCAATCAGCCTTTCATTATTGAAGCGGATGCTTCTGACACTGCAATTGGGGCAATCTTTTCTCAAAAGGATGAGCGAAATAACCAACTACATCCCATTGCATTTCTATAAAAACAAAATGTTACCTGCTGAGATGAATTATACAGTGGCGGAGAAAGAATTATTGGCTATTCGTCTAGCCTTTAAAGAATGGCGTCATTATCTCCTAGGTGCAAAACATACTGTGACAGTCTATACAGACCATCGTAACCTCCAATTTTTACGATGTGCTAGAGCTTTGACACCTCGACAGTTACGTTGGACCTTATTCTTTGCAGAATTCAATTTTGTTATAACTTTCAGACCTGGCAAAATAAATAACAAAGCAGATGCCTTATGTCGATGTGAAACAACAGAGGAAAAAACAAAAAGGGTGATTACACCACCATCCATAATTCCTAAAGAACAAATTATTGGGGTTACAATCTCTGAACAGTTTTTCCAAGACATTTGAAAAAGTATGCTGTTAAAAGAGGTTTTATTGTGGCAACAAAAAGACAAGGATAGAACTATCATTCAAGGATTACCGTTTCAAAAGAAACTATTATACATTCCATCAAACCCATTACAAAAACAAGTCTTACAATGGTGTCACACAAAACCATTAGCTGGACATCCAGGAACAGCAAAAACTCAAGAGCTTGTCCAAAGACATTTCTGGTGGCCTACATGGAGACAAGATGTTATCCAATATGTAAAACAATGTGATGTTTGTGCTCAAGCTAAAGGAGATCATAGTGCCAAAAAAGGATTACTTCAGCCTCTTCCTACTCCAACACGTCTTTGGGAAGAAATATCCATGGACTTCCTTACTGACTTACCCAAAGATCAAGGGAAAACTACCATTTTAGTGGTGGTCGATAATCAATCAATCAATCATGTCACTTATAAAGCGCACTACATACCCGCGAGGGTCTCAAGGCGCTGGGGGAAGAGGGGGGTGGTGCTGCTACTGATCGAAGAGCCAGGTCTTGAGGAGTCTTCTGAAGGCCAGTAGGTCTTGGGTCTGTCGGAGGTTGGTGGGGAGGGTGTTCCAGGTCTTGGCGGCGAGGTGGGAGAAGGATCTGCCGCCGGCGGTCGTTTTCCGGATGCGGGGGACTGTGGCGAGGGCGAGGCTGGTCGAGCGGAGCTGGCGGGTGGGGGTGTAGAAGCTGAGTCGTCTGTTGAGGTAGGCTGGTCCGGAGTTGTGGAGTGCTTTGTGTGCGTGGGTGAGGAGCTTGAATGTTATCCTCTTGTTGACAGGGAGCCAGTGCAGGTCTCTCAGGTGGGGTGTGATGTGGCTGCGTCGGGGGATGTCGAGGATAAGACGTGCAGAGGCGTTCTGGATGCGTTGCAGCCGTCTCAGGAGCTTAGCCGTCGTTCCTGCGTAGAGGGCGTTTCCGTAGTCCAGCCTGCTGGTGACGAGGGCCTGGGTGACTGTTTTTCTTGTTTCGGTGGGGATCCACTTGAAGATCCTGCGGAGCATTCGGAGGATGTTGAAGCAGGATGAGGAAACGGCGTTGACCTGCTTAGTCATGGAGAGGGTGGGGTCGAGGATGACCCCTAGGTTGCGTACGTGGTCGGTGGGTGGCGGGGCTGTTCCCAGTGATGTTGGCCACCAGGAGTCGTCCCAGGCTGAAGGGTTGGAACCAAGGATGAGGACCTCCGTCTTGTCCGATAGACTTTCAAAGATGGCTCATTTTATTGCTTGTGAGAAAATGCCAACTGCAACTCAGTTAGTGACTTTATTAGTTCAAAATGTAGTAAGATTACATGGCTTGCCTCGAACTATAACTTCCGATCAAGGGGCACAATTTACATCTAAAGTATGGAAAGCTTGGTGCGAAACATTGCAGATAAAAAGAAACATGTCCACAAGTTTCCATCCAGAATCGGATGGCCAAACAGAGCGAGTGAACCAGGTACTAAAACAATATCTACGATGCTATTTATTTAAACGACAAGGCTCATGGGTGGATCTCCTCTGGGAAGCTGAATTCGCTTATAATAATTTGAAGCATGCTTCAACAAACATGTCACCGTTCTTCGCAAATCATGGCTGTCACCCACATTACGCTCCACTACTGTTAGCGCAACCTCAAACTAATATACCATCTTTGAATTCTAGACTACAGGGAATGACTACTATCATGAAGCATTTGCAACATAATGTAAAAAAAGCAAAAACAGTATATAAAAAATTTGCTGATAGAAAGAGAATACCAGGACCAAATTACAAGACTGGAGATTTCGTCTGGCTCTCTACAAGAAACTTTCAATTTACAAAGAAATATAAATTTCATCCACGATTTATTGGACCATTTAAGACTGAAAGATGCGTTAACCCAGTAGCTTTTAAATTAAAATTACCCAGTTCCATGAAAATCTATCCTGTGTTTCATACTTCATTGTTAAAACCAGCAAGGACCAAACAACGAGCACGCTCCACCACCTTTCCTCATTTGAGATCATGAGGAATACGAAGTACACACTGTAAAAGGTAGTAGACGCATAAAGGGAAAACTGTGGTATCTACTTTCATGGAAAGTTTATGGCCCGGATGAAGATTCTTGGGAACCAAATGGTGCTATTCGTGCACCACGTTTGATAAGTAAATTTCACAGACAACATCCGGAGGCCCCTACATAAAAGAGAGTGTACGCAATTTTGATGGGGTGGACTGTCATGATTCTGCCAAACCAAACTAATGTCACTGTGCATCTTATTTGGCACTTACTATGATGTGTCTTTTGCTATTTCCTATTGTTTTTACCAGTGCTTGTTGTTTGCACTGCTACTTGTTCGTGCCAATGCTTGTTGCAGACTCCTAACTCATAAGCTGCTGCCCAAGGTCTATTGTCCCTTCTCAGCTCCAGTAGTTTCCCTGAGAGTAGACATCTGGAACCTTCTGGAACCTTCTACGTACAGCCTTTAAAGAGGCCACACCCTGTTCTCATGGCTGGTTATTGAGAATTCTGAAAGCAAGCAGCAGCTGATCTCCGGTTGCAGTGTGAAGACTTTTGATGACATATTGCAGGTTGTAGATCCTTCGCTTGGTTGAATTCAGGTAGGATCGTTCCATTTTTATTCAGAATGTTCACAACAACAACGTGAAAAGAACGAAGTGCTGCTCTTTTGTTTTGCTTTCTTGGGCTTTTGCATACTTGACTTTGGCACTTCGCGCTGAAACGCTTTCTTGGGCATTTGCATATTTGACTTTGGCACATCGCGCTGAAGCGCTTTCTTGGGCATTGCATATTTGACTTTGGGCATTGCATATTTGACTTTGGCACATCGCGCTGAAGTGCTTTCTTGAGCATTTGCATACTGGACTTTGGCACATCGCGCTGAAGCGCTTCCTTGGTCATTTGTATATGAAACTTACTGTGCAGTATAAAACGTTCGTTGGAATTAGCGCTGTGATTCTAAACAGTGTTTAGAGCAAGTCGTAATCTAAGAAAGAGACATTGTGACAAAAGCCAAGAAGCTCTTTTTATATAAATGTGTGACTCACTTTGGAGCAAATTCTAATTTAATCATAGAGTTTATATTATTATATTTTCGAAGATTATAGGAACAGCCAGTCTATTCATTTTTGGAGAAGTTTATTAGAGTGAAGACTTATGCAACAACTGTTCCATATATAACCTGCTTTTCTTTACAGGTATGTTATGGTTGTTCAATCCATGCTAAGTATAACCTAATTGCTCATAAGGTATATCAGGAAAGCTAATTGAGGACAAACGTCTCGTTCCTGGTGTCCCTCCCCGCAGTACCCTTCCCAAATCCCTTCCCCCGCCTAGCCACTTTGATACTTAGTGCAATTAAGCTTGAGTCAAAGCTGCTGGAAGGTGGGCTTCTTGAGGGTACTGCTCCTAATGGAACCCAATGGTATTTCTCTGGATCTGACACGCGAGGGGTGCAGAAAGAAGCAAGAGACGTGCAGAAAGAAACAAAAGAAGTGCAGAAAGAAGGAACAGAAGTGTAGAAAGGGGCAACAGGGGTGCAGAAAGAGGGAAGAGGGGTGGAGAAAGAGGCATGGAGGTGTAGAAAGAGGCATGAGTGCTATAGAAAGAAACAAAAGAAGTGCAGAAAGAAGGAACAGAGGTGCAGAAAGAGGCAAGAGGTGTAGTGTAGTTCCTATTTCCCTAATAGGCTCTGCGCATTGGAATAATATACCCTATAGGTTTGACATAGGACTGAGGTTGGTATGTCCCTATCGAGTATATTAAACTTAATTACTTTGTGCCAGCTAGCTCAGAGGCCACTAGAAACTCCTTGCGAACAAGAAGGGAGTAGTTTCTGGCAACCGCATAAACATTCAGAATCGTGGAAACAATAGATAACAGTTTCACTCAGCTAATCGTGCATGCTTAGTTTTCTCAGAGTTACACAGAAAGAATAGACGGGTGTTTCAATAAAAGGATTTATTGAACAGTCTTGTTTCTCGTGTAAGAGATATGTGCTGTTATGATCACAAGACAGTATGCAAGATATATAATGTACAGCGTAAGCAGTAGAAAGAAATAATACTGCGCTAGCATTATCTTTTAGCATATATTCACATACATAAATAACATGAGCTAAAAATGCGAGTACTCATATGATGCTTCTCTAAGCTAGTTCTACCCCAGTGTACCTAACCTGATCTAGGTGTAGTGCAGGGTAAGAAGCAGGTGGAGTATTCTCTAGAATGGTATACTAAGAGTATGTTAAGTTTAGTATGCCAAGAGTCCCTCTAGGTTCTAGTCAGCTCCATACCTTGAGAATGAGAGAGGTGGGAATCTCCTTCCGGATCTGGAACTCTAACACCCCGCGAAGGGAGTCAGAACACTGGAAGCTGGATTCTCTGCGAGCAGGGATGACAGCGTCTTCTGAGTGCGTCAGGCCGGGATACGGGCTCCTCTGAAGTCGAGGTCTCCTCTAACTTGCTTGGGCAAGGGAAGGTATATTTATACCTGGTAGGTGCCTTGGAATGTTAGCATTGACGTGAAGTCGGACAGAGGAAGACGTCAGAGAATGAACCCTTAAGGTATAATGGTTCATACATAATAGATGAGTTCTTGGAGAAATCAAAAATCCTGTGCTAGGGAAACACCCGAGAGCTTAAGGGTCTGGTTTCTAAGAACTCGTTGTGACGTTAGGGTGGACGGATGTCGGTGACCATGCCTGTATTTGGAGTGCACGGCTAATGCCTAAATAAGGACTGGGATTCTATGCCTATATAAGGGCAAAGCGAATTGCGCCTATATAAGGACATGTCTCAGGAAAACCTATATACGGACACCTAAAGCGGAATACAACAGAGGGGTACACAAAGAGGGAAGAGGGGTGTGAAAGAGGCACAAGGAGTACAGAAAGAAGCAAGGGATGTGCAGAAAGAAACAAAAGAAGTGCAGAAAGAAAGAACAGAGGTGCAGAAAGAGGCAACAGGGGTGCAGAAAGAGGGTGGATGGGTGGAGAAAGAGGCAAGGGGTGCAGAAAGAAGCAAGAAAGCTGCAGAAAGAAACAGAAGAAGTGCAGAAAGAGGCAAGAGGGGTGCAGAAAGAGGCAAAAGGGGTGCAGAAAGTAGTGAGAGGTGCAGATAGAAACAAAAGAAGTGCAGAAAGAAGGAACAGAGGTGCAGAAAGAGGAGAGATGGGTGCTGGAAGAGGGGTGTGAAAGAGGCACGAGGGGTGCAGAAAGAAGCAAGAGAGGTGCAGAAAGAGGCAACAGAGTTGCAGAAAGAGGGAAGAGGGGTGGAGATAGAGACAAGAGAAGTGCAGAAAGAAGCAATAGATACAGAAAGGAGGAAGAGGGGTGGAGAAAGAGGCAAGAGGGGTGCAGAAAGAAGCAAGAGAGGTACAGAAGGAAACAAAAGAAGTGCAGAAAGAAGGAACATACCACACTATTCCACTACACACAACGTACATCCACTCCACTGCAAAAAACATTAGTAAAAAACTTTTACATTTACAACGCCAATAGCTCTAACTCTCGCAGATACGAAACCTATTACATTGCAAATGCTTCTTTAACTAGTAGTAGCGTTTGCAGAGTGGTGCAGAAAGGGGGCTGGGCCTCCGACCAGCGCTCAGGAATTCCACTGCGTAGGACTTACAGGCGGTACCAGGAGGGCTTCTTGGCCCCCAAAGTCCCTCAGGAGTAAAGTGGACTTCATCCCCCAACCCTTAGTGTGCCAAGAGGCGCGTTTGCAGAGTGGTGGAGAAAGGGGGGCGTGGCCTCCGAAGACCTCTTAGAAATCCCACTGTGTGGGACTTACTGGAGGTAACAGGAGGGGTAGTTGGCCCCCTAGGACGTCCTTGGGGGCCAACTACCCCTCCTATTACCTCCAGTAAGTCCCACACAGCAGCATTGTTAAGTTCTCATAGCAGGCCACGCCCCCTTTGCCCACCAGTCTGCAAACGTGCTCCCCGGCACGCTCTTGGATGGGGATTAAAGTCCCCTTCAATGCTGGGGGTCCTTAGAGGCCAACTCTTTTTTGTTACTGCAGCTGCCTCAGGACTTCCTGCACTCTTCCTTCTGGGCGCTATGTTTTGTTGGTGTAATTTCCTGAAATGGACAGTGGAGGCTATTTAGACGTTATTGTAATTAGTTGCTTTTATTACTAATTGTTGTTACTTGGAAAGGCGCGCCTTGAGTCTCGCCTTGACTCTCCTGGAATGAGCTGATAAGCTGCTTATCTCCGAGGACCTCCTAGGTCCTCCACCATCTTCTACCAGCCGAAAAGGCTGAACTGCCGTGGCTAGACCAGAACGGTGGCTCCACGAGGCTTCACAAGCCCCACCCAGAGCTTTCTGGGCCGCCTCCGGGATAGTCCCGGAGCCTTCTCTCTGCAACTGCACACTAAGGCCGCTGCACCCTCCCGCCTTACCTTGCTGCTCTACTCAGTGCCCTGTGGTTCATGTGGAACACTGCCTAATAAAAAAGCACCGCCTTTTTAAAATATGTGGATGTCAATGTCGGACGTTATGGGGTGTTGGCGAGGGCATCCGGCATCTGACAGCTGGGGGACAACCGGGAAGCTCCTGCCTTGCCTTGCCTGTCTTACCCTGCCCTTTGATTCTGTACACTATAATGCCCACTGCCACTCTGCCCTCCCTCACTGTCCCTTGTCCCCTTGCCCCCTCACCCTGCTGTCCTACCAGCCTCTCCTACCGGCCACCATGCTCCTTGCTCCGGGCTTCGGACCTCAGATTCCGACTATCGGTGGGTGGGCGGGGGAGGGGGCAGCCAGGCCAAATGGGTCAGGCAGGCAGGAAGGCAGACAAACTGCTGCGACGGGTGGCAAACAGGTGAGGAGCCTCTGCTGTGCGGAGAGAAGCGCAGCGAAGGGCCCCTCCTCTGCCGAGTCACCAAGCACTTCCTCTTCTGGAGCCCAAGGGTAGCGCAGTCAAGCAGCAAGACTTACTCCATGAGCTAGCTCTCCAAGGGTAGTGCCACCGTCCAGCAAGGCTCACTCCAGGAGCTAGCTCCCCCAGGGTATGGCAGTCAAGCAGCAAGGCTTAATCCAGGAGCTAGCTCTCCCAAGGTAGCGCAGCCAAGCAGCAAGGCTCACTCCAGGAGCTAGCTCTCCCAAGGTAGCGCAACCGAGCAGCAGGGCTTACTCCAGCAGGAATCTCTCCAAGGATTGCTCATCCTAGCAGCAAGGCTTACTCCAGAAGCTCGCTCTCCCAGGGTAGGACAGCCAAGCAGCAATACTTACTCCAGGAGCTAGTTCTTCCAGGGTAGTGCAGCTGTGCAGCAAGGCTTAGTCCAGAAGCTATCTCTCCCAGGTTAGCGCAGCCGAGCAGCAAGGCTTACTCCAGGAGCTAGCTCTCCCAGGGTAGGGCAGCCAAGCAGCAAGACTTACTCCAGGAACTAGGGTAGTACAGCAAGGCTTACTCCCAGAGCTTGCTCTCCCAGAGTTGCACAGCCCAGCAGCAGGGCTTACTCAAGCAGCAAGATCTCCCAGGGTAGCACAGCCGAGCAGCAAGGCTTATTCCAGGAGCTAGCTCTCCCAGGGTAGGGAAGTCAAGCAGCAAGACTTACTCCAGGAGCTAGTTCTCCCAGGGTAGCACAGCCAAGCAGGAAGGCTTATTCCAGGAGCTAGCTCTCCGAGGGTAGTTCCACTGTGCAGCAAGGCTTAGTCCAGGATCTAGCTCTCCCAGGGTAGCGCAGCCGAGCAGCAAGGCTTACTCCCAGAGCTTGCTCTCCCACGGTAGCACAGCCGAGCAGCAAGGCTTACTCCAGGAGCTAGCTCTCCAAGGGTAGCACAGCCAAGCAGCAAGGCATACACCAGGAGCTAGCTTTCCCAGGACAGCACAGCCAAGCAGCAAGTCTTACTCCAGGAGCTAGGTCTCCCAGGGTAGGGCAGCCGAGAAGCAGGGCTTACTCCAGGAGCTAGGTCTTCCAGGGTAGTGCATCCGAGCAGCAAGGCTTACTCCAGGAGCTAGGTCTCTCAGGTTAGCGCAGCAGAGCAGGCTTACTCCAGGAGCTAGCGTTCCCAGGGTAGCACAGGTGAGCAGCAAGGCTTACTCCAGGAGCTAGCTCTCCCAGGGTAGCGCAGCCAATCAGCAAGGCTACTCAAGGAGCTAGCTCTCCCAGGGTAGCCCAGCCCAGCATCAACTGTAGTGCATCCGAACAGCCAGGCTTAATCCAGGAGATAGCTCTCCCAGGGTTGCACAGCCGAGCAGCAAGGCTTACTCCAGGAGCTAGGTCTTCCAGGGTAGCGCAGCCAAGTAACAAGGCTTACTCCAGGAGCTAGCTCTCCCTGGGTAGCACAGCCAAGCAGGAAGGCTTACCCCAGGAACTAGCTCTCCTAGGGCATGCAGCAGAGCAGCAAGGCTTACTTCAGGAGCTACCTTTCCCAGGGTAGAGTAGCCGAGCAGCAAGACTAACTCCAGGAGCCAGCCCTCCCAGGATAGGGCAGCCAAGCCGCAAGATTTACCCCGGGAGCTAGTTCTCCCAGGGTAGCGCAGCCGAGCAGGAAGGCTTACTCCAGGAGCTATCTCTGCTAGGGTAGTGCAGCCGCACAGCAAGGCTCACTCCAGGAGCTATCTCTCCCAGGGTAGGGCAGTCAAGCAGCAAGGCTTAGTCCAGGAGCTAGCTCTCCCAAGGTAGCGCAGCCAAGCATCAAGGCTCACTCCAGGAGATAGCTCCCCCAAGGTAGCACAGCCAAGCAGCAAGGCTTACTCTAGGAGGTAGCTCTCCAAGGATAGTGCCACTGTGCAGCAAGGCTCACTCCAGGAGCTAGCTCCCCCAGGGTAGGGCAGTCAAGCAGCAAAAGCTTGCTCCAGGAGCTAGCTTTCCCAAGGTAGCGCAGCCAAGCCGCATTGGCTCACTCCAGGAGCTAGATCTCCCAAGGTAGCGCAACCGAGCAGCAGTGTTTACTCCAGCAGGAAGTTCTCCAAGGATTGCTCATCCTAGCAGCAAGGCTTACTCCAGGAGCCCGCTCTCCCAGGGTAGGGCAGCCAAGCAGCAAGACTTACTCCAGGAACCAGGGTAGTGCAGCAAGGCTTACTCCCAGAGCTTGCTCTCCCGGAGTAGCACAGCCCAGCAGCAGGGCTTACTCGAGCAGCAAGCTCTCCCAGGGTAGCGCAGCCGAGCAGCAAGGCTTACTCCAGAAGCAAGCTCTCCCAGGGTAGCACAGCCGAGCAGCAAGGCTTACTCCAGGAGCTAGTTCTCCCAGGGTAGCACAGACAAGCAGGAAGGCTTACTACAGGAGCTAGCTCTCCGACGGTATTGCCACTGTGCAGCAAGGCTTAGTCCAGGTGCTAGCTCTCCCAGGGTAGCGCAGCCGAGCAGCAAGGCTTACTCCCGGAGCTTGCTCTCCCACGGTAGCACAGCCGAGCAGCAAGGCTTACTCCAGGAGTTAGCTTTCCCAGGACAGCACAGCCGAGCAGCAAGGCTTACTCCAGGAGATAGGTCTCTCAGGGTAGCGCAGCGGAGCAGCAAGGCTTACTCCAGGAGCTAGCTTTCCCAGGGTAGCGCAGCCGAGCAGCAAGGCTTACTCCAGGAGCTAGCTCTCCCAGGGTAGCGCAGCCAAGCAGCAAGGCTTACTCAAGGATCTAGCTCTCCCAGGGTAGTGCAGCCAAGCAGCAAGGCTTACCCCAGGATGAAGCTCTCCAAGGGTAGCGCAGCTGAGAAGCAAGGTTTACTCCAGGAGCTACCTGTCCCAGGGTAGCACAGCCGAGCAGCAGGGCTTACTCCAGAAGCTAGCACTCCCAGTGTAGTGCATCCGAACAGCCAGGCTTAATCCAGGAGATAGCTCTCCGAGGGTAGCACAGCCCAGCAGCAAGGCTTACTCCAGGAGCTAGGTCTCTCAGGGTAGTGCAGCGGTGCAGCAAGGCTTACTGCAGGAACTAGCTTTCCCAGGGTTGCACAGCCGAGCAGCAAGGCTTACTCCAGGAGCTAGGTCTTCCAGGGTAGCGCAGCCAAGTAGCAAGGCTTACTCAAGGAGCTAGCTCTCCCTGGGTAGCACAGCCGAGCAGGAAAGCTTACCCCAGGAACTAGCTCTCCCAGGGCATGCAGCAAAGCAGCAAGGCTTACTTCAGGAGCTACCTTTCCCAGGGTAGAGCAACCGAGCAGGAAGGCTTACTCCAGGAGCTATCTCTCCTAGGGTAGTGCAGCCGCACAGCAAGGCTTAGTCCAGGAGCTAGCTCTCCAAGGGTAGGCCAGCTGGGCAGCAAGGCTTACTCAGGGAGCTAGGTCTCCTTGGGTAGCGCAGCCGAGCAGGAAGCCTTACTCCACGAACTAGCTCTCCCAGGGTGGCACAGCCGAGCAGGAAGGCTCACTCCAGGAGCTAGCTCTCCCAGGATAGCACAGCCAAGCAGCAGGGCTTACTCCAGGAGCAAGCTCTCGAAGGGTGGCTCAGCTGAGCAGCAAGGCTTACTCCAGGAGCTAGGTATCCCAGGGTAGCTCATCCAAGCAGCAAGCCTTACTCCAGGAGCTAGGTCTCTCAGGGTAGCACCCCAGAACAGCAAAGCTTACTCCAGGAGTTAGCTTTCCCAGGGTAGCACAGCCGAGCAGCAAGGCTTACTCCAGGAGCTAGCTCTCTTAGGGTAGCGCAGCCAAGCAGCAAAACTTACTCCAGGAGAAGGCCTCCCTGGGTAGCGCAGCCGAGCAGAAAAGGCTTACTCCAGGATGTAGATCTCCAAGGGTAGCGCAGCCGAGAAGCAAGGTTTACTCCAGGAGCTACTGTCGTGTAGTTCCTATATTACCTATACAGGATCTGTGCGTTTGGATAATGTTAGAAATGGGGGTCTCTAGTTGGCAATGGCTGGCCACTGTCCAAGTAGGGACCCTTCTTCCTAAGTCAGAGTAAGAGGGCTACCCTCCTTGATACCCCTGCTCAACCCTGTGGTAACGTAGCACGAGCAGGTAGGCTTATCTCAGAGGCAGGGTGTGAAGCATTTATGACCATATACAGTAACACAGTGAGGAACACTACAGAGGGACACCACACAAGTAGTTATAAAAAATAAGTATCTTTATATAAAGGCAGATTTATCACAACACCAATAACTGTAAAAGCCACAATACTGTCAAAAATAGGATAACTGTTGAAGGGCTGTCAAAGATAGTTCAAAGGTTGCAAGAATAAGGTTCAAATTCAAGGCAGGGGTCTCTGCGCCCCTTCCTCGTTCAGAGGTTGCAAAAATAAGGTTCAAATTCCAGGCAGTGGTCTCTGCGACCCTTTCTCTCATAAGACTGTCAAAAATAGGATGGCTGTTGAAGGACTGTCAAAAAATAGTTCAAAGGTTGCAAAAATAAGGTTCAAATTCAAAGCAGTGGTCTCTGCGACCCTTTCTCTCACAAAGTACCTGGGTTTAGTAGCAAAACCAACAAAATGTCGCAAAGAAGTGGTAGCGATGATTCTCGGCACGCGAGGCCGGCGATGCGTTGAAATCCTTGCCGCAAGGGAGGATGATGCGCCGATCTGCGTGATGCGTGCGGAGACACTGCGACCAACTTCTGCACGCTAGGCCGCCGATGCGATGACTTTCTTGCCGCGAGGGAGAAGTCGATGCGACGATCCTGTTGCGCTGTGCGATTGTGTTGCGATGCGAAGAGATGACGCTCCGCGAGGGAGCGACGAAATCCGGTGCGATGCGATGAAAATGGCGGACGCACGGCGTCCGCAAAGCGATGTCTTGAAGCGATGATTTCTTTAGGGGTTGCGAGCGCTCGGCGACAGCAGCGCGATGATTTTTCAAGCGCGTCTCAGCTGCAGCGGCTCGCAAAGGGGCGTTAGCGATGGTTTCGTGTTGCGAGCACCCAGCAGCAGCAGCGCGATGATTTTTCCAGCGCTCCCGGCTGCAGCGGCTCGCAAACGTGCGTTAGCGACGATTTCCAGCACTCTTTTCTCTGAAGCAAAACTAGAGGCCCTGGAACTCACAGGAGCCTCATCAGCAGATAGCAATCCTCGCAGGGAGGAAGCAGGAGGTTGGTGGTGGAGTCAGATGTGCCTGAGACTCCAGCAGGAGGCTAGCTCTTTCCTAGCCCTTGGGTAATTGCTGTAACAAAAATAAAAGTTCTCTCAAAAGTCCTTTTCTCTCTTCTTCAAGGTCCAGTGGTCACTGCTGCAGGCCAGTGCAAGAAACAACACACAAGCACAGGGACAGTCACTTCCTGCAGATTCCTCCAGTGGCACGGACAGAGTTTCCTCTCCAGATCCAAAAGCAATACAAAAATGTAGGGGTTTGAGCACAGATATTTATACCCCAAAAGTCTTTGTTCTCAGAAGCTACAAGTCACTGAACCTAGCCAGAACCAGTTCTGCTCAGGCCTGGAGCACTTTGTTTACCAGGCTGCATTCTTCCTTTCAGAAAGAGGGGGTCTGCTAGCAGACACACAGTAGGAGGTGGAGCCAGCATTCACCTTGCCAGGCACAGCCCTATTCAGGTCAAGGAGCCACCCCTCCCCACACTCTAAATGCAGATCTCTCTATTCAACCCAGGTCTGACTCAGCCTGCCCTGCCCCTCTAAAACCAGACAGCCAATACACATAACAGCAGAGCACACTGGAAAGCTTAGGCAAGAAAATACCTACTTTCTAAAAGTGGTATTTTCAAACACAGAATATAAAAATAAACTTCACTAAAAGATGTATTTTAATATTCTGAGCTCAGGCATACTAAATTCGTTTTTCTACCATGTTCCTGGGGTCAGTTAGGACTATAGAATGTAATAGCCAAACTGCCCATTCTAGCCTATGAGGAACAGGTAGCCTTACAGTAGTGAAAAACGAAATGGGGCATAATTCACTACCAGGACATGCTACACACACCAAGGCATGTCCTACCTTACACATACAATGCACCCTACCATAGGGGTGACTTACAAGATGCCAAGGGAAGGTTCAGGGGCTGGGAAGTGGGTGCACTTCACAGCCAAGATGGCAGTTCTGGACTGCACACAGACACTGCAGTGGCAGGTCTGAGACACACTTTACAAGCTGCTTCTGTGGGTGGCACACATCAGTGCTGCAGGCCCACCAGCAGCATTTGGTTTACCAGCCCTGGGCACACATAGGCCACACTACTAGGGACTAACAGGTAAACCAAATAAGCCAATCAGGGATATACCAATTCACATAGACATATTTACAAAGGGAGAGCATATGCACTGAACAGCAGTGGTAAAGTGCCCAGAGTCATAAAACCAACAGAAACAGGTCAGCAAAAATACAGGAGGAAGGCAAAAAGTTTAGGGGTGACCCTGCAAAAAGGGCCATTTCCAACAGATAACATAAACTGTGGGATTGGTGGCGGACGGATTCCGAGCATCCCCACTGGATACGTTAGCCTGTCTGTGTTAGCTAGCTCACAGTGCCACTATAATCTCCTCTTATCACGGAGAGAATAGATTCTGGCAACCTCAGAACATGACAACCCTGATCCCTCAGAATCGTGGAAACAATATACCACCTTTCGCTCAATCACTTGTGCTCACTTAGTTTGTCTCAGAGAGATACACAGAATAAACAGGCTGGTCGTTTCAATAAGTATTTATTGAACAGTTGTTATTCTAGTGTAGAATAGATGAGCTGCAACAACCATTAGACAGTAGCAGACATATATGATTAGCAGTACTACGAAAGTAAAAGGATGGTATAGTTCTACCATCTTGCAGAAATCATGAATATATATAAGTACATAAAACACATGATAAAAAGTGCGTACTCCTACGATGTCTCCCTAACTAGATGTACCTAAATGTACCGAGCATCTATGTAGGTGTTATGCCAAGAATCCCTCTAGGATCTAGTCCACCCCATTACCTGAGAGTTTAGAGAATGTGGGACCCCGTCCTGGTCTCGAGTTGGACACCCCGCGAGGGATGTTAGACCACTGCGAGCTGGAGCGTCTGCATGCAGGAACCTCAGCGTCTCTGGTCAGTGTGTCAGCCGGGATCACGGTCTCCTCTATCTTCCTAAGCAAAATGTGCTGTATATATACCCATAGGTCTCCCCAGGGGTCCTACCTTGCTGTGTTACTGTGTTGACCTAAAGGATGACGTTGGGCCTGAACTTTATACAGGGATATTATACAGGAGATGGTAATCCTGCTGTTAGTCCTGCTGTGCTTCCAAGAAGCCTCAGGCATAATGTATGAGAATCGAACCAGGGAAAAACCCGTGTTCTGAATTCAGTGTCATATCTAGGTAAAAGGTCAGTGCCTAAGAACCGTTATGTATGTAATGTAGGAAAGAATATAGGTGAAAGTTTGCAATGTTACCTGTGCCTATATAGGGAACCTATATGGATGTAACACTCACTCCTCTTCCGACTGGACGACATATGTAACCTATTACTGTACTACTAGCATAACTAGATAGCGGTACGCACAATGTTTATAAAAACATCTCTTTAGCTAAAAATGTTTTAAAATTTCTAAACATTTTCTAAAAACTTTAAAAAATGTAAAAAGAAAATGTATCTAGCTCTAAAAGTGTCCGTGATTATAGTCCGAACCACTATAAGCATTAAAAAGCCATGAATGCCCAAAAAATGAAAGGAATGTCAATTTAGTTTCATAGTTCCAAATTTGAGCTTGTTTCGAAAAGGGCGAATTTCTCCCAGTACACGACGAGCCAAATGAGTCAAATGTTTATGTGTCCTGGCTGGTAGACGCAACATTTTTGTTGCTTGCTTCCGTAGTAGACGGCCCCTGTAACACCTCGCAGAGCATGTCAATTGAGCACAGGTGATGTTCCACGCTGTTCGCAGCCAGTGCTGGGGCAGCCTGTGCGCCATCCAAAGCCTAGGTGTCAGTGGAGGAGCTGGTGTTCATACCAACAGGCGCAGTTACTACCTGCGGTGGCTCAAGGAATGCCGCCATCAACATTGAAATACACTGAGGACACTGCAGAACATGGGCCGTTATCGGGTTCAGTAAAGCTTTCACGTACGGTTGCGCACATGATGGGAGTGTCAAACACAGGTCTAACACGCACTCTTCTCCGCAAAACAGGCATCGGAGGACAGGTAAGATGCAGTCCATCCAGAATGGTGGAAATGACAAAAACCAAGATGCACTTAGTTCTCTTAGGCGAGGTGTGCCCAGAAGTTGTACCATTCTGTCACAGTATTTACGCTCCAGGAGTGCTCTTTCCATCTCCTTGGTGACTGGGACGTTCATTGCGTAGCAAATATGAAACAATCAGGATACCTGCTGCTAGGAACAGGATAAGCGGAAGTCCTCCAAAGATGCTTCCAAATACGGAGTGTATGAAGTTTGGTATAACTCCAACTACCGTCTGAAAGGTGCTCAGAAGTCCAGAACCTATGGTCTTAAATAGGTGGACAATGCCTGTCGTATCAGACATGTTAAAGATACGATATACAATTTCTGCGAAATGGAAAGGGCAGGTTGTATGAACGAGCGCCTGTATCTCTGCCGAAGACCATGCGATCTGGAGATCAAAAGTCTCTCGAGCGGAGGTTAAGGGCACAGACTTCTGTAGAAGCATGGCTTTCATTCTGCTCAGAGTATCAAGCCGTAATAAGGAAACATTCAGTGAAGGCCATAACAGCGCCTCCCTGACTGTATGTGTCGGTGGAAACAATACTTGCATATAACAAGTAACCCTGCAGCTCACGGTTACCAGATATGTGATGCCCGGGAGCATTCCGCATCAGCCTTGACTGTTCAGCATCAAGTAACTCCCATTTGAAAGTAGCCTGAATGCTGGACTCTCCCCGGCAGCTCCTCATCTCCTACATCGCCGCTGAGCCCCCAGCCTGGGTGTTCAAGGCTGCTGTCTGCCCCGTTGTGTGCCCGTGGCTGCCCTGCGTGCCTCGACGTGGTAACTACTTAGCATTGCATTTTCTGCATTCTGTTGTAGCTGTATTTCATCATCTGTATTGTGTTGTCCATCTGGTCTTTTTTACTGTGTTCTGCACTGTGTTATCTGCTTCTTGTTTTTTTGTAATCTGCTTCCTTACTTGCATCCCTCGTTCTCCGTTTCCCTTTTCCCGCCGCTGCTGCCCTCGCGGCCCCTCCCCCCTGTCCTCGCCCGTTTCCTGCCTCCCAGCTGAGCGTCTCTCTCCTCCCCTACATAATGGCGACTGCTGCGCGGTCGCGCCGCTGGCGCGCCTAAGGCAAGCCCGTTTGCGCCCGTCCGCGACCCGACCGCGGCCAGCGCCAGGAACCCTGGATCTCCGACCATCCATCGCTACGACTCCAACACCCTCCTCGCACTGAACCACGGAAAACACAGAGACTGCCAACAGGCCTCGCCGGACACGACCCACGGCCATTTCTCCTGCCTCCACTGCCGCCTAACCTTCACCGCGACCCCTACCACCAACATCACCAACGCCAGCATCAGCGACACACTAAGATGCATCCTCAACGTGCGCTCCATACACAAACACGCGATAAGAGATCTGGAACCTACTCGACTCTCTCTCACCCGACATCGCCTTCTTCATGGACCCCTGGGCCAACGCCTCCTCCACCCCCGACATCAACACCGCCATCCCGGACGGATACAAGATCCAGAGGAAGGACCGCCGCAGCCACCCGGGACGGGGCCTCGCCATCGCCCACAAGAGCACCCTCCTCCTTACCACCTCCAGCGAATCCTTCCCCTCCGCCGAACACCTGCAATTCCAGATCCAGATCAGCCCAAACACCACACTCCGAGGAACCCTAGTCTACAGACCACCCGGCCCCCCTTCGCCACCACCATCACCGACTTCATCGCGCCCCACGCCATCGCCTCAATGAACTACATACTCATTGGAGATCTGAACTTCCACCTCGACAACACCAGCGACCCCAACTCCACCATCCTTCGTGACAACCTCGCAAGGATCGGTCACCACACCGACCGACAGAGCAGGACACACATTTGACCCCATCTTCACAGCAGGGAACAGCGTCCACTTCAGCCACACGACGCTACCACCATGGACCGATCACCACTGCATACACTTCACCGTCGACAAACCCAAGGCACCCAAACCAGCCCCACGCCCGCCACGAAGGAACTGGAGTAAGGTTACCGATGAGCAACTCAACTCCACCCTCACCCGAGACAACCACATCTGGGCACCCGACGCAAACATCGCAGCCAGAGAGCTCCACACTTGGATCTCCAACTGCGCAGACGAGCTCGCCCCACTACGCAACCCCGACAAACAGCGCCCCAGGAAAGCCGCCTGGTTCACCACCAATCTCCAAGAAGCCAGGCGCACTTGCAGACGCCTGGAGAAAAACTGTAGAAACACCAAGACAACCGAAACCTACTCCACCTACAAGAACGCCATGACGGACTACCACAACCAAATCAGAACAACCAAGAGGAACTTCATCCACAACAAAATCCTCGCCAACTCCAAGGAACTCTTCAGTGTCATTCAGGAATTCACCAACATACGCAGTACAACCACAGACATCACCCCATCCCAAGACCTCTGCGACAAGCTTGGAACCTACTTCCACCTCAAGATCAAAAACCTCTACAACAAATTCATCGACCATCTACCACACGCCTCAGCGCGCCCCCCCGCCCTCCAGTGACACCAGTCAGCCCACCATCTCCAACTGGACACCGATCACGACCGAAGACACCGCCTCGACCATGAAAGGCATCCACTTTGGGGCCCCCACCGACCCCTGCCCTCCTCACATCTACCACAGAGCCGCGTCGGCCATCGCACCCGAAATACAACGCATCATCAACACCACCTTCAAAACAGGCACCTTCCCAGACGACTGGAAACGCGCAGAAGTCAGGCCCCTGCTGAAGAAGCCCACAGCTGACCCCTCGGACCTAAAGAACTACCGGCCCATCTCGCTCCTCCCTTTCGCAGCCAAAGTTGCAGAGAAAACAGTCAACAGGGAACTGACACGATTCATCGAAGATAACGCCATCCTCGACCCGTCACAATCCGGATTCCGAAGCAACCACATCACCGAGACCGCCCTACTCGCCGCCACAGACGACATCCGCACCCTCCTGGACCAGGGCCACTCCGCAGCCCTTATCCTTTCGACACCGTCTCCCACCGCACACTAATCGCCAGACTACACGACGCCGGCATACAAGGAACAGCCCGGGACTGGATCCAATCATTCCTCACCGGAAGAAGCCAAAGGATCAGACTACCACCCTTCCTCTCCAATCCCACGGAAATCACCTGCGGAGTTCCACAGGGGTCATCACTGAGCCCCACCCTCCTCAACATCTACATGGGCCCCCTCGCAGCCATCGTCCGAAGACACGGCCTCAGCATCGTATCCTATGCCGATGACACCCAGCTCATCATCTCCCTCACCAAAGACCCCACCAACGCCAAACTCAACTTCCAGAAAGGAATGCAAGAGGTCGCAGTCTGGATGACCAACAGCTGTCTGAAGCTCAACGCCGAAAAGACAGAAGTCCTCGTCCTTGAAACCACCCCCTCAGCATGGGACAACACCTGGTGGCCGACCGCCCTCGGAAGCCCACCTACCCCCTCAGACCACGGCAAGAACCTCGGCATCGTACTCGACTCAACTCTCACCATGAACCGACAGGTCAACGCCGTCACCTCCAGCTGCTTCAACACCCTCCGGATCCTTCGCAAGACCTTCAAATGGATCCCCCTAGAGTCAAGGAAGACAGTCACCCACGCACTCATCACCAGCAGACTGGACTACGGAAGCGCACTCTACGCCGGTATCAACAAGTCCATACTCCGCAAACTCCAGACACTACAGAACTCCGACGCCAGACTCGTCCTCGGCATCCCCCGGCACGTACACATCAGCCAACACCTGCAGAGACTCCACTGGCTCCCCGTGGAGAAAAGAATCACCTTCAAGATCCTCACTCACGCCTACAAGTGCCTACACAACAACGGACCCAAATACCTCAATGACAGAATCAACTTCCACGTACCCAAAAGAAACCTCCGATCCTCCAACCTCGCACTGGCCGAAACTCCTCGCATCCACTGAGCCAGGGCAGGTGGAAGATCCTTCTCACACATCGCGGCCAAGACCTGGAACGAGCTACCGGCAGACATCAGACGCTCCTGATCCCTGAACACCTTCAGGAAGACTCTCAAGACCTGGCTCTTCGGCTAAACAGAGCTGTGTGCCGTCCCCCCCATCCCCCACAGCGCCTTGAGACCCTCACGGGTGAGTAGCGTGCTTACAATTCCCCTGATTGATTGATTGGAGTAATCACTGCAGCTGGGGCACCCCTCAAATGGCAGGACAGGTTTGCTACAGAACCATTACAAGCCCCGTGCAGCATTATATCCTGGCATATGAGTGAACCACTTAAAGAGTTATCACAGTTTGTACCGCTCAGAAACACTTCTCGATCCCCACTCCGGCATCGAAATCTGTATGGTAATACCCATGATTCCTTAATGTATTCCTTACCCATTTCGTCATATCTGCCTACTTGCTTTTGTTCAAGGCAATACTGAAATTGAAAAGTAGTGACCGGTAGAGTTATGTGGCCATGGATTAGCCATTCTGTGGACAGTGATTCTGCCACTGTGAATGCTAATCTATCCAGGTTTTCGCTACGCAGCATTATATATTTTGCTCCCCTGTGTGCCATTTCTATCTGTTTATCTGTTAGATTGTATTCAGAAAACAGAGTCGTACTGTTGATATAACGCCAAGGCACGTAGCCTGAACGCAAAGATTGCAACCCCCAGCTTAATAACATAATAGAACGTAATTGAGATTGCCCGTATTGTAATATGACCAAATCTTGTTCTAGTATGTCTATCGCAGAAGAAACAATGTTGCCTAGGGAATATATCCTGGAGGTCAATGTAGTTAACCCATTGTCTACGACTACTAGAGATTTTTCTAGATTTATACGATCTATTTCACGTAACCTCCCTGCGGCCTCTTGTTGTGATATTTTCCATATTTTATTATAGACAGCATAATAGAAACGTTTCTGATGTGGCTTCCTGGGACCCATTAAAAAATCCCTAAGATCCACATCCTGTGAGAGTAAGGATAAGTGTTGTTTCACCTGTGTTAGTGTTGAGGTTTTTAGCCAATCAAGGCACAACTTCCCAACACTGTAGGATGTCACTACCCCTGGATGTTGCCTCTGTAGATAACGTGGATCTGGCCTATGGATACTAAACCCTTTAGTTTTACCCATGAATCTTGCCTGACAACTATTAGTGTTTGTGGGCCAAATCAACCATTTTTCCCAATTGGGGTCTGATCTGTTGTATCGTATGACGTCATCTACTGTAATCTCTTTTTGTGATGTTGTGTTATCCCCGGTGTGTGATGGAGTTGGCAACCGAGGTGTGTTCAAGTCTTTGTTCTTGGCTAGTCCAAGGCAAGACGTCTGTTGCACTGTCTCGTTCAAAAACATGATTTGTTGAGGGATGAGGCATGCTCTAAACAAAGCTTCTGTTCCCTGTACCTGCCATTCCCTAGTACCCCAGACTGATTTTAAGTCTATGGTGTCTTTCCATAAGTCGAAACCTTGTTCAGACAAATGGGCAATAAAGGAAGCAGAGTAAATCTGTTTGGTGTTTGTTAACATATTTTTCTGTGCTGATGTTGGTGCAACCTTATAATAATATGAGGCTGCGTCAGACATATTAAACCACGAAAAATATGGAAACTTCTGTGTAAATGTTTTTGAACTGCCTTTCGGGGGTGTTGGACAATCTTCCCACTGGTGGAATGTGAACACAGGTCTAGGATTTGCAGATTTATGTAAAATGTGATGACCAAAGTGTTGAAAACAATACATACTCTCGAAATCTGATGTGTCTTCCAATGTTTCACTATTAGAAAACGCAGCCGATTTTTCCAAATCAGATAACATGTTATTAACAGTTTCAAAATCCCAATCATCGGAAAATGTACTTGAGGTAATGATATCACTCAACGATATTTTAAATAAATGAGGAATTCTTAAAATTTCATCGGAACAAATATATCGTAATCAAAATGGTCCCAAATGATCCCATCAGGTATAGGAACTGCTGTAATGTTCACTGATGACAAGTCTCTTTGTTCTCGATGAGATGATTGGTGTGGTTTTAAAAGTAAGTTCACCTTTTGGGCTGCAGAGCTCTTTCGAAGTTATCTTCCAGTAACAAGCATGCTAAAAACTATTACTAAGCCTAGCCAGAAAAGAAAGAAAGGTTTTCCAGTGATTATCCATAGTTCTATCCAGGGTGGCACCAGGTAAGTCTTTTTAAGAAAGTTCAGAAAGTCTTTTACTTGCTGTTTGCGTGATTTTTTGGCTGGCATCGTTCCGGTTCGCTTGGATCCAAAGAAAACGTATCAAAGTTTATGAAGTAGCCAGAAGCAGTTCGATCAATTGTTGGTATTGCATCAGGATTTGTGGAAAACGTGGTTTGCTCTTGTCGAGGCATGTTGACGTAGACATCTGTATTTGGTCGAATAGCGAGTTGTCTTTCATTTTGAGTTTGATTTTGAAATTGAACTTCAGGTTCAAGAGGAACGAGTTCCATAGCATTGTTGCTTAGTCCTTCATTTCGTGCAGGAGACTCTTCGAACGTGATGAGTCTCTCCGTTTGAACTTCTTGGATTGTAGCAAGAGGAAGGCGTCTGCTACTTTGAAGTCCACGTGGCCTACTACTCAGTATCGGCCACATAGTGTGGTTTGATTAGGTTGATTGAGACAAATCTTTTATCCTTTTTTCCGGCAAGAGGCGGTAGAAGTACAGTTCTTGTTCCTTCAATTGCTAGAACCTGTACAGGTTTTCTGTATGATGGCCCAAATTCTTTTTTGTCCCCTATTTTCTCTCTGACCAGATTCCCGACTTTTGGGATCCAGACAAGTCTTGTCGTGACTGATTTGACTTCCCCAGTGGCGGTCTGCTTCAGGTGGACATTACTTTGTTGTGTCCTGGATTCATTTAGATCCTGTAAAACAGCCAACCGATCATGGATGTCACAAGGCTTTTCATCCACCACTGTGCCTTCACAATCAGATCAGGTACCCACATTCTTGTCCCAAATAGGACCTCATATGGAGTGACCCCCCCCCTAGAGAACTTCTTGGCATATTGTTAAGAGCACACTGTACTCCATACAGATGTTTCACCCGTGCCTAATACTCTACCTGTTATAGATTGCTTTAAGTCCCGGTTTTTTCTCTCCACAACCGAATTTCCCTCGGGATGGTACGGAGATGAGTACCGCAATGCTACACCCAATCCTCGCACGTCCTCCTTGTAAGCCAGAGAGCTAAACACAGGGCCCTGGTCAGAATGTAATGTGGCAATTGCGTATGTCCCTATAAAAACTCGCACATCTTTTATAACAGTTCGAGCGTCAGCTGAGCGCTGCGGCCACACCCATATGAATCTTGAGCAGGAATCCACTGCAACCATGATATACCTGTAAGCCCCATCTCTTTGTAAGGGGCCGCAGTGGTCCAAGTAAACACATGCTAGTGGTTTGTCAGATATTAATAATGGTGTCTCTACTGGACGTGTTACGTTGGAACCTTTCATCTGCTGGCAGATGTCGCATTTCAAGACATTGGGGGTCATTAGGATAGCGGGTGGATCGCCGCCGCCCGTATGGCGGAGGCGATCCGCCCGCTATTTTCTCCTGCCCGCCTAACATTTCCCCACCGCCATATTACGATGGCGGTGGGGACCCAGGCGGACGGAAAGACCGTCCGCCAGTTTTGCACCGGTAGGCAATCCGCCCGATTGCCTACCGTGCGGAAAAGGCCTGCAATATGGAGGTGGTGCCTTGCAGGCACCGCCATCCATATTACGATGAAGGCGGTCACATGCCTTTCCATGGCGGAGACTCCGCCATGGAAAGGCATGCGGAGAATGCCTTTGGAGACCCGTTGCGCGGGTGGGTGGCTGCACTTGGGGGGTACCCATAGTACCCCCCGACATTTGCATGCACAAGGTGGCAGGCACCGCGCGCTGCCTGTCACGTTGTGCATGCATATGCACAGCATGCTCTGTTTACATTGCGGCCGGTGTTGTTCACAGCACCGCCTGCCGCAATGTAAACAATACAGGATGCCACCGCCACTGTGGCGGTGGCATCCTAATACACATAGCGGGACCGCCGCACCTCTTGCGTGCGGTCCCGTTTGCCGTTACGGTGGTGGGCGGACTATGTCCGCCCGCCATCGTAATAGGCCCCATAGTCTTTAGTCTGCTTTGTTAATCCAGGCCACCAATAGCGTTGTTTCAACAAAGAAATAGTCGCCGTAACTCCAGCATGTGCAGAACCTATCCCTTCGTGTGCTGCTAGAACTAAACCTAACCTACGATCCATGTTTGGAATTACTCTATCCCCACTCCAGGAATCTGAGCAAATGGAATGTTATTGGCATCTAACTTGTAGGAGTACTTGAGTGGAAACCTTTTCGACACTGCTCTGCTATTTTTGCGAGTAGCAATCACAGCTACTATAATCTCACAGTCTAATCTTGTCTTAGAATGAGTTATTGCAGCTACGGAAGCCATGTGTACAGCCCCCTTTGCGGCTTCATCAGCCAATGAATTCCCTTCAACGTGAACGCCATCACGCTGATGACTCAGTGTATGTATCACGTGAGCCCTTGGTAGTTCGGTTTTCAACTCCACTACCTGTTCCCATAGCATTTTATGCTTAATTGTACCACCTTTTGCATCTTTGAACCCAGTACTGCAAATATTCATTGTAAGACTGCACACAGTAAAAGGAATCGCACCCAATTAGTATGGGGAATTCTCGATCCGTATTTACTAGTGCCAGTATCAGCGCTTTTAACTCTGCCAGCTGTGCCATGCAGTCTCCTAGAGATTGCGTTTTTGTGCAACTTGGGTGGAATTTTTCATCCCGCAAGCGACCTTTAACAATTGCTCACGCCGCGCTATATTGTTGCTTACTTCCTATGGCCGGTTGAGCAGATCCATCAGTGCAAATTATATATTCATACTGACCTAGAGGCATTATTTCGTTTGGTAGAGGATATTCTTGTTCGTGTTGCAGAAATGCTTGTGTCTTTAAATGTGGGTTGTACCTGTATTCTACATCTGTTGCAGTGAGAGAATTAGCCCATTGTATCCATCTCGGATGCAAGGCTTTAGCATTAGGAACGCTTGCCTTTGTCGCAGCCTCTAAGGCTGGAACCGGAGTTACTACTATTATTCGTTTCCCCTGAGCCAGTGCTCTTTCTCTCACTACAGCAGTCTGTACTGCTGTTAGAATCTTTTCTGTAGATGCGAAGCGCATCTCAGCATTTGTGTACAAATGTGATTTGTATGCAATTGGCACTGTTTCACCTTCATTATATGTTAGATAGGTGTACCCAGATTGACCCGCAACTATACGGATCACCAGGTTGCGTACGTTTACGCGTGTCTGTAAGTGTTTGGAAGCTATCATGTCAGATTGTAAGGAACGAAGTGTATCTGTATGTTCCTGTGTCCATTGTTTTGCTGAAAAATCAGGTTTTATTAAATCGTAGAAAGGTTTTACTCTTTCTGCGTAATCCAAAATGTATGTTCTACCAAAATTTAGGAATCCCAGAATTGACTGTAAATTTCTCAATGATTTTGGAGGTTGGAGCAGCGCGCATTTTTAAAACAAATTGGCTGCCAGGCTTTTTCCTTCACTTGAAACCTCATATCCTAAAAACAGGACACTGAGGTGGGCAATTTTTGATTTTTTAAAGTTGAATTTGTAGCCCTCAGATGCAAATCCCAAAATTATGGTATTCACTCTGTTCAAGTGCTCCTCTAGGTCATCGTCCGTTAGATAAATATCATCCACATAGGACAATGCCTCTTCATCCAAATTTTGAAGTAGCTCAGTTACTCTGGCCGAACACAACCCCGGGCTGTTCTTATACCCCTGGGGGAGTCGACAAAATTGACGCTGGGACCCTAGCACTGAGAAGGCTGTTCGAGACCTGCTTTCAGGCGCTATATTTTGACAGAAAAATCCATCTGAGATATCTAGCGTTGTTTTGTATTTTTTCCACACAATGTTATTCATTAAGAAGGCTGTTCGAGACCTGCTTTCAGGCGCTATATTTTGACAGAAAAATCCATCTGAGATATCTAGCGTTGTTTTGTATTTTTTCCGCACAATGTTATTCATTAATGCGGCACTGTGTGCATTTTGGACTGCAAATGTCTTAGTGCAAGTGTTTAAATGTCTATAATCTAAAACTAGACAATATATGTTGTCAGGTTTCATGACAGGAAACAAAGGATTGTTCATTGATGAGGTGCAATTTTCGATCACCCCTTAGTACTCAAGTTGATCTAAGATCTCCCTGACCTGTTTTTTAGCTTCTTGCTTTATTGGCTACTGCCTCTGCGCAGTTGGAGTATTTTTTAAAGGAATTATGTGGTGGGTTGAATCTTCATCCCATCCAACATGGTTTTTGTATAATGCAGGAGCCTGGGCTACCGCCCACTCCTGTGCATATGTATGTTGTAAATGCATGGGAATATGGTCTGAGAAGGCCGGAAGAATTACCTTTTCTCCTTTAGGGCAATCCATGACGAATGCTGGTGGCCAATCTTGTTCAGCTAATAAAATATCATAGCCAAACGTCAGGTTCTCCCAAAAGAGAGCTCTTACTGTCCTACATTTGTACCCCTCCATTTGGAGCGTTATTTCATATACTTTATGTGGGACACTTACCCTAGTATCAGGTGTTTCCACCGTGATATAATCATTCAAGTCCGCTGTCACCAGAAATTCCTTCAGGTTCTGGCGAGCTATTGTTACTTCTGTCACACTGTCTAGCATTGTCAGAGCCCATTTCCCGTTCAGTAGTCGAGTCCACAGAATTCTGGGCATGTCTGATCTTTAGACCTGCAACCTTCTTCTTTTTGAACTGTGGCTTTTGCTTTGGTTTTTCATCTTTTTTAGAAGTGTAATCTTGAGCGTGCTGCTTGTCTCTGGACTTTGTACGCTCTTCTTGTCTGTCTGACCGTCCTTCCCTCTCTGAGTTTTTCGATGAACCCTGAAAGGAACGAGAGGAACGTGTATCAGTATCCTGATACCTGTCAGATTTCCTAATATTATCCCTATTCCTGAGGTTACACCTCTATTCTGAGGGCTCCTGTGGAGGAGATCTACCTCTGGATTGAGATCTGTTTCCTTTAAAGTTTTGTTGTTTTATATTGTCCCACTTCTTCTTTGTCAAAGCAGGTGTCTGCTTAGAAGTGTCCTTTTCAGGACTGCCCATCAGTTGTGGTTTTAAAGCTTTCCCACCCAAACTGTCTCTGCCTAATTCTGCATACGCAGTTTCAATTATTTTTGGTAGTTCGTGTTCCTGTTCTAAAGAACTGAACTCCCTTAGGCGTTGGCGGATTGCCACTGAAGCTGCTTCCCCCTTAATGTTAGCTAGTATTATGGCTGATACCTGGGCATAGTTACCTAGTAACTTCATCCCTAAGTTTAGGGCAGGCTCTGCTCTGTACTCGTTTTGTATCTGTCTCAATACATCTGGTACTACTGCTAATGACGGGATACCATGAGTTCTGGTATAAATGGGAGCAAAGACTGTACCCCAAGTGGTACAATCCTCTACTTGTGGAGTTATCCCCATGGGCAAGCAGATTGTTAGCATTCTGTGTTTTTCATTCGGGGTAGTATTTGGGAATACTGCCTCTAGCTGAGTTATTTTCTGAGCTACCCAGAATGGCATTTGTTCACGTTTCGTGGGCATTTTACCCATTACCGCGTGTAATGTTTGTGGTGTAATTTTAGTTGCTGTCCCCTGAATCTGAGTTCCATTTGTTGCAACTATTGCTGGTTGAACTATAATTGTCCTCATGACGAATTGCGTCAAGTTTCTGTATATTTTAATACAATCTTTGTGTTGTTTGAGTAAGTCTCCTGGTGGCATTGTTTCAATGTCAGGATGTAGTGTGTAGGCCGCTCATATAGGCCACGTGGCCCCTTCTCTTCCGAGCGGGCCGAGTCTCACTCTTCTTCTTATATGGGGTAGGGCGCCTTTAAACTAGTATAAGTGTTCCTGGTATGTAAGCGGAACCTCAATGTCATCGAACGAACAATATTCCGCTGGTGCATCTCCTTCTGTGTAGGAGTGAAATGTTTTTGTTCTTGCATTTGCTGCTTGGAATGTAACCCACGAATAAAATACCTCTGTTCTGTTTGATTCGTGTGCCTCAATCACGAAAGCTACTATGCCACCCCTGGGTGATAGACCATGCGCAAGTAGTTTCAGGGTGACTGTATTTCTAAAGTTTGGTGCAATTTGTATTGCGTCTGCATCTTCCTCTTCGTCTGAGAGGGGCAGTGCTTGTTGAAGTGGATCTAAGACCTGGTTAGTCACTGTTTTTAGAACACTAAAATAGTTTTCAAGGAAACCAAGATACGGTGTTTATGCACAATTTTAGGAACACTGTGCCCTTCAAGCTTGATTAACCAACATCCAATAAATAGGATTTTTTAGCCTACTCAGCTGTGGCGGAGTTTGTGCCCACCCACTCCACCCACTCCAGACATCTCTGGTGTTTTGAGATTAGGGGTCTCTGAGAATAGCACAACTGAACTACTCAGATTCTACTGTTAAATAAGTACCCAACCAACGTTGGCGGCGCCATGTCGTGTAGTTCCTATATTACCTATACAGGATCTGCGCGTTTGGATAACAAACTGTGGGATTGGTGGCGGACAGATTCCGAGCACCCCCACCGGATACATTAGCCTGTCTGTATTAGCTAGCTCACAGTGCCACTATAACCTCCTCTTATCACGGAGAGAATAGATTCTGGCAACCTCAGAACATGACAACCCTGATCCCTCAGAATCGTGGAAACAATATACTACCTTTCGCTCAGTCACTCGTGCTCACTTAGTTTGTCTCAGAGAGATACACAGAATAAACAGGCTGGCCGTTTCAATAAGTATTTATTGAACAGTTGTTATTCTAGTGTAGAATAGATGAGCTGCAACAACCATTAGACAGTAGCAGAGATATATGATTAGCAGTACTACGAAAGTAAAAGGATGGTATAGTTCTACTATCTTGCAGAAATCATGAATATATACAAGTACATAAAACACATGATAAAAAGTGCATACTCCTACGATGTCTCCCTAACTAGATGTACCTAAATGTACCTAGCATCTATGTAGGTGTTATGCCAAGAATCCCTCTAGGATCTAGTCCACCCCAATACCTGAGAGTTTAGAGAATGTGGGACCCCGTCCTGGTCTCGAGTTGGACACCCCGCGAGGGATGTTAGACCACTGCGAGCTGGAGCGTCTGCATGCAGGAACCTAAACATCTCTGGTCAGTTTGTCAGCCGGGAAGTGACGCTCTCCTCTAGCTTCCTAAGCAAGATGTGCTGTAGATATTCCCAGGGGTCCTACCTTGCTGTGTTACTGTGTCGGCCTAAAGGATGACGTTGGGCCTGAACTTTATACAGAGATATTATACAGGAGATGGTAATCCAGCTGTTAGTCCTGCTGTGCTTCCAAGAAGCCTGATGCATAATGTATGAGAATCGAACCAGGGAAAAACCCGCGTTCTGAATGCAGTGTCTTATCTAGGTAAAAGGTCAGTGCCTAAGAACCGTTATGTATGTAATATAGGGAAGAATATAGGTGAAAGGTTGCAATGTTACCTGTACCTATATGGAATATAACACAACCTTTCCCAGGGGAGCGCAACCGCGCAGCAGGGCTTACTCCAGAAGCTAGCACTCCCAGTGTAGTGCATCCGAACAGCCAGGCTTACTCCAGGAGATCGCTCTCCCAGGGTAGCGCAGCCAAGCATCAAAGCTTACTTCAAGAGTTAGGTCTCTTAGGGTAGCGCAGCGGAGCAGCAAGGCTTATTCCAGGAGCTAGTTTTTCCAGGGTTGTGCAGCCGAGCATCAAGGCTTACTCTAGGAGCTAGGTCTTCCAGTGTAGCGCAGCCAAGCAGCAAGGGTTACTCCAGGAGCTAGCTCTCCCAGGGTAGAGCAGCCGAGCAGCAAGGCTTACTCCAGCAGCTAGGTATCCCAGGGTAGTGCAGCTGAGCAGCAAGGCTTACTCCAGGAGCTAGCTCTCCCTTGGTAGTGCAGCCGAGCAGGAAGGCTTACCCCAGTAGCTAGTTCTCATACAGCATGTAGCCAAGCAGCAAGGGTTACTCCAGTAGCTTAATAAACAACAAGGGGGACAATGAGGGCTTGTTAAAGGTCCACCGTACTTGCCCTGGATAGAACTAGAAGACAAAAGAGGTACGGTGTTCCTGGGTGGCAGGTTGGCCACCTGGTGAGTACTCAGAGTGGTGGGGAGGTGGGGAATACCTCCTTTCGGAACTAGGACCCTCACACACCCAGCAAGCTAGGTGTCATGCTTCATCATATGGGTCTGCTCCTCGTCGAGCCGGCGCTGCAATGCTCGACGGGCACCCATAAAGGGGCTCTTTATCGGAGATCTTTTGTTTCTTGCCGTATAGGTGCCGTGGGTGTGAGGGGCCTGGTAAGATGTAGATGTGGTGTGTGGGTTAAAACAGGTAAGGGAATCCTCTATAATTATTTTTATTCTGGAGGTGTCACAACCTGATTAAAAAGTAAAAAGAAGAAGGAGGGCGACTATTTTGTTTTAATTCGACAAAAATTACGTTCTACCCCTTAGTGGTCAACATGTTTCTCGCCTATAAAATGTCTCTAATAGATCAGTTGGCGATTCCTCAGGACCTAGTGACTAAATGAAAACTATCTACAGTGTGTGGTGTGGTTCTACATACCACTTCTTCTCTCGGTAGGACGTTGCCCCGGAGAAAAGCAGCCAACCTCTTAAGGATTCAAGTGCTGCTTCATCAGACCGCAGCGGAGTATATGGACACTCAGCGTAGTGTCGCTGCTCCCGTTCAGAGCAGTCCGGCTCACCTACCCGCTCCGCTGCATCAGGAAGGAGGTAGCTACCTTTCCCAGGGTAGCACAGCCTTGCAGAAAGACTTACCCCAGGAGCTAGCTCTCCCAGGGTAGCACAGGTGAACAGCAAGGCTTCCTCCAGGAGGTAGCTCTCCCAGGGTAGGAAAGCCAAGCAGCAAGACTTACTCCAGGAGCTAGTTCTCCCAGGTTAGCACAGCCGAGCACGAAGGCTTACTCCAGGAGGTAGCTCTCCCAGGGTAGGAAAGCCAAGCAGAAAGACTTACTCCAGGAGCTAGTTCTCCCAGGTTAGCACAGCCGAGCAGGAAGGCTTACTCCAGGACCTAGCTCTCCTAGGGTAGAGCAGCCATGCAGCAAGGCTTAGTCCAGGAGCTAGCTCTCCAAGGGAAGGGCAGCCGAGCCGCAAGGCTTACTCCAGGAGGTAGGTCTCCCAGGGTAGCGCAGCCGAGTAGGAAGGCTTACTCCAGGAACTAGCTCTCCCAGGGTAGTACAGCCAAGCAGCAGGGCTTACTCCAGGAGCTAGGTCTCCCAGGGTAGCACAGTCAAGCAGCAAGGCTTACTTCAGGAGCTAGGTCTCTCAGGTTAGCGCAGGTGAGCAGCAGGGCTTACTCCAGGACCAAGGCTATTGCAGCCGAGTAGCAATGCTTACTCCGGGAGCTAGCTCTCCCAGGGTAGCGCAGCCGAGTATCAAGGCTTACTCCAGTGGTTAGCTCTCCAAGGGTAGCGCGCCCAGCAGCAAACCCGGAGCTTGCTCTCCCAGGATAGCGCAGCCGAGCACCAAAGCTTACTCTGGGAGCTAGGTCTCCCGGGTAGCACAGCCGAGCAGGAAAGCTTATTCCAGAAGAAATCTCTCCCAGGGGAGGGCAGCCGAGCAGCAAGGCTTACTCCAGGAGCAAGCTCTCCAAGGGTGGCTCATCCAAACAGCAAGGCTTACTCCAGGAGCTTGGTCTCCCAGGGTAGCGCAGCCAAGCAGCAAGGCTTACTCTAGGAGCTAGGTCTCCCAGGGTAGCGGTAAGGCTTACTCCAGGAGTAGGCAGTGGGCTCACGCCTCAAGCAGTGAGACCTGTAACCCCACACACAAACCCCAAACTCCAGGCAGAGCTCCACTCTAGAGAAGGAAGAGAGCGGTATTGGCATTAGACAAACATAGGATAGTTAAAGCAAGCATCCTACCTGAAGACAAGATGGTCTTAGCCAGTGCTTAATTTGAGCAGGTGTTGGGGATTGGCGCAGATTTTTTTTATCGAACATTTACCGAGAGCATGAGAGGGAAAAACACACAAAGGGAAAGAAGGAGGAAAAGAAGGACCGAAAAACTGTCCAATAGGGAGAGCGCAGGAACGAGCAAGATAAAGTCAAAGGCGCATGGAGTGTCTGGCAGTGGGTGAAGGAGGCCTGAGGGGAATTCAAGACTACGCAAACCTTTGATTTGGGCACCAGCACTTAATGTTTTACAAATTAAGCAGAAATGTAGTACTGACCCACAGAACCTTCTGAGGCGCCTAAAAAGCTAAGTTTTATAGTGTGTAGACGCAAACACAGTGTAACTACTGAACATCAACAGCCAAGGTTTGAAAGCTTCAGGGCTTTTGGCAACGAGCAGGCATCTGAGAGTGTGGATCCCCCTCAGAGAAGCAAAGGACACAGAGGATGATACCTGCCCTGCCTCCTGGCTCCCACGCCCTGGCTAGCAGACTTGTCTAGATTTGTTCACACTGAACAATACAATCTAGAACTGGAAACAGCGCCCACCCTACCCCAGGGGTGCTCGGGCACACAGGGCCAGCTCTAGGGCGGTGCGACGGGTGCCACCGCACCGGGTGCAGACTTCAGGGGGTGACGTGTTTGCAAGATTATTTTGGTTATATAAGGCCCTGCTTCCCGTTCTTTGATTCCAGCAATTTCCAGACAACAATAAAAATGTCAAGATTTCTCTGGTGATTAATGTTCTTCCTGGAGAGAGATGGAGTTTTGTCTAGTTGAGGTTTTGACTGACATAAAATAGCATAGAGGGTTAATATGCCTGCTGCAAAGAACATGCACCACGCAGATCACAAAGTGCACATAATGTAAATAAGTAAGTGGGTTACTGCTTTTCTAAGAGACATCCTTTTGTTACTTTTCAGTTCATAAATAAAAATCCTAATATAGAACACTGAATTATTAACTGTCGATCAAAGAACTGCATGCACACTGCCAAGTTTAGATTAGAGCATAGATGAATGTTGCAAAAAGGGTTAATTTGGGTTGAAATCGATTCTAATTATTATTAAAGAGAACCCCCAACTATGGTGTTTCATTTTCATTTCTGAGTTTGTGCTTCTCCAGACCAAGCACTCTTAAATTATACTCCCTAGCACTATGGATGACTTGTGACTCCTACACCTTGTAGTCCTCCGACTTGTGTAATATTCCCTATATGCTGATTTACACACTTGTGATTGTCTCTCTGTAATGTGTGTGTGATGCAAAGTGCTCTGACACCCTACACTGGTATGAGTGGTGCTCTATATCGAAATGCATCTACGAGAGAGTGGTTATGGAGACGTGAGGGGCACTGTTAAAGGCGGTGGTGGTGAGGGAATCCATAGCAGAGGTTGTCACCGCCTCCACCATGGATGGGGCCACCAACAAACGTTGTTGCAGCAGGCACCAGCAGCGCTAAAGCCAGCCCTGCTGGCACACAAAGGAGATCCGGACAATAATTTGAGGTGGGTTCATCGAGTCAACAGAGCGGGTTGTGTCCTGCAGGCGGCCAGGGCTAACAGATCCAGGGACTGCCTGATTTAAGGTGACACCACCACCAGCCACAGAATAATGTCTGAATTAGGCAATATCCAGGTGAAGCAGGCCACAGGCTGGAAAGGGTCACCAGGGAGATCCAGTTACCAGCATGTCTTTTATGGGTCAGTCATGCAAGGGTGGGCTTGGCAGAGCTCATGCCCCGCAGGCACTAGGCCACACTCTGAGAACTCCAATTCTCCAAGGAAAGATGTGGGTGTGCAAGCTCACAAGGCAGAGTCGATTTTCGACCACGATGCAGTTCAGATGGGCTGTCAGCTCTTGTTAGGGGCAGCTGTCATGGTTGCTGATACTCAAGCTCTTGGGCAGATCACAGCGACCTTGGGTTTCCTGCAGCTCCTGGTCTCATTCCTAGGTTTGCTTGAGACAGTTATAGCGTCCTGGGTTTGTTTTACGTCGTCATTCAGCTGAAGTTTCAAACTTCTCCGCGAAGTCAAGCTGACCTTCAGGGGATCAGTACTTCTTTGAAACCATGGACCGGGGCGGGAGGGCGGTGCCCTCTCTAGGTCACTTCAGGCTCAAACCACCTCACAAGCCAGAGCAGATGTCATTTTTGCTGATATTTTTCAAAACTTCCTGCTCTACGAGGTGGACTTAGGTAGGCCAGCAGATGCAGATGAGTGGTGGGATGTGGTGTGAGCACCCCGGATGACAAGACATCTATGTCCGGGGGTCTTGTCGCAGAGCAGATCACAGCTTTGTTCTGAACGTGCAACACCTTCCACCGTGGTGGTGGGGCCTGGTTCAGGTGCTACGGCTGCTCTGGAGGCTGGCGAGATGTGTACTCAGTGTCATTGCCAGACAGAGTACATTGTCATTGAGGTGGTGGAAGCAGCAGCTGCTCCTCAAGGCAGGAGGAATCCAGGGAAATCTCTCCTGGAATATAGGGCACTACCATATTGCACCTACCACACGTGCTCCACAGGTAGAAGCCAGACAAAGCGCATCACTGGCCACACAGTCTGCGGTCACTTGTGCTTACAACCAGGCCACTTCATGGCATGAGACCAGGACTCGTCAGGTCCTCACAGGCTGAACACTGAAAAAGTACTCTGGTCTCTCTTTTGGTGGCGGTGGCCAGGAAAAGTTTCTCTTCTGCCCACTTGTCTGGGGAGGGCCGGAGTTCACAGCAGCAGCTCAGGGGATGAACTCTAGCAGAGACATCATTTGAAAATCTCCTTCAGCCAGAAGCAGGGTCAATAGTAAAACAGTTATTGCTAGCAGGAATGGGGTCACAGCTCTAATGCTGAGTGAGGGCATCTCCTGCGCACAGGATGCTCCAGCTTCAAGTAACGACGGCGAGAGGGTGCAGGACAGGGTTCAATGGATGTCCAGAGATGCAACTCCACCCACTGATCCTGCGGCAACATCACAGGTGATCCAGGGATCCCCCACTCGAGGATCCCCAGCGCTTACAGAAGGAGGGATGGGACAGCAGGACAGCGCACACATCCATGCACCAGCATCTGTCTCCCAGGTGTAGGAAGGTGGAATCTGACTATATGGTTGCCCCCAATTTTTTCCTGGTGTTTTGCTGGTTTTTGACTTAGTTGGACTGGGACCCTGCTATTCAGGGCCCCAGTTTATCTGCTTTCTCTTTAAAATGGATTCCATGTACTTTAGGTACATCCCAGATTGGATTCTGGAGTGCCCTTATAAGTCCCTAGTATATGGTATACTATGTACCCAGGGCATAGGTCCCCCAGAGGCCTCCCAGGGGCTGCAGCATGTATTATGCCACCCCTGGAAGGCCATCCAAAATGACACCGCAGGTCTGCTACTGCAGCCTGGGTAAGGTGATGCATGCACCCCTTACAGTGGTATGGGCTACCTATATCACTACCATTGCACACACATATAAACCTATAAGTCACTCCTATGGCAGGCCTTAACAATCCTGAAGGCAGAGTGCTTGGTTTTTATGTGAGAGGGTGCCCCTGCATGAGCAGAGCCCCTCTGCAGCGTTCGGAGTCATTCCTCTGGTGCTGTTTGTGGTGCAGCCTGACCATATACTCTTAAGTGCATTATAACCTCGCGTTAAATGCTAACTTTGGACTGGCTGCATCAAAACATGTTGTGTTTGGTGTCAAACATCTTGGAATACTACCCACCGCCAGTCCTGGAGGCGGGGGTAGCATTCCACCCTTCTAGAGGGAGAGACATGTACACACCGGCATACCCGGTAACATCTTTTCAGAGCCCTGGCATCACAAAATGGATGCCGCTGCCACAGACACAGGTCTGGCCTCCTGCTTCTGACAGAAACTCCGGCAGGGGAGGCCTGGACAATAGGTTTCCTGTCGCAGGGAGGTGTAACCACCTCCCCAGACAGGATAATGTGTATTGGGGCTGGGCGGGAGCACTCTCTGGTGCTTTGAAGTCCTGCACTGGGGGCACACTTGGTGTCCCTGTGCATATGCCAGTTCAAACCGGTTGAAGGGGCTACCTGCCCCTGCGCGAAACTGGACAAAGGGAATGGGTGTAACCACCCCTCTTCCCTGACCCTCCCATAGGTGGGTCCCCAGAGTATGTCCAACCCCCTAACTTAGTATAAGTATGGGACCCCAGTCCTTAGGACTTTAGATTACCCTGGACGAAACTCTGAAGCCGAATCCTGGACCTTCGACGCTCTACTTTAAGATTAGAGGACTGAGGAATCTCCCTTGGGGTCAAGGAGTGACTCCCCTGCTTGGCAGGCACCTAAGAAGCAATTGTCCGGCCTGCATCGCTGAAGCTCCCGTCGGACGCTGAAGTCTTTGCATCCCCAGAGGTGGATTTCCAGACTTCCCCGAGGCTGCCCTGAGTCCCCAGCGAAGCTGACGCCCGTAGCTGTCGTGGGTAACGTGGAACCGTGACCCCTGGACACCGAGAACTTTTGCAACTGCATCCTCTTCCTGGTCTCCCACGAAGTTGTGCTTTGGGCTCCGAGTATCCCCTGCCTCCAGCACCGACTGCACCGAAGATCACTGGCCTCCACTCCACGAGTGTCCCGTGAGCCAGCTCCAAGTGCGTCCACTCGAGGCTCCTTCGCGGTCGCTAGTCCGTTGGCTAGTGGGCCCTCCCGAAGGCAACTCATCTTCTGCTTGGGCTTTCCTGGTTGCTCCAGAGGTGCCCTGACTTACCCTCGCTGGGTTAGTCCCCCAGACCTTGCTGGTCTGCATCAACGTCCTTTCTTTGTTTCCACATGACTTGCCGCTGCCAAGGCTTGTTGGGTCCAATCCGGTCGCCGACACCCCAGCAATCGACAGACGTCGTGGGACAGCTCAAATCCAGCTCCTGGTCGTCGTCGACGCCTCCTGGACCTCGTGGCTGAAGAGACAAGACGACCGTCAACCTACCTGAAGCACCCGACATCGGTAGGCATCTGTTCATCGCCTTCCTGGTCACTGGCTAGTGACCCAGACTCTGTCCCCTCTGCTTTCAGGTTCTTCAGATCTTCGATCCACCCTTTGATCCACCCGGACACTTTCGACTTGGCCGCCAGCAGCATCTTGCAGCAGATCGCCATTGAAAACGACGACGAAACCGGACACCGAAAGACACCTATGCACCCGGCTTCCTGGGTGAGGTAACACGAGTACTCCGGTGCTCCGTGGGTATTGACTCTAGAACTGCCTAGTTCTAAAGGGGTTTGCTCCAAGTCCTCCTCTAAGTGTCCTTTTCCTTTAAAACTCGAACCGCGACATTCCCCATAGAAGTCAACGGCGGCTCGTGGCTGTGTTCTCACGCTGCACGCGTCCCCCGTGGGTCCCCTGTGTCACTACCTTGGGTGGTTCCTTGAGGGCCAAGCACTTCTACAGGCTCTAGGCCTTGTGTCTAGCTCAGTCGTGGTTCTTATACCACTTTTTGGTATATGGTTTGGTACGCCCATAGGGCTCAAACGTGTATTTGTGCTATTACTGTTGATATTTGACTTGTAACTTATGTACTTCGAACTCTAGCCTCATAAAGAGACTAGAGGGGTGTGTTTGAGACTAAATACATATATTTTAAATATATACCTGGTGTGGTCCTCTTTCATTTGGTCACTCAAGAGATTTTAGACTGGTAAAACAAGCTGCGTTACATTCCTTCAAGACTTAGCCTGAAGGCTGCTCTCCATAGCTACCACTAGGATAGCTTTTATAAAAGGTTGTCTTTAACCTATCTCCAATAAGGGGTTGTTTGGACTGGTGCAAGGTGCCCACTATAATTAGTGGACAGCATATACCAGGCCAACTTCTCACACCAGGGATGAGCACAGACTGGTTCCTCACATGCATCTGATGCCACACGCTTCTTGAGTACAGCTCAGATCTATGTAGCAGCAGCGGCCGCCATTCCTGCTGACGCAACACACCCTGAGCAAGAGAGACTCATCCTGCAGGGATAGCTCGTGCACCCATCTCTCACCAGGGCAGATGGACGCCTCCAGCAGAGATAGCTCCTGCACCAGTCTCTCACCAGGCCAGATGGACGCCTCCTGCAGGGATAGCTCTTGCACCCCTGTCAGCAGGCCAGCTGGACGCCTCCTGCACGGATAGCTCCTGCACCCCTGTCTCACCAGGCCAGACTGACGTCTCCTGCAGGTATAGCTCCTGCACCGCTCTCTCACCAGGCCAGATGGACGCCTCCTGCAGGGATAGCTCCTTGCACCCCACTCTCACCAGGCCAGATGGACGCCTCCTGCAGGGATAGCTCCTGCACCCCTCTCTCATCAGGCCAGACAGATGCCTCCTGCAGCGATAGCTCTTGCACCCCTCTCTCAGCAGGCCAGATGGATGCCTCCTGCAGGGATAGCTCATGCACCCATCTCTCCCCAGGCCAAATGGACGCCTCCTGCATGGATAGCTCCTACACCCCTCTCTCGCCAGGACAGACGGACGTCTCCTGCAGGGATAGCTCCTGCACCCCTCTCTCACCAGGCCAGATGGGCATTGTGAGAAGTTGGCCTGGTATATGCTGACCACTAATTAAAGTGGGCACCTTGCACCAGTCCAAACGACCCCTTATGGAGATAGGTTAAAGACAACCTTTATTGAAAGCTATCCTAGTGGTAGCTATGGAGAGCAGCATTCAGGCTAAGTCTTGAAGGAATGTAAAGCAGCTTGTTTTGCCAGTCTATAATCTCTTGAGTGACCAAATGAAAGAGGACCACACCAGGTATATATATAAAATATATGTATTTAGTCTTAAACACACCCCTCTAGTCTCTTTATGAGGCTAGAGTTCGAAGTACATAGGTTACAAGTCAGTTATCAACAGTAATAGCACAAATACACGTTGGGGCCCCAGGGGCATACCAAACCATATACCAAAAAAGTGGTATAAGAACCACGACTGACCTAGGCACAAGGCCTAGAGCCTGTAGAAGTGCTTGGACCCCAAGGAACCACCCAAGGTAGTGACACAGGGGACCCACGGGGGACGCGTGCAGTGTGAGAACAAAGCCGCGAGCCGCCGTTGACTTCTATGGGGAAAGTCACGGTTGGATTTTTAAAAGAAAAGGACACTTAGAAGAGGACTTGGAGAAAACCCCTTTAGAACTAGGCAGTTCTAGAGTCAATACCCACGGGAGCACCGGAGTACTCGAGTTACCTCACCCAGGGAAGCCGGGTGCATAGGTGTCTTTCGGTGTCGAGTTTCGTTGTCGATTTCAATGGCGATCTGCTGCAAGATGCTGCTGGCGACCAAGTCGAAAGTGTCCAGGTGGATCCAAGGCTGGATCGAAGATCTGAGGAACCTGAAAGCAGAGGGGACAGAGTCTGGATCACTAGCCAGTGACCAGGAAGGCGATGAGCAGATGCCCACCGATGTCGGGTGCTTCAGGTTAGTTGACGGGCGTCTTGACTCTTCAGCCACGAGGTCCAGGAGGTGTCGACGACGACCAGGAGCTGGATTCGAGCTGTCCCACGACGTCTGTCGAGTGCTGGGGTGTCGGAGACCGGATTGGTCCCAACAAGCCTTGGCAACGGCAAGTCACGTAGAAATAGAGAAAGGACTTTGGTGCAGACCAGCAAGGTCTGAGGGACTCACCCAGCGAGGGTAAGTCAGGGCACATCTGGAGCAACCAGGAAAGCCCAAGTAGAAGAAGAGTTGCCTTCGGGAGGACCCACTAGCCAACGGACTAGCGATCGCGAAGGAGCCTCGAGTGGACGCACTTGGAGCTGGCTCACAGGACACTCGTGGAGTGGAGGCCAGTGATCTTCGGTGCAGTCGGTGCTCGAGGCGGGGGCTACTCGGAGCCCAAAGCACAACTTCGTGGGAGACCAGGAAGAGGATGCATTTGCAAAAGTTCTCGGTGTCCAGGGGTCACGGTTCCACGTTACCCACGACAGCTAGGTGACTCAGCTTCGCTGGGGTCTCAGGGCAGCCTCGGGGAAGTCTGGAAATCCACCTCTGGTGATGCAAAGACTTAGGCGTCCGGCGGGAGCTTCAGCGATGCAGACCGGACAGTTGCTTCTTAGGTGCCTGCCAAGCAGCGGAGTCACTCCTTGACCCCAAGGGAGATTCTTCAGTCCTCTAATCTTCAAGTAGAGCGTCGAAGGTCCAGGATTCACGTTCAGAGTTTCGTCCAGGGATAATCTAAAGTCCTAAGGACTGGGGTCCCATACTTATACTAAGTTAGGGGGTTGGACATACTCTGGGGACCCACCTATGGGAGGGTCAGGGAAGAGGGGTGGTTACACCCATTCCCTTTGTCCAGTTTCGCGCCAGAGCAGGGGCAGGTAGCCCCTGCAACAGGTTTGAACTGGACTATGCACAGGGACACCAAATGTGCCCCCAGTGCAAGACTTCAAAGCACCAGAGAGTGCTCCCGCCCAGCCCCAATACACACTATCCTGTCTGGGGAGGTGGTTACACCTCCCTGTGACAGGAAACCTATTGTCCAAGCCTCCCCTGCCGGAGTTTCGGTCAGCAGCAGGAGGCCAGACCTGTGTCTGTGGCAGAGGCATCCATTTTGTGATGCCAGGGCTATGAAAAGTTAATACCGGGTATGCCGGTGTGTACATGTCTCTCCCTCTATAAGGGTGGAATGCTACCGCCGCCGCCAGAACTGGCGGGGGGTAGTATTCCAAGGTGTTTGACACCAAACACAACATGTTTCCGTGCAGTCATCCCAAAGTTAGCATTCACCGCGAGGTTATAATGCACTTAAGAGCATATGGTCAGGCTGCACCACAAACAGCACCAGAGGATTGACTCCGAACGCTGCAGAGGGGCTCTGCTCATGCAGGGGCACCCTCTCACACAAAAACCAAGCACTCTGCCTTCAGGAGTGTTAAGGCCTGCCATAGGAGTGACTTATAGGTTTATATGTGTGTGCAATGGTAGTGATATAGGTAGCCTATACCGCAGTAAGGGGTGCATGCACCACCTTACCCAGGCTGCAGTAGCAGACCTGTGGTGTGTTTTGGGAGGGCTTCCCAGGGGTGGCATAATATATGCTGCTGCCCCTGGTAGGCCTCTGGGGTACCTATGCCCTGGGTACATAGTATACCATATACTAGGGACTTATAAGGGCACTCCAGAATCCAATCTGGGATGTACCTAAAGTACATGGAAACCATTTTAGAGAGGAAGCAGCTAGGCTGTTGTTCTGATTAGCAGGGCCCCAGCCAGACTAAAGTCGAAAAACAGTGAAGCATCAGCAAAAAGTGGGGGTACCCATGTGAAGCAGATCCTACTCTCCTACACAACCCCCCCCCACCAAACGTAGGGACATTAAACTAACCTTGACCAGTTGAGTCTTCATGTTCTAAGTGGAAGTACCTAGAGAGTCCATCTGCATTGGCATGTTTACTCCCAGGTCTATGTTCCACTGTAAAGTCCATCCCCTGTAGGGAAATGGATCACCTAAGCAGTTTGGGGTTTTCACCCTTCATTTGTTTTAGCTATAAGAGGGGCTTATGGTCTGTTTGAACAAGGAAGTGAGTACCAAACAAGTATGGCCTCAACTTCTTCAGAGCCCAGACCACAGCATAGGCCTCCCTCTCAATGGCTGACCAACGTTTCTCTCTAGGGGTCAGCCTTCTGCTAATGAAAGCTACTGGCTGATCCTGACCTTCATCATTCAATTGTGACAGTACAGCCCCAACCCGCAATTCAGATGCATCTGTTTGGACAATGAACTTCTTGGAGTAATCAGGACTCTGTAGAATGGGAGCAGTGCACATGGCCTGCTTCAGGTCATCAAATGCCTTTTGACAGCTAGCTGTCCACTGAACCTTTTTGGGCATTCTCTTGGAAGTTACGTCTTTCAGAGGTGTCACTATTGATCCATACCCCTTGACAAATCTCCTATAGTACCCAGTCAGGCCTAAGAAGGCTCTCACCTGAGTCTGGGTAGTTGGAGCAACCCAGTCCATGATGGTGTGGATTTTGCTCTGTACTAGTTGAACCTGGCCTCCACCTACAAGGTGGCCCAGGTACACAACCTGACTCTGCCCTATCTGGCACTTGGTGGCCTTGATAGTGAGGCCTGCCTTTTGCAGGGCCTCCAAAACATTTCTGAGGTGGACCAGGTGATCCTCCCAGGTGGAGCTAAAGACAGCAATATCATCTAGATATGCTGCACTATAGGCTTCCAGGCCTGTAAGGACTGTATTCACCAACCTCTGAAAAGTGGCAGGTGCATTCTTCAGACCAAAGGGCATCACCACAAATTGGTAATGTCCACTAGGGGTTGAGAATGCTGTATTTGGCTTTGCATCATCAGCTAGCCTGATCTGCCAGTAGCCAGCTGTCAGGTCAAATGTGCTTAGATACTTGGCTGAGGCCAAAGTGTCTATTAGCTCATCTGCCCTTGGTATTGGATGGGCATCAGTCCTAGTGACTGCATTGAGACCCCTGTAGTCCACACAAAATCTCATCTCTCTTTTCCCACAATTGGTGTGAGGTTTTGGCACAAAGACCACTGGACTAGCCCAAGGGCTATCTGAGGGTTCAATAACTCCCAAATCCAACATTTTCTGGACTTCTGTCCTGATACAGTCCCTGACATGGTCAGGTTGCCTATAAATCTTATTTTTAATAGGCAGACTGTCCCATGTGTCCACTTCATGAGTGGCACCAGGTGGTCTGACTTGGAGTCAGAGAGAACATATGCCTGAACTGATTGAGCACCTGCCTGCAATCAGTTTGCTGCTGGGCAGTGAGGCTGCCTGCCAAGGCTACACCATCCACTGACCCATCATCAGGGTTCTGTGAGAGCAGGTCAGGGAGTGGGTCACTCTCTTCCTCCTGTCCCTCATCAGTAGCCACGAGCAAGCCCATGTCTGCCCTGTCCACATATGGTTTCAATATGTTGACATGGAGAACCCTGTGGGGACTCCTGGGTGTTCCTAGGTCTACTAAATAAGTAACCTCACCCTTCTGTTCAACAATGGTATGGGGTCCACACCATTTGTCTTGGAGAGCTACTGGGGCCACTGGCTCCAACACCCACACCTTCTGTCCTGGCTGGTAAACAGTCAGTACAGCCTTTTGGTCATGCCAGGCTTTTTGCAGTTCCTGGCTAGCCTCAAGGTTTTTAGTTGCCTTTTTCATGTATTCAGCCATCCTGGAGCGGAGACCAAGTACATAGTCCACTATATGCTGCTTTGGGGGCTTGAGAGGTAACTCCCATCCTTCTTTTACCAGGCACAATGGACCTCTGACAGGGTGGCCAAACAAAACTTCAAAAGGGCTGTAGCCAACCCCCTTTTGAGGCACCTCCCTGTATGCAAACAAAAGGCAGGGCAAGAGTATGTCCCATCTCCGCCTAAGCTTTTCTGGGAGCCCTTTGATCATGCCCTTTAAGGTTTTGTTGAATCTCTCAACTAAACCATTGCATTGTGGGTGATAGGGTGTGGTGAATTTGTAAGTCACTCCACACTCCTTCCACATTGCTTTTGAAGTATCCAGACATAAAGTTTGCACCCCTGACTGATACTACCTCCTTAGGGAAACCCACTCTTGAGAAAATTCCCAGGAGGGCCCTTGCCACCACAGGTGCTAGTGGTCCTAAGGGGAATAGCCTCTGGGTACCTAGTGGCATGGTCCACCACCACCACGATAAACCTGTGCCCAGATGCTGTTTGGGGATCCATGGGACCAACAATGTCAATACCCACCCTCTCAAAGGGAACCCCCACCACAGGTAGTGGTATCAGGGGGGCCTTTGTGGTGCCACCTGCCTTCCCACTGGCTTGGCAGGTTACACAGGAGCGACAAAACTCCTTGGTGTCTTCAGACATGTGGGGCCAGTGAAAGTGAGGGACAATTCTGGCCCAAGTCTTGTTCTGGCCCAGGTGACCTGCTAGGGGAATATCATGGGCTAGGGTCAATAGGAAGCCCCTGAACTTCAGAGGTATAACCATCCTCCTGGTGGCACCAGGCTTGGGGTCTCTACACTCTGAGTACAAGAGTCCATCATCCCAATACACTTTATGGGGACCACTAGCATTCCCTGCAGACTCAGCAGCAGCCTGCTGTCTGAGGGGTTCAAGAGAGGGGCAGCTCTGCTGCTCCTGGCTCAGATCTGCCCTGGAAGGGCCCCCTGTCCCTAAGAACTCAACCTGATCAGGCTCAAGCTCCTCTGGGACTGTTCCTTCCTCAGGACTGAGATCCTCTCCCTCAAGAGACTGATCTTCCTTCTGAGCCCAGGGGGAAGGCACTGCCTTAACCCTACTCATCCTCCTCTTGGATGGCACTTGGTCCATTGTTCCAGGATCCAAGGCCTGTTCAGTGTTAGACATCTTGGCCTGTGACCTGGTCACAGCAAACACATCTGCAGGGATTCCCAGCATTTCTGCATGGGTCTTGAGCTCCACTTCTGCCCAAGCTGAAGTTTCTAGATCATTGCCAAGCAAGCATTCAACTGGTAGGTCTGCACTTACCACAACCTTCTTAAGGCCAGTTACCCCTCCCCAGGAGAAGTTAACAACTGCCAGAGTATGGTCTGTTCTGACACTGCTAGCATTGGTCACTTGGTACATCTCACCAAGTATAATCTGCCCAGGATCCACAAGATCTTGTGTCACCATGGTGCCACTTGCTCCTGTGTCCCTGAATGCCAGAGCCTCTTTTCCATTAATCAATGGCTGTTGCCTGTACTTGCCCAGATTACTGGGACTCACAGAGGAGGTCACATCCATGCCTCCATCACAGACTAAGACAGTCTGAGTGAGTTCTCTGACTAAGCCAGAGCCCATCTCATTACCCAGGGTCAACCCTACTAAACCCTTAGCTTGAGTACTCCCACCACCATTTGTAACTGCACTAGGGGGAACAGGTGCCTTAGGGGCAATGGTGGGGGCTGGAATAGAGTCTTTGGACTTGGTGCAATCACTGGTCCAGTGTGTCTTTTGCTTACAGATTTTGCACCATGGTTTCTTTTAGCCTTTCCCTTTGTTAGACTGTGAATCCCCACCTGAAGAAGATTTTTGGGGGCCTTGTGAAGAAGACTTCTAGTCTTTACCCTTCTCCCCACACTTATCAGAGTTCTTAGAATCTTGCTTCTTTGGGTCACCACCTTGGTTCTGTACCTTCTGCCTCACCCTGGTTCTGGCCCATCTGTCTGCCTTCTTCCCCAAGTCTTGGGGAGAGGTCAGATCAGAGTCCACCAGGTACTGATGCAACAGCTGATTTTGACAGTTATTAAGAATCTGCTCCCTCATGATAAGATTGTACAATCCTTTGAAGTCACACACCTTACTGCCCACTAACCAACCTTCCAGAGCCTTAGCAGAACAATCAACAAAGTCCACCCAGTCTTGGTTCTGTGCTTTTTGGGTATCTCTGACCTTTAACCTGTATTGTTCAGTTGTTAGGCCAAACCCATCAATCAGAGCACTCTTCCAAGACTTTATAATTATCAGCATCCTCTTCTCTAACAGTGAGGAGCTTATCTCTACCTTTGTCTGCAAAGGAGAGCCCCAAGATTGCTGCCCACTGCTCCTGAGGGACCCTCTGTACTTTACAGGCCCTCTCCAGTGAAGTTATCCATTTGTGGATGTCATCCCCACTCTGGTAGGGAGGGACAATCTTGCTCAGGTTTCTATGGTCATAAGACCTTTTCCTACCACTAGGGAAGTTGCTGCCACCATGGGACTCTAGTCCCAACTTTCTTCTTTGCCTTTGAAGCTCTAGGGACTCCCTGTCTAAAGCCAGCTGCTCTTTTCTGATTCTCAACTGAGCTTCCTCATACTTGAGCAGTCTCTCTTTCCTCTCATGAGAGGATTCCCTCCTATGAGAGGAAACAGAGGTCCCTACTGAGGTGTCAGAGTGGTTAGACTCCTGAGAAGGAGATCTAGACCTTCTGGGCACACTCACAACTCTTCCTGGGGGGACAAAGGGGAGGTCATTCTGATCCTCCTCCTCATCCTCAGGAGTAGCTGCATTTTCCAGGTCAGGATCATTGTCATCCTCCTGGCCAGTTTCAGAGGTCAGGTCCTGGGTATTTTCACCCCTGGTCCCTTTCTCCTCTTCTGCCCCACCCTCTCTGCCTACCCTTCCAGACCCTATGGGTCTTCTAAGATCATCTAGCAGAAGCACCTCCAGGAGACGTTGGGTGTTGGCACTTCTGCCTGTCTTCAGCTTCCTAATCTTGCACAACTCTCTCAATTCCAAAAATGAGAGGTTGTCATATCTGGATGGCAGGAGCCCACTGGTTCCTGGCAGTGAAGACATTACTAGTGTGGTGTGGTGTATGCACTACCTACACTAGTGTGGCCTACTAAACTCTCTTGAGTTGTAGAAAGGGTGTGCTATCCATTAACACACAACTCTAAGTTCAGTAGAACTTACTGTATACTAAGCTTGTTATTATATGTACCTAAGGTACCCTTAGTGGTTTTCAGTTGATCAATTCAATTGAGATTATCTGGTAAAACAATAGCAAGCTGGAATCCCACACGCTGCACACCAATGTGAGAAGGTGGCCTGGTATATGCTGTCCACTAATTATAGTGGGCACCTTGCACCAGTCCAAACAACCCCTTATTGGAGATAGGTTAAAGACAACCTTTTATGAAAGCTATCCTAGTGGTAGCTATGGAGAGCAGCCTTCAGGCTAAGTCTTGAAGGAATGTAAAGCAGCTTGTTTTACCAGTCTATAATCTCTTGAGTGACCAAATGAAAGAGGACCACACCAGGTATATATTTAAAATATATGTATTTAGTCTCAAACACACCCCTCTAGTCTCTTTATGAGGCTAGAGTTCAAAGTACATAAGTTACAAGTCAAATATCAACAGTACTAGAACAAATACACGTTTGAGCCCTAGGGGCGTACCAAACCATATACCAAAAAAGTGGTATAAGAACCACGACTGAGCTAGACACAAGGCCTAGAGCCTGTAGAAGTGCTTGGCCCTCAAGGAACCACCCAAGGTAGTGACACAGGGGACCCACGGGGGACGCGTGCAGCGTGAGAACACAGCAACGAGCCGCCGTTGACTTCTATGGGGAATGTCGCGGTTCGAGTTTTAAAGGAAAAGGACACTTAGAGGAGGACTTGGAGCAAACCCCTTTAGAACTAGGCAGTTCTAGAGTCAATACCCACGGGAGCACCGGAGTACTCGTGTTACCTCACCCAGGGAAGCCGGGTGCATAGGTGTCTTTCGGTGTCGGGTTTCGTCATCGTTTTCAATGGCGATCTTCTGCAAGATGCTGTTGGCGGCCAAGTCGAAAGTGTCCGGGTGGATCCAAGGGTGGATCGAAGATCTGAAGAACCTGAAAGCAGAGGGGACAGAGTCTGGGTCACTAGCCAGTGACCAGGAAGGCGATGAGCAGATGCCCACCGATGTCGGGTGCTTCAGGTAGGTTGACGGTCGTCTTGTCTCTTCAGCCACGAGGTCCAGGAGGCGTCGACAACGACCAGGAGCTGGATTCGCGCTGTCCCGCGACGTCTGTCGATTGCTGGGGTGTCGGCGACCGGATTGGACCCAACAAGCCTTGGCAACGGCAAGTCACGTGGAAACAATGAAAGGACGTTGATGCAGACCAGCAAGGTCTGGGGGACTCACCCAGCGAGGGTAAGTCAGGGCACCTCTGGAGCAACCAGGAAAGCCCAAGCAGAAGATGAGTTGCCTTCGGGAGGGACCACTAGCCAACGGACTAGCGACCGCGAACGAGCCTCGAGTGGACACACTTGGAGCTGGCTCATGGGACACTCGTGGAGTGGGGGCCAGTGATCTTCGGTGCAGTCGGTGCTGGAGGCGGGGGCTACTCGGAGCCCAAAGCACCACTTCGTGGGAGACCAGGAAGAGGATGCACTTGCAAAAGTTCTCGGTGTCCAGGGGTCACGGTTCCTCGTTACCCACAACAGCTACGGGCCTCAGCTTCGCTGGGGACTCAGGGCACCCTCGGGGAAGTCTGGAAATCCACCTCTGGTGATGCAAAGACTTCGGCGTCCGACGGGAGCTTCAGCGATGCAGGCCGGACAGTTGCTTCTTTGGTGCCTGCCAAGCAGGGGAGTCACTCCTTGACCCCAAGGGAGATTCTTCAGTCCTCTAATCTTAAAGTAGAGCGTCGAAGGTCCAGGATTCGGCTTCAGAGTTTCGTCCAGGGTAATCTAAAGTCCTAAGGACTGGGGTCCCATACTTATACTAAGCTACGGGGTTGGACATACTCTGGGGACCCACCTATGGGAGGGTCAGGGAAGAGGGGTGGTTACACCCATTCCCTTTGTCCAGTTTCACGCCAGAGCAGGGGCAGGTAGCCCCTGCAACCGGTTTGAACTGGCATATGCACAGGGACACCAAGTGTGCCCCCAGTGCAGGACTTCAAAGCACCAGGGAGTGCTCCCGCCCAGCCCCAATACACATTATCCTGTCTGGGGAGGTGGTTACACCTCCCTGTGACAGGAAACCTATTGTCCAGGCCTCCCCTGCCGGAGTTTCGGTCAGCAGCAGGAGGCCAGACCCGTGTCTGTGGCAGCGGCATCCATTTTGTGATGCCAGGGCTCTGAAAAGATGTTACCGGGTATGCCGGTGTGTACATGTCTCTCTCTCTAGAAGGGTGGAATGATACCCCCGCCGCCAGGACTGGCGGGGGACGGGGGGGGGTAGTATTCCAAGATGTTTGACACCAAACACTACATGTTTTGGTGCAGCCAGTCCAAAGTTAGCATTGTACCGCAAGGATATAATGCACTTAAGAGTATATGGTCAGGCTGCACCACAGACAGCTCCGGGTAAGGGATTCCGAAAGCTGCAGAGGGGCTCAGCTCATGCCAGAGCACCCTCTCACATAAAACCAAGCACCCTGCCTTCAGGATTGATAAGGCCTGCCATAGGGGTGACTGATAGGTTTCTATGTGCTGTGATAGGTGAGATATAGTGAACCTATATCTCTGTGAGGGGTGCATGCACCACCTCACTCAGGCTGCAGTAGCAGTCCTGTGGTGTCATTTTGGATGGCCTTCCAGGGGTGGCACAATAAATGCTTCAGCCCCTGGTAGGCCTCTGGGGTACCTATGCCCTGGGTACATAGTATACCACAAACTAGGGACTTATAAGGGCACTCCAGAATCCAACCTGGGATGTAACTAAAATACATGGAAACCATTTTAGAGAGGAAGCAGCTAAGCTGGGGTTCTGATTAGCAGGGCCCCAGCCAGACTAAAGTCGAAAAACAGTAAAGCATCAGCAAAAAGTGGGGGTACCCATGTGAAGCAGATCCTACTCTCCTACAGTCCACTCCATTTGTCTTGGAGAGCTGCTGGGGCCACCAGCTCCAACACCCACACCTTCTGCCCTGGCTGGTAAACAGTCAGAACAGCCTTTTGGTCATGCCAGGCTTTTTGTAGTTCCTGGCTAGCCTCAAGGTTTTTAGTTGCCTTTTTCATGTACTCAGCCATCCTGGAGCGGAGACCAAGTACATAGTCCACTATGTCCTGCTTTGGGGGCTTGAGAGGTAACTCCCATCCTTCCTTCACCAGACACAATGGACCCCTGACAGGGTGACCAAACAAAAGTTCAAAAGGGCTGTTGCCAACCCCCTTTTGAGGCACCTCCCTGTATGCAAACAAAAGCCAGGGCAAGAGTATGTCCCATCTTCGCCTAAGCTTTTCTGGGAGCCCTTTGATCATGCCCTTTAAGGTTTTGTTGAACCTCTCAACTAAACCATTGCATTGTGGGTGATAGGGTGTGGTGAATTTGTAAGTCACTCCACACTCCTTCCACATTGCCTTTAAGTATCCAGACATAAAGTTAGCACCCCTGTCTGATACAACCTCCTTAGGGAAGCCCACTCTTGAGAAAATTCCCAGAAGGGCTCTTGCCACCACAGGTGCTGTAGTGGTCCTAAGGGGAATAGCCTCTGGGTACCTAGTGGCATGGTCCACCACCACCAGGATAAACCTGTGCCGAGATGCTGTTTAGGGATCCATGGGACCAACAATGTCAAGCCCCACCCTTTCAAAGGGAACCCCCAACACAGTTAGTGGTATCAGGGGGGCCTTTGTAGTGCCACCTGCCTTGCCACTGGCCTGGCAGGTTATACAAGAGCGACAAAACTCCTTGGTGTCTTCAGACATGTGGGGCCAGTGAAAGTGAGGGACAATTCTGTCCCAAGTCTTGTTCTGGCCCAGGTGACCTGCTAGAGGAATATCATGGGCTAGGGTCAGGTCAATAGGAAGCCCCTGAACTTCAGAGGTATAACCAATCTCCTGGTGGCACCAGGCTTGGGGTCTCTACACTCTGAGGACAAGAGTCCCTCATCCCAATACACTTTATGGGGACCACTAGCATTCCCAGCAGCCTCAGCAGCAGCTTGCAGTCTGAGGGGTTCAAGAGAGGGGCAGCTCTGCTGCTCCTGGCTCAGATCTGCCCTGGAGGGGCCCCCTGTCCATAAGAACTCAACCTGATCAGGCTCAAGCTCCTCTGGGACAGTTCCTTCCTCAGGACTGAGATCCTCTCCCTCAAGAGACTGATCTTCCTTCTGAGCCAAGGGGGAAGGCACTGCCTTAACCCTACTACTCCTCCTCTTGGATGGCACTTGGTCCATTGTTCCAGGATCCAAGGCCTGTTCAGTGTTAGTCATTTTGGCCTGTGACCTGGTCACAGCAAACACATCTGCAGGGATGCCCAGCATTTCTGCATGGGTCCTAAGCTCCACTTCTTCCCAAGCTGAAGTTTCTAGATCATTGCCAAGCAAGCATTCAACTGGTAGGTCTGCACTCACCACAACCTTCTTAAGGCCAGTTACCCTTCCCCAGGAGAAGTTAACAACTGCCAGAGAATGGTCTGTTCTGACATTGCTAGCATTGGTCACTTGGTACATTTCACCAAGTATAATCTGCCCAGGATCCACAAGATCTCGTGTCACTTGCTCCTGTGTCCCTGAATGCCAAAGCCTCTTATCCATTTATTAATGGCTGTTGCCTGTACTGGCCCAGATTACTGGGACTCACAGAGGAGGTCACATCCATGCCTCCATCACAGACTAGGACAGCCTGAGTGGGTTCTCTGACTAGGCCAGAGCCCATCTCCTTACCCAGGGTCAACCCTACTAAACCCTTGGCTTGTGTACTCCCACCATCATTTGTAACTGCACTAGGGGGAACAGGTGACTTAGGGGCATTGGTGGGGGCTGGAATAGAGTCTTTGGACTTGGTGCAATCACTGGTCCAGTGTGTCTTTTGCTTACAGACTTTGCACCATGGTTTCTTTTGGCCTTTCCCTTTGTTAGACTGTGAATCCCCACCTGAAGAAGATTTTTGGGGGCCTTGTGAAGACTTCTGGTCTTTACCCTTCTCCCCACCCTTGTCAGAGTTTTTAGAATCTTGCTTCTTTGGGTCACCACCTTGGTTCTGTACCGCTGCCTCACCCTGGTTCTGACTTATTTATCTGCCTTCTTTCCCAATTCTTGGGGAGAGGTCAGATCAGAGTCCACCAGGTACTGATGCAACAGCTGATTTTGACAGTTATTAAGAATCTGCTCCCTCATGATAAGATTGTACAATCCTTTGAAGTCACATACCTTACTGCCCACTAACCAACCTTCCAGAGCCTTAGCAGAACAATCAACAAAGTCCACCCGGTCTTGATTCTGTGTTTTTTGGGTATCTCTGAACTTTAACCTGTATTGTTCAGTTGTTAGGCCAAACCCATCAATCAATGCACTTTTTAAGACTTGATAATCATCAGCATCCTCTTCTCTAACAGTGACGAGCTTATCTCTACCTTTGTCTGCAAAGGAGAGCCACAAGATTGCTGCCCACTGCTCCTGAGGGACCCTCTGTACTTTACAGGCCCTCTCCAGTGCAGTAATCCATTTGTGGATGTCATCCCCACTCTGGTAGGGAGGGACAATCTTGCTCAGGTTTCTATGGTCATGAGACCTTTCCCTACCACTAGGTAAGTTGCTGCCACCCTGGAACTCTAGTCCCAACTTTCTTCTTTGTCTTTGAAGCTCTAGGGACTCCTTGTCTTGATCTAGACATCAGTCTAACAGAAGAAGGCATCAGCACAAAAGTACATAAGAAACCTACGGATAAGAACAGTCTTCTACTATACGAGAGTTATCATCCCAAAGCATTAAGAGACAATTTACCAGTAGGTCAATTCTTGCGAGTACGCAGGAACTGTTCAGAAACAGAGAATTTCATGACTCAGGCGGATGAACTTGAAGAGAAACTTCTTGATCGAAACTATCCCAAAAAATGATTAAAAAGCCAGAAAAAGAGCTAGGAATCACAACCGGGAGGCCCTCCTTGAGGATACAAATAAAGAAAAACAGATCGCCTTGTATGTGTTACCACCTACACACCGGCGTCCAATATGGTACAGAAAATCATTAAAAAGAATTGGCATATCCTGAATGGTGCCAATCACCATTGGGAGTCTCCTCTGTTTGCTTTCAAAAGAAGCAAAAACATCCGGGATACATTAGTACATGCCAAAGACCCTCCGCGAACAGAAGTCAATCAGATCACTCTGTGGAACACCCAGAGACCAACAGGTCACTATGAATGTGGAGGCTGTGTTGCCTGTCCTTTGACTATTACCACCAAAGAAGTAGATATAGGAACTGGAAACGCATGGAAACTGAACAGTTTTAGCAATTGCAATACAGAAAATGTGGTCTATCTTCTCATATGCCCCTGCAGTCTCATGTGTGGTACTGAAAATTCTGGACCTGTGTCATTAACATCATTGTAACATGACGATTTTGGTATCAGCAGACCGGTAATGACAGGTATGCTATATCTGAGTATTTGCGTCATATTCGAGTGACGGGATCACTCTAATATTAACGATTCCCTTGTGAACCCTCGGGTTCCATTTTGTGTACGGCAGCCATTTTGTGGTTGCCCTCACATAAGGCAATGACTAAAGCCAAAACGCGCCTTAGGGGACACGTACACTTTCAGTGACCTGGGCAAGCTGACTCCACTGTCCAGAGCCAGAACCTGTTCGGCCAGTTTTAGTTCCCAGTGGCCGATCGAGATTAGGGGCCCAGGTGCAGCATGCCATAAACCCTTCATTGCACACATCTAAATCTAAATCTTATTCACACCTGTCACTGCTCTTTCTTTATGACCTGCTTTACGAGGAGGAGGTGCCCGGTTTTATTAGGGGTCCAGATTATATCTGTTGCAGGTGTTGGGCCTCACTGGGTATTTGGTTGTGGGCTGGACAAACTGAAAATGGGCTTGTCATCATGAATCTGTTTTTTGTTGTTGTAAGAAATATGTGAATGACTCACTGTAAAAATAAGGAATGTTTGCCTAAAGCATAATATTCTGTATAAAAGAGATAGCTGGTTTGCATGAGAAAGGCAGTCTCCTGAGAACATACACATTGTTGTACTTCTAGGATACCTGTTGCTGGCTGCAGCCAATAAATTGATCTTTGAAGCCACCAAGAAGACTCTGTGTTTCTGTAGTCTGAGACAGGAAGAACTCGAGGTCATTGGGTGTGTTCCCTGGCACCGCTGGGTCCAATAAAACCCAGTACTTCAATTGGCGCCCAACGTGGGGCGATTTCAGCGGTACCGGTCCAAGCCAGAGGTCGTGAGGAGCTTCGTGTAAAATTCTGGAGGAAGGCCAACCACTTCATCGACCCCTGTATGTCGTTCGTGGTCCGAAAGTCTTTGCTGCGAGGTTCCCCGCGTCCCGATGGCTACGAAGGACTGCTGCCCTGACTATCACCCTGTCTTGGACCCTTTTATGATTTGTAGAGCGAGACAATAGACGAGTCTTCTGGTGACGTCATCGATACCTCAGTTAAGTATAAGTGGAGCGTCTCCCAGTCCTTAGTCTTGGTTCTTAGTTTTGGGTATCCCATGGGATCTTTGATTTGTTAGGATCTTTTGATTTGGAACTTGCAAGTACCAAAGCCGAAGGACTCGTGTATTCACGAGACTGTCGTATTCGATAATCCTTTGAAGTTTGAAGCTAGACTAGTGAGCGAAGATGCCTGGTCTTAGCAGACTTGGAAATTTGTTTTGTCTTGGTTGTAATAGGGATTCCCGATTGGAGGACTCGTGTCCGGTTCCTCCAATTGGAACTCCAACCTATGAGCTCTACGTGAAGCATGGAGTGGGCCCTATCACGTATAATAACGTATGGGTTAGGTACACAAGGAAAGATGGTGTCCTAAAGTGGCCCCAATATGGTAGTTTTGACACCGAAATTCTGGATAATTTAGAGGTTAGACTTTTTAAGAAGAAAGTCCGAGCCGAGCGATGTTTGACTCTTTCCGCCTATGGCGAAAAGAAGCCAAACAGAAAGAAATTAAATTAGTAAAGAAGAATAAAAGAGAAAAGGGTATTTCAATAATGCAAGCTGCTATGCAGTATAAGGATGATGAAGAGGAACAAGCGAGTGAACAGCTGCACAGGCAACGTAAATTGGCAATTGATAAATGTTATCCAGTTTTGCCACCTCTTCAGCAAGATACAGTGAAGGAACTTGAGAAGGATCCTTTAATGTCTCATTTGTTGAATTCACCACCTCCTTATGCGCAGAGTGCTACAGCACCTCCGCAACCTTTAGTTGTACAACCCCCAGTTGTTGTACCTCCGGTTCTTCCACAACCACCAGCTGTTTTTCAGTTGGCTCCTACTACTATGGCGCAGCCCCCTCAAGGGCTGCCACCTTTACTACCTGTTCCATCTTTACTTCCTATGACTTTGCCCCCTGCATCTATTTCCCTCCACACATCCCTTCTTACACTGCCTCTGCATTTGCTTTGTCTCCTCCTGTTTTTCCTCCTGTTCATTTGTCAACTTCTCCTTCTGTCCGACAGAGAATGACAAACACTGTTACTAGTATTTTGTCTCCTTTCTTTGGGTCACCGACTACGACCCCCGTTTTAGAGCGTAAACAATTGCGTAGCCAATTGCCCGATTCTAGAGAGAAGGGAGTATTGGATCATTTGGCGCATAAATGGGTCACTGACCCTACAAGATATGAGTTAGAGTCTGTTATGGATGTCTTCCACCAATGGCAAGCACCGAAACAGAGATATGTTTTTGACAAAATGTGCGAAGTTCTTCTTGAAAGATTAAAAGATTGTGATATGGAGGCCAATCCGCCTGAGTTATGTCATGTACGGTTTGAGTTTTCCAAAGGCACGATTGTGGGTTCCGATATTGAGAAAGCAGTTGCGACATTATTATCATTTAGGAGTGAGGGTATTTCTCGACTGTTGTTTGAGCCAGAACCCTCTGTTAAAAGGAAGGTCAGACAGTATCCCATGAGAGAAGTTCCCCAGTTTGGAAAGAAGGAGACCTAAATGCTGTTCCACCTATTCAGCCTCATTTTCAACGTGTGTGGGTACATGTTCCATGGAAGCGAACTGAAGTCCTGGCTCTTAAGCAGACTCTACCCGACCCCCGTAAAAACCCTGCAGGTTATTATAAGGAATTATCACAGACTGCAGACTCCTGTGTTATGAATTTAGCTGATATAGACATGTTGTTTGGAAATGTGGTCCCACAGCCTTTATGGAGAGTGATCCGTCACACGGATCATGCGCCGGAGTTAGGGGACACATGGATTAATATCAATGCGGCAAATGACAGACAAGTAGGCGGTGCTAAACCAGAGCCTTTAGTAGCAGACCTCCCTGGTAGGATCGTTACTTACATGAAGACTTTGATGCCTGCAATGCGTGTAAATTGGGATAAATTGTCTGCATGCAAGCAGAAGAAGGAGGAAAGTGTATCTGACTTCTTCACTAGGTTTGAAGAGACATTTATCGACCACAGTGGTCAGGATATGAGTACAGAAGGTGGTCAAAGGTTGTTTGTTGACAAGTTTGTGCATAATTTGCTTCCCGAATTGTGTAAAAAATTGAAAGATTCAGAGAGTTCTTGGGCCGTTTCCTCTTCAGCACAGATATTGGCTACTGCACAATACTACGAAAATAGAGATAAGGATGAGAAAGATAGAGCAGACAAGAAAACTAAAGAGTTAAAAACAAAGGTTCTTTTACAACAAGCGTATCCGCCTCGTAGTAATCAGCGTGACTATCAGCAACCTCAACAGTATCAGAGGAATTCGCAAAGGTTTGAGTATCCTCAACAACGTGCTCTGATAGGCCCTAACCAATGTTCATATTGTAAGGAAGAAGGTCATTTTAAATATAATTGCCCTATTTTGTTGCAGCGTATGAATGGTATTTCTGGCGCAAGAGGTCGAGGTGTTCCACAAGCACCTAGAGCTAGAGGACGCGGAAATTTCACCCAGAACGCGCGCCCATTTCCTCCTCAAAATTCAATGAATAGTTTTGATCAGCAGAATAACGCGTCTGGTAGGACGACTCACTACTATGCTGATGACTACTATGCAGAAGGTGAGAGTATGGAAGGTGATGATTGCTAGGACAGCCATAGACAAAGAGAGGGAGTTGTTTCAGTTCCAGTAGATCAGAGTGGACCTTATATTGAGGTGATTACATCAGGTGTGTCAGAGCCTTTTCTGTTGGATACTGGTGCTACAAAGAGTTCTATTATGCACTCTAAATTCCCTGACGCACCTTTGTCTGGCGAAACTAATGTTTCAGTAGGTTTTTCTGGCGCCCGGTTAGGAACCCGATTTCTAGCCCTATGTCTCTTTCTGTTGGACCTTGTGAAATCGAAGCACCACTTATTCTAACGACAGGTTGTGGTGAGAACTTGTTAGGATTGGATCTGCTGAAAAGATTGTATGCGACATTGTATTGTTCTCCTTCGGGAGTACAACTCACATTGGGTAAGACAGTGGTTTCACCAATATATTTGTCAAAGGACAAACTTCCAACAGAATTGTCGTTTCTCCCTGATATTCTTTGGGCTACTGGTCCCAATGATGTAGGTCTTTGGAAATACCGCCATATGTTGTAACGTTGAAAGCCAATGTTAAATGCCGCGCATTCCCCAATACAAGATCTCTAATGAAGGTGAAAAAGCGTTGCTAGCGATCATTTATGATTTGATTGAGAAAAATGTAATTGAAGAGACAAGAGGTAATGTTTGCAATAGTCCTGTTTTACCTGTCTTGAAGCGTACTGACTCTTCTCAGCCACCTGTTTACAGGTTTGTGATTGATCTTAGAGAGGTAAACAAGATAGTTGTGCCACAGTTTCCAGTCGTTCCCGATATCACTGCTTTACTGACAATGATTCCAGCCTCAGCCACTTGGTTCTCGGTGATTGACTTGAAGAATGCTTTCTTCAGCATCCCTATTGCCGTAGAGAGCAGGGATATTTTTGGATTCTGTTTAGGAGGCCGAAGCTTCCGATTTCAGAGAGCTCCTCAAGGTTTTTGTGAAAGTCCTTCTATCTATAGTCAGGCTCTGAAGTCTCAGCTTGACACTCTTGTGTTACCTGGATGGCGCTACCCTTCTACAGTACGTCGATGTTTTGTTAGTTGCTGCAGATACTAAGGAGATTTGTAAAGAAGCCACTTTGTCATTGTTGCGTCATTTGTCTGATTTACACCACAAAGTGTCTCTTTCCAAGTTATAGTATTGTCGACAAGAAGTGACCTATTTAGGTCACCTCTTATCGAAAGAGGGAAGAAGATTGACCCCAGAAAGAATTCAGGCAATTGCAAAATTAAGTGTGCCAATGACACAGAGAGAAGTGCGTGCTTTCTTAGGTATTACATCCTATTGCAGACAATGGATACAGAATTTTTCATTGATGGCTAAACCTTTGGTAGCATTGACCTATAAAGACACGCCGAATCCCCTTCCTTGGTCCGAAGATTGTCAGAAAAGTTTTTCCGAATTGCGTGATGCATTGTGTTCGGCTCCTGTGTTGGGTACCCCGACTACAGCAAGCCCTTTACGCTGTATGTCCATGAGAGAGAAGGATGTGCATTATCAGTGTTAACACAGTCTTTTGGGGACAAGCAACGTCCATGTGCATATTTCTCGCCGATTTTGGACCCGGTAGCTAGAGCGTTGTCGAGTTGTTTGAGAGCCACAGCGGCAGCAGCTGTTTCTATTCGACAGTCTGCTGGTTTGGTGATGAATAATACGCTGGTCGTGATGGTCCCACATGCAGTGGATATTTTGTTAAACAGGACCAAGACACAGCACTTAACTAGTGCTCGATTGTCAGGTTACGAGTTGACACTTTTAGCGAGCCATGTGCACATAAGAAAATGCAACACGCTGAACCCAGCTACATTGTTGCCAATTATAACAAAGACAGATGTTCCGGAACAGCATGATTGCTTTCTTAGGACAGAAGAAGAAACGAAAGGGAGAGTAGATCTTAGGGACACTCCTCTTGTAAAGTGTGATGGTACCTTATGGGTGGATGGGTCATGCTTCAAGCTTCCGAATGGTGATACGACTGCGGCATATGCTGTCACGACTTTACATACGATTGTTGAAACTGCACGTATCCCACATAATTCAGCTCAAGCAGCAGAGTTGACTGCACTTATGAGAGCGTGTGTATTATCAAAAGGAATGAAAGTGACCATATATACCGATAGCCAGTATGCGTTTGGTGTGGCCCATAGTTTTGGACGCTTGTGGAAGGAACGTGGGTTCCTCACGTCTCACGGTACGAAAATACAGCATGGTCAATTGGTGAATGAGCTCCTGGAGTCACTTACTTTGCCATTGCAAGTCGCGATTGTGAAATGCAGTGCACATAAGAAGATCACTGACGACGTTGGTCGCGGTAATATGTTTGCTGATGAAGTTGCGAAAGAAACAGCAAGAGATGTGATGAGTCGAATGTATGTTGCGGGCCCTGCAAGATGGATTGGTGACGTTGGAATGTGTGAAGATACGATAGAGAGTGTGAAGTCCATCCAAGCTGAAGCTACGGAGAAGGAATTAAGTACGTGGAGAGAGAGTACGGGTAAATTGGATGCAAATGGTTGTTGGGTTGAATTGTCGGAGCATCAGCGATGGTTGTTACCCGATACATATGTGCTTGCAGTGGTTACAATGGCACATGGGATGGCCCACATCAGTGTGAAAGGAATCTGTAAGTTATTGGCTCCAGTGTGGCAAAATGCTGGAATTCCCAAATGTGCAGAGAATGTGGTCAAAAATTGTATGGTTTGTTTGAAATACAATCCTGGTAAGGGAACCCCAACTCCAGCTGGTCATTTTGCGCTCCAACGTATCCGTTCGAGGTTTTGCAGCTAGATTTCATCCACATGGAGAGGTGCAACAATTTGAAATACGTACTCATTGTTGTTTGTGCCTTTTCAAGATGGGTAGAGGCATATCCTCTGAAAGATAATACTGCCTTGTCCACAGCGAAAGCCCTTCTCAAAGAGTTCTTCCCTAGGTTTGGTTTGCCGAGAATGGTGTGGAGTGATAATGGGGGTGAATTTGTGGGTCAAGTGATGAAACGAGTGTGTGAAGGTTTAGGAATCCGGCAGAAATTTCACGCTGCAAATCATCCCCAATCAGCTGGATTAGTTGAGTGCTATAATGGCACTCTTAAACTAAAACTGGCCAAGATACAAGCAAGCTCTGGCCTTAAATGGCCTGATGCGTTGCCATTAGCACTGTTGTCAACTAGGATGACCGTACATTCCCGAGTAGGACTTAGTCCTCATGAGATAGTGTTTGGTCGCCCGGCTAACATATGGGGAGTGCCGAGGCCAACGAAATTCAGCGAGATTGAACACCCTGTACTGCTTGATTACTTGCATGATTTGACGGCTAAATTGCGTGTTTTACACCAACAGGTTCATAATACACTGCCTCAGGCTTCTAAAGATCCAGGGCATGCAATCAATCCCGGATCGTGGGTGTTAATCAAGAACTTTCAGCGGACAAAGAACGATCAGCCCCGCTGGATTGGCCCCTATTTGGTGATTTTGTCCACAAGATCTGCAGTGCGAGTACAAGGGAAGAAAAACTGGATCCACGGCGTACACTGTAAGAGGGTCCCTTTGCCTCTACCATATGACCGGTGGGTCCAGGAGGGAATTGCTGACTCGGAAACTGAAACAGTGCCTCGTTTTCTGCCTTTTAGTGACGCACGCGTCACAGGGACAAATTCTGAGCGAGAAAGTGACGATCTTCTCCAAAGAGCAATACCATCACCACTTCGATTGGACACTACTGAGCCTGAACTTTTGTTTTGCGACCAGACATTGCCTGGAAAAAGCCGTTATAACTTGCGACCGAGAGTCATGGACAAATAAAATTAAATTTTGGTCCTCCCATCCGAAAACCTGTTTTTGAACCACCATCCGGGTTCAGCTGTAGGGTCGTGGTGAAAAGACTTGAGTGTGTAGCCTGCATGGACACAAGGTCTACGGGTCTGGTTTGCTCTAGGGCGTTCCCTGGGACATTCAGAAACACTCTCAAGTGAAGAAAACCAACCGCCGCGAACAGCACGTTAGAGGATGGAGCCTTTTCAGATGGAGAGACCTGTTGAAAGAATAAGTTTCAAGAGGAAAATATGTGCAACCATGAGCAGAAAATGTTTTCTAATTATGTGTCTTTGTATTTTACTTAGTCTAATGATGTCTTTAGTGGGGGTATATCATATTCTCTTTTCAAGTGACATCTGCACCCACTGTACAGCCCATGCCTTCCTCTACTATCTCCTCACATTCTTTTCACCCTCTACCTGAACACGAGTCCGTTAGAAGATTAGAGTTTATGAACAACTCCTTTGTTCAGCTCTTACACCAACACCAGCTAGTAGTGAACAGAACCAACTGTTGGGTGTGTGGCCTTATGCCTCATACTACTGAGAAAGGTATTCCCTACCTAGTGCTGCCATTCAGCTACAATGGTTCTGTGTGGGCATACCGAACGATGTTCATCTATGCTCGCGAAATCCACCCCCTACGTTCCGTCAAAGACAACCCAAAGAATAGTGCTCTAGTTAAGGGGATAGTCGACATGATAAGGGGAACTAGTTCCTACGAAACTATCCCGGAAGATGAGACACTAGCGTATATTGGATGGAACGTGACTGGATATGGAGCGAGTCTGAGCGAGAACCAGCAAGCAAAAAGATCCGCTCCAATTTGGATTGTACCCCATCAGGGTCATCTATGTCTGCAAGGTAATGGCAAGAATCCAAGAGCTCAGTTAGGGAAGAGTATCTGCACTGAAACGTATATTTTTGCGTCTCAGACTTCCCTTTGTTCTTAGCAGCTAGGGGTACCTACTTTATCTGCCATGATAGGGCCTACACGTGGTTGCCCCCTGACTTCTCGGGCACATGCTTCGTTTCATTCCTGTTGCCTCCCACCTACACAGCTGCGGCAGATTACCATAAGATAAGAAGAATTAGGGGTGTCTTCAGCAAGGAAGACACTGCAGGACAAGAAGCGGGAGAATCTTTAGGGGTTTTCTGCCGTTCTGGGGACCTATGGCTAACAACAGGAATGTGAGGCAATTGACACGAGTGGTTGAATCCACCATAGTCGAAACTGTCGGTGCCCTTAATAATTTGACTGCTGAGCTCCAGTCGGGATCGCCTTATGACCCTGCAGAACAGGGTCGCGTTAGACATCATACTTGCAGACCGTGGTGGGGTATGTAGAGTGATCCAATCCAGTTGTTGCATTTTCATTCCAGATAACGCTCCAACAGTGTACCAGGCCATCTCCAAACTACATAGGATCTCTGAATCCATCCATATAGATGAAGGAGACTGGTCGTTGATGGGATGGTTCTGGGAACTGTTATCCACCTGGGGATGGAAAGTTCTGATGGTCATTGGGATACTTCTAGCCATCCTTTTTCTGTTTTGTCTGTGCATACAGTGTGTTCCTGCCATATGCGGCCTATGTGTTACATCATGTGTAAGGAAACCTGTATCAAGGGACGAGCTAAGTAATAGGATGATGCTACAGCAACATCTCAATGAATTCATGAACATAGACCTAGACTCAGATTAGCATGAGTGTAAGTAAATTGCCTATGTAAGGGCAAAAGGAGGGTCTGTGGTACTGAAAATTCTGGACCTGTGTCATTAACATCATTGTAACATGACGATTTTGGTATCAGCAGACCGGTAATGACAGGTATGCTATATCTGAGTATTTGCGCCATATTCGAGTGACGGGATCACTCTAATATTAACGATTCCCTTGTGAACCCTCGGGTTCCATTTTGTGTACGGCAGCCATTTTGTGGTTGCCCTCACATAAGGCAATGACTAAAGCCAAAACGCGCCTTAGGGGACACGTACACTTTCAGTGACCTGGGCAAGCTGACTCCACTGTCCAGAGCCAGAACCTGTTCGGCCAGTTTTAGTTCCCAGTGGCCGATCGAGATTAGGGGCCCAGGTGCAGCATGCCATAAACCCTTCATTGCACACATCTATATCTAAATCTTATTCACACCTGTCACTGCTCTTTCTTTATGACCTGCTTTACGAGGAGGAGGTGCCCGGTTTTATTAGGGGTCCAGATTATATCTGTTGCAGGTGTTGGGCCTCACTGGGTATTTGGTTGTGGGCTGGACAAACTGAAAATGGGCTTGTCATCATGAATCTGTTTTTTTTGTTGTAAGAAATATGTGAATGACTCACTGTAAAAATAAGGAATGTTTGCCTAAAGCATAATATTCTGTATAAAAGAGATAGCTGGTTTGCATGAGAAAGGCAGTCTCCTGAGAACATACACATTGTTGTACTTCTAGGATACCTGTTGCTGGCTGCAGCCAATAAATTGATCTTTGAAGCCACCAAGAAGACTCTGTGTTTCTGTAGTCTGAGACAGGAAGAACTCGAGGTCATTGGGTGTGTTCCCTGGCACCGCTGGGTCCAATAAAACCCAGTACTTCACATGTACGTGGGCATGACTACCAGAAAGATCAAAATCCGTATTAATGAACATTGTAGCACTATCAGGTGCAAGAAAAGTAATACCAAATTCACAAGGCACTTCTTAGAACTTAACCATAAGGACAATGACCTCAAATGGGTGGTTCTAGAAGTTATGAAAAAACATAAAATGGACCTGACTAGACCACTCCACATTAGAGAGCAACGGTGGGTGTATAGACTACGGACCTGGGAGAAAGGATTGAACGACGAAATTCCTTGGTTGCAAATGGCGCTATAAATCATGCACATTCATCGCAATCCCTGGTTTTGACATTGAGCATTACACAGGACACGCACATTTGCACCCAAGTCAACCTTTTACATCACGCTGTAGTATTATAGAGTATGGCTGAGACTCTGTTTGTCATCCATACTTTACACTTTAGACCCATATGACCCACACTGCTAATAAACTTGGAGTCTAAAAACACCAACTGTGACACAGATAATGCGTTTCATACATCGCGCTATTTTTAGAATAATAACTTGTACTCTTGATTCCTAATATTCACATCGTCTGACAACATGCATACAATTGCACAAGTTGTGCCATAACAGATTCTAATACACCACACTCTTATTCTCTTGAGCACCTGCTATCTGTAGGCCTTTTTCCAGCCGCTTAGGTTCTGAATGTCCCCCCGCCCATTTAATATAGGCAGTTGTGACTGATACCGTTATTAACCAGGAGCCCAAAACAACATATATGCGTGCCAGGGAACAATTATGAGCTTATATATACATACACATTTGAGCAGGTAACGCGACTATGTTTGGCAGCGCTATATTCATTGAAACTATGTTGGGCGATGCCACTCTTGGATCGCCGAGGAATAGAGTATTAAGACCTGCGCATGCGCTCATTACACGCATCTCCATACTGGATGAAAACATGCGCATGCGCTCACTATACGCTTCTCCATACTGGGAGGGGCTGCGCCATTTAACATTGTCGAGTACGGCCGCTTTCTTGCGCTGTGGGTCTCATTGGCTGCCAGGCAGGTCAGGCGGCGATCTCCATGGCTTTTCAGAGACACCGGATGTCAGCCATTTACAGGTCAGGTGGAAGTAATAATATTGGAGATTGCTAGTTAGTTAACTTTAATTACATTTCAATCAATTCAGCCACGCCTAGACGCCATTACTATAAAAAGCGCTCCCTGCCTCCCCTCATTTACCGGCGAGGAGGTGAGACATGCAGACATAGGTGCAGCAGTGGGAGATCCCATCAACAACAGTAAGAGTATGAATGGTTTGAGTGGATGTTTGCTCTCCCTGTCTTTCACGCACATTGTGCTTTTCCATTTTTAGCGATCTTGGAGCATTTTGCCTAAGTCCCTTCGCTATCGGATTACTGTATCTGATTACTATGGATGTTCTTTCTCTTCGTTTTCTCCATTTGTTGCAGGGCATGTGACCAAAGGGGTCCTCCTTTCTCACTCTACCTATGGGGCAAGTAGGTCCCAGGGCATAGGGTAAGCTTTGGGGACCAGGCATCCCCATTATTATTTTAAGGTGCACAGATGACTGACACAGTTTGCTGCACTTATAGCCACTCACTGATTTTGGCATGTGTATGTGGCGTTCCGAATGACCTTCACAAATAATGTGATTATATTGCTATTCTTTTAAATGTTTATTGTCTTCTTATTTTATACAGGCTGGAATAATACAGCCGTAAATCTGTGGTGGGTGACCCTGATCACCCCACGTAGTGGATACCTCACCTACACTGAATGGTAAGGTAGGAGCCCGTTGGTGTATGATAGGTCCTGATGAATGCCACGGACCCGTTTGGGCCACTAGGCAGAAACATGTTGACCATTAGTTATACGGTGGGGGGACCACGATATCCCCAACACACCGATCAGTTCTTTTAAACCCCATACAGATGTCAGTCATATTAAAAAGAGGTTTGACATCCGTAATGGCTTTTTAACTTCACTTTCTTGTTAAGGGCCCCCACTTAGCTTTAGAAGTGCATCCTTGTCTTCAGGTGTATGCCCGCCCTCTATCAAACCAAGTTTTTAGAGGGCGAGGACTGGTCAATGATGAAGCATGACACCAGGTGGTGTGTGAGACCAGTCTTTCACTTTTTGTGAGATGTCTACACTTATATAGTAGACCTTATAGCAATCAGGTCAATAACTAGGAGAGGCTCTGTGTGGTAATCAGTTTGATGTGGAGGCTGCCTACTCCTAATACCCCGTGCCTCTAGTTCCCTGTCCTGGATCGTCTCCAGGTTTTTGTGGTTAAGTACTCCCTGTCTATAGCCAACTGCTCTCTTCTGATTCTCAACTGAGCTTCCTCATACTTGAGCAGTCTCTCTTTCCTCTCATGAGAGGATTCCCTCCTATGAGAAGAAACAGAGGTCCCTACTGAGGTGTCAGAGTGGTTAGACTCCTGAGAAGGAGATCTGGACCTTCTAGGCACACTCACAACCCTTCCTGCTGGGACAAAGGGGAGGTCATTCTGATCCACCTCCTCATCCCCAGGAGGAGCTGCATTGTCCAGGGCAGGATCATTGTCATCCTCCTGGCCAGTTTCAGAGGTCAGGTCCTGGGTATCTTCACCCCTGGTCCCTTCCTCATCTTCTGCCCCACCCTCTCTGCCTACCTTAGCCGACCCTATGGGCCTTCTGAGATCATCTAGCAGAAGCATCTCCAGGAGACGTTGGGTGTTGGCACTTTTGCCTGTCTTCAGCTTCATAATCTTGCACAACTCTCTCAATTCCAAGAATGGGAGGTTGTCATATTTGGATGGCAGGAGCCCACTGGTTCCTGGTAGTGAAGACATTACTAGTGAGATGTGGTGTATGCACAACCTACTCTAGTGTGGCCTACTAAACTCTCTTGAGTTGTAGAAAGGGTGTGCTAAGCCCTTAACACACAACTCTAAGTTCAGTAGAATTTACTGTATACTGTTTGTTTTTATATGTACCTAAGGTACCCTTAGTGGTTTTCAGTTGATCAATTCAATTGAGATTATCTGGTAAAACAATAGCAAGCTGGAATCCCACCGCTGCCACCAATGTGAGAAGTTGGCCTGGTATATGCTGACCACTAATTAAAGTGGGTACCTTGCACCAGTCCAAACGACCCCTGATGGAGATAGGTTAAAGACAACCTTTATTGAAAGCTATCCTAGTGGTACCTATGGAGAGCAGCCTTCAGGCTAAGTCTTGAAGGAATGTAAAGCAGCTTGTTTTACCAGTCTATAATCTCTTGAGTGACCAAATGAAAGAGGACCACACCAGATATATATATAAAATATATGTATTTAGTCTTAAACACACCCCTCTAGTCTCTTTATGAGGCTAGAGTTCGAAGTACATAGGTTACAAGTCAGTTATCAACAGTAATAGCACAAATACATGTTTGGGCCCTAGGGGCGTACCAAACCATATATCAAAAAAGTGGTATAAGAACCACGACTGAGCTAGACACAAGGCCTAGAGCCTGTAGAACTGCTTGGACCCCAAGGAACCACCCAAGGTAGTGACACAGGGGACCCACGGGGGACACTTGCAGTGTGAGAACACAGCTGCGAGCCGCCGTTGACTTCTATGGGGAAAGTCGCAGTTGGATTTTTAAAAGAAAAGGACACTTAGACGAGGACTTGGAGCAAACCCCTTTAGAACTAGGCAGTTCTAGAGTCAATACCCACGGGAGCACCGGAGTCCTCGAGTTACCTCACCCAGGGAAGCCGGGTGCATAGGTGTCTTTCGGTGTCGGGTTTCGTTGTCGATTTCAATGGCGATCTGCTGCAAGATGCTGCTGGCGACCAAGTCGAAAGTGTCCGGGTGGATCCAAGGATGGATCGAAGATCTGAGGAATCTGAAAGCAGAGGGGACAGAGTCTGGGTCACTAGCCAGTGACCAGGAAGGTGATGAGCAGATGCCCACCGATGTCGGGTGCTTCAGGTTAGTTGACGGGCGTCTTGACTCTTCAGCCACGAGGACCAGGAGGCGTCGACGACGACCAGGAGCTGGATTCGAGCTGTCCCACGACGTCTGTCGAGTGCTGGGGTGTCGGCGACCAGATTGGTCCCTACAAGCCTTGGCAACGGCAAGTCACGTAGAAACAGAGAAAGGACTTTGGTGCAGACCAGCAAGGTCTGAGGGACTCACCCAGCGAGGGTAAGTCAGCGCACGTCTGGAGCAACCAGGAAAGCCCAAGCAGAAGAAGAGTTGCCTTCGGGAGGACCCACTAGTCAACGGACTAGCGATCGCGAAGGAGCCTCGTGTGGACGCACTTGGAGCTGGCTCACAGGACACTCGTGGAGTGGAGGCCAGTGATCTTCGGTGCAGTCGATGCTCGAGGCGGGGGCTACTCGGAGCCCAAAGCACAACTTCGTTGGAGACCAGGAAGAGGAAGCACTTGCAAAAGTTTTCGGTGTCCAGGGGTCACGGTTCCACGTTACCCACGACAGCTACGTGCCTCAGCTTCGCTGGGGTCTCAGGGCAGCCTCGGGGAAGTCTGGAAATCCACCTCTGGTGATGCAAAGACTTCGGCGTCCGGCGGTAGCTTCAGCGATGCAGACCGGACAGTTGCTTCTTAGGTGCCTGCCAAGCAGGGGAGTCACTCCTTGACCCCAAGGGAGATTCTTCAGTCCTCTAATCTTCAAGTAGAGAGACGAAGGTCCAGGATTCACGTTCAGAGTTTCGTCCAGGGAGAATCTAAAGTTCTAAGGACTGGGGTCCCATACTTATACTAAGTTAGGGGGTTGGACATACTCTGGGGACCCACCTATGGGAGGGTCAGGGAAGAGGGGTGGTTACACCCATTCCCTTTGTCCAGTTTCGCGCCAGAGCAGGGGCAGGTAGCCCCTGCAACCGGTTTGAACTGGACTATGCACAGGGACACCAAATGTGCCCCCAGTGCAGGACTTCACAGCACCAGTGAGTGCTCCCGCCCAGCCCCAATACACACTATCCTGTCTGGGGAGGTGGTTACACCTCCCTGTGACAGGAAACCTATTGTCCAGGCCTCCCCTGCCGGAGTTTCGGTCAGCAGCAGGAGGCCAGACCCATGTCTGTGGCAGCGGCATCCATTTTGTGATGCCAGGGCTCTGAAAAGTTAATACCGGGTATGCCGGTGTGTACATGTCTCTCCCTCTAGAAGGGTGGAATGCTACCCCCGCTGCCAGAACTGGCGGGGGGGGTAGTATTCCAAGGTGTTTGACACCAAACACGAGATGTTTCCGTGCAGCCATCCCAAAGTTAGCATTCACCGCGAGGTTATAATGCACTTAAGAGTATATGGTCAGGCTGCACCACAAACAGCACCAGAGGATTGACTCCGAACGCTGCAGAGGGGCTCTGCTCATGCAGGGGCACCCTCTCACATAAAAACCAAGCACTCTGCCTTCAGGATTGTTAAGGCCTGCCATAGGAGTGACTTATAGGTTTATATGTGTGTGCAATGGTAGTGATATAGGTAGCCTATACCGCAGTAAGGGGTGCATGCACCACCTTACCCAGGCTGCAGTAGCAGACTTGTAGTGTCTTTTTGGAGGGCTTCCCAGGGGTGGCATAATATATGCTGCAGCCCCTGGTAGACCTCTGGGGTACCTATGCCCTGGGTACATAGTATACCATATACTAGGGACTTATAAGGGCACTCCAGAATCCCATCAAAGAGGTACCTAAGGTACCTGGAAACCATTTTAGAGAGGAAGCAGCTAGGCTGGGGTTCTGATTAGCAGGGCCCCAGCCAGACTAAAGTCGAAAAACAGTGAAGCATCAGCAAAAAGTGGGGGTACCCATGTGAAGCAGATCCTACTCTCCTACAGGCATCTCCTGCAGGGATAGCTCCTGCACCCCTCTCTCACCAGGCCAGACAGATGTTTCATGCCGGTGTAGCTCCTGCACCCCTCTCACCAGGCCAGGTGGATGCCTCCTGCAGGGATAGCTCCTGCACACCTCTCTCACCAGGCCAGATGGATGCCTCCTGCAGGGATAGCTCCTGCACCCCTCTCAGCAGGCCAGGTGGATGCCTCCTACATCCACGTAACCTGACACAGACCTGCCTGAGTTGAGGGGATGTTATAGATCATTTTAGCCTAACTTGAATTTGCATTGCTTTTAATAATCGTGATACTGTGTTTTTAAGAGGGAAACCTGTGTTTTAAAAATACTGTTAGCATCACGCTGTTTGCGGTGCTTGGGGTCAGCGCTCTAGACGTCCAAATCTCAGCCCCCACTTCCTTTATAAACCGGATGCTGCGACCGCGCATTTGGGAATAGCCACGTAACCTGACACAGACCTGCCTGAGTTGAGGGGATGTTATAGATCATTTTAGCCTAACTTGAATTTGCATTGCTTTTAATAATCGTGATACTGTGTTTTTAAGAGGGAAACCTGTGTTTTAAAAATACTGTTAGCATCACGCTGTTTGCGGTGCTTGGGGTCAGCGCTCTAGACGTCCAAATCTCAGCCCCCACTTCCTTTATAAACCGGATGCTGCGACCGCGCATTTGGGAATAGCCACGTAACCTGACACAGACCTGCCTGAGTTGAGGGGATGTAATAGATCATTTTAGCCTAACTTGAATTTGCATTGCTTTTAATAATCGTGATACTGTGTTTTTAAGAGGGAAACCTGTGTTTTAAAAATACTGTTAGCATCACGCTGTTTGCGGTGCTTGGGGTCAGCGCTCTAGACGTCCAAATCTCAGCCCCCACTTCCTTTATAAACCGGATGCTGCGACCGCGCATTTGGGAATAGCCACGTAACCTGACACAGACCTGCCTGAGTTGAGGGGATGTTATAGATCATTTTAGCCTAACTTGAATTTGCATTGCTTTTAATAATCGTGATACTGTGTTTTTAAGAGGGAAACCTGTTTTAAAAATACTGTTAGCATCACGCTGTTTGCGGTGCTTGGGGTCAGCGCTCTAGACGTCCAAATCTCAGCCCCCACTTCCTTTATAAACCGGATGCTGCGACCGTGCTGCGGGTGCGCGCAGCGGGCGCTCCGCCGGTGCGCCAAAGGCAAGCCCGTCTGCGCCCGGAAGGCGCCCAGTGCCAGGAGTTCTGTTAAGGTTAGAAGTTTCACTTATACCCGAAATGAACTCCTCACGCTTAGACATGGTGAGTGCTCACAACCTATGCTAATTTTAGATGCACTGAATAGCAGCCTGAGGCAAAGTATTACATGCGCTATAACACCCGGACGTCTTCCAATTAAATCTAATCTCCCTATCAGCGAAGTGACGACTACCAAACAAAGTTGCAACCTAGATCATGTAGGCACACGAAACACTAGGGTTCTTCAGCGGCATGTACCTTCCCACGGAGCCGGTAGAAATGAGCTTGGAAACATCTGCTGCATTTTACTGAACACACGCTCCATGAATAAACATAAATATGAGCTAGAATGTCTGATCCAAGTTGAAAACCCAGATCTGTTGTTTCTTACAGAAACTTGGGCAAACAATCTCTCCGACCCTGACTGGAGAGCTGCCGTGCCTGCAGGCTATTTAGTAGCCCATGTTGATAGGGTCGGCGCTAAAGGGGAGGTATAGCGCTGATTTATCGGTCTCACTTTACTGTGAAAACGAAGCACGAACCCACATTAGAAGCAGAGGCAATGTTATTTAGTATTAAAAGAAGTAATCGCGAGCTCTTCTCAGGCGCTCTTATTTATAGACCCCCTGGAACGAGAGCCGCGTTTACTAGATCATTGCTGACTTTCCTAGAATCATGTCTGGACACCACCTCTTTTACAATCCTTGGAGATTTCAATTTCCACTTGGAACTAAATAATGATACCGACACAGCTAGCCTGATTGATAACATGGCCGCATATGGCCTGAGCCAGCTAGTATCAGAACCTACGCACATAGCTGGCCATACGCTAGACGGACTTTTCACAAATAATACCTCCACAGAAGTGACGAGAGTTCAACAATTAACATGGTCAGACCATTCCGCAGTCCATTTTAACGTCCGGATGGTAGCAACCAGCGATGGCCGCAGGGTCAGCTCCTCGAGGGGGAGATCTCGCCCCTGGAAATCAATCAATGAACAGGATCTGATTTCAGCCCTGTCAAAGAATTTACCAGATGTTCTGGACTCAGATGTGGCAGCAAACAACTATGAAACCTGGTTAACTCAGGCAGTAAATAAGTTGGCACCGGAAGGTTCTAAGCATCAAAGGACTAGACAAGTCTCCTCGCCCTGGTACTCGATTGAGCTTAAACAGCTGAAAATCAAATGCAGACGTCAGGAGCGAATTTGGAGATCAAATTATAGCGCGGAACATAGGAGGCAATATAATTCAGTATTAGAGGAATATAAGTCCTCTATAAAGCTAGCCAAATCAAAATATTTCACGGCTAAAATTCAGGAGGCGTCAAACTCCTCCAAAGAATTGTTTAAAACTGTCACTATTCTATCCAACTGCCCACGGGATACGGTGTTCTCACCAAATCAAGCAATAGTGGATAACATGGCTGGTTTTTTTCAACATAAAGTAGAGTCAGTATATAGTGAGCTCACAAACTCAGTACCAATTCCCATGGGCAATGGGTTAGATGGACTAGAGGAGACGGCCCCTGGAGCCAGTTTGATACGGTTCCAATTGTTAGAACAGAGTCAAGTGCTTGGTCTACTGTTGAAAACCAAGTCTGGCTCCCCTCTGGACCCTTGCCCCCCTCTATCATACACTTAGCCCCAGAGTTGATCAGTGCCTGTCTGACCCCTTTACTGAACACAATTATAACTACGGGGGTCTTCCCAATGTGTTGGAAAAAAGTCTGTATTAGACCCATTTTTAAAAAAACTTCACTCGACCCTTTGGAGGTCAAGAACTATCGACCTATTTCTTGCCTCCCGTTTCCTTCTAAGATACTCGAGAAAGCACTAAACAGAGAACTGACGGAATACCTGGATAATAATAGTGTCCTAGACCCCACACAACATGGTTTCAGAGCTCAGCATTCAACAGAATCAGCTTTGATCATGGCGACAGAAGAGATTAGAAAGGTGATGGACGGAGGCGGTAGGGCCATCCTGATATTACTTGATCTTACTGCAGCATTCGATACCGTAAATCATACGGTGTTGGTACAAAGGCTGAAAGAAGCTGGTATTGGGGAGAAGGCACTGGATCTTCTAGCCTCATACCTGGCAAACCGGGAACAGGCAATTCACTGGGATGGACTCCAGTCAGGAAAGTTCACACTTCCGTGCGGAGTGCCCCAAGGTTCGGCCCTTTCCCCTACCCTGTTCAATGTATATGTTGCCCCTTTGGCTAGAGTTATAAAAAGCCATGGTCTTTCTCTTGTATCCTACGCGGACGACACCCAATTAGTGGTGTCAGTTGCGCAAAACCTGCACCTGACAGCGGAAAGGTTCCGGAACTGCCTAAGGGCTCTGATGGCCTGGATGAACCTAAACTTTTTGAAGCTAAATACAGAAAAAACTGAGGTCATAGAGTTCGGGCAAAAACCCTCTGTCTGGAGTGAACTCTGGTGGCCGCCTGAAGCAGGAACTCTTCCGGTCACTGCTCTGAAGGCTAGAAATCTAGGGTTCCTGGTAGATAAGGACTTAACTCTTGCCTCCCAGATTAATCAAGTGACATCGGCCTGTTTCTTCACGCTGAAAATTTTACGGAAGATCCTTCCATTCATTCCATCTTCGTTAAGAAAAACGGTAGTTGGTGCATTGGTGTTATCCCGAATAGACTATTGTAATTCGCTATACCTAGGGGCTGGCGTTAGACAACTCTCTAAACTACAGTCTCTACAAAATGCAGCTGCACGAGTATTGCTAGAATTACCTAAATACCACCCAACATCCGCAAGCCGTAAAAGTCTCCATTGGCTACCAGTTCGTCGAAGAATAGATTTCAAGGCTCTATGTATAGTCCATAAAGCCCTTTATGGAGGAGGGGCGTCAGCTATACAATCTCTATTCCCAAGATATCTACCAATACGCTGTCTCAGGTCAGCAAACACCGGATTGGTCCTGCTCTCTACTATAAGCAGAGCCAGATGGGGCGGCAGGGGGTTCTCCTACCAAGCGGCCAAGCTGTGGAATTCCCTCCCAATCCACATGAGACTGCAGTCAAGCAGGGATCTCTTTAGAAAGATGATCAAAACATGGCTCTTCACTAAGCCCTAGGCCTGTTAATTCTGGTGGTTGGCTATTTCCTCAGCGCCAAGACGCCTCGGCATTAGAGCGCTTTATAAATATCTCAGTCAGTCAGTCAGGGATAGTTCTTGCATCCCTCTCTCACTAGGCCAGACGGACGCTTCATGCCGGAATAGCTCCTGCACCCCTCTCTCACCAGGCCAGATGAACGCCTTATGCAGGGATAGCTCCTGCTCTACTCTCTCAGCAGGCCAGGTGGATGCCTCCTGCAGGGATAGCTCCTTTACCCCTCTCAGCAGACGAGAAGGACACCTCCTGCAGGTAAAGCTCCTGCACCCCTCTCTCACCATGCCAGAGAGACGCCTCCAGCAGAGATAGCACCTGCACCCCTCTCAGCAGGCCAGATGGACACCTCCTGCATCCCTCTCTCACCAGGCCTGGTAGACGCCTCCTGCAGGGATAGCTACTGCTCCACTCTCAGCAGGTCAGGTGGATGCCTCCTGCAGGATAGATCCTGCGGGATAGCTCCTGCAGAGATAGCTCCTGCACCCCTCTCTCACCAGGCCAGGTGGACGACTCCTGCAGGGATAGCTCCTGCACCCATCTCTCACCAGACCAGGTGGACGCCTCCTGCAGGGAAAGCTCCTGCACCCCTCTCAGCAGGTCAGGTGGATGTCTCCTGCAGCGATTGCTCCTGCACCCCTCTCAGCAGGACAGGTGGACACCTTCTGCAGGGATAGCTCCTACACCCCTCTCACAAGGCCAGGTGGATGCCTCCTGCACGGATAGCTCCTGCACCCCTCTCTCACCAGGCCAGATGGACCCCTCCTTCAGGGATAGGTCCTGCACCCCTCTCTCACCAGGCCAGATGGACGCCTCCCGCACGGATAGCTCCTGCACCCCTCTCTCACCAGGCCAGGTGAATGCCTCCTACAGGGAGAGATCCTGCACCCCTCTCTCACCAGGCCAGACGGACGCCTCCTGCAGGGATAGTTCCTGCACCCCTCCCACACCATGCCAGAAGCCTCCTGCAGAGATAGCTCCTGCACCCCTCTCAGCAGGCCAGGTGGACCCTTCCTGCAGGGATAGTTCCTGCACCCTCTCTCACCATGCCAGACAGAAGCCTCCTGCAGGGATAGCTCCTGCACCGTCTCTCACCAGGCCAGTAGGACGCCTCATGCAGGGATAGCTCCTGCACCCCTCTCAGCAGGCCAGATGGACGCCTCCTCACCCCTCTCTCACCAGGCCAGACGGACGTCTCCTGCAGGGATAGCTCCAGCACACTTCTCTCAACAGGCCAAATGGACGCTTCATGCTGGGATAGCTCCTGCCCCCTCTCTCACCAGACCAGACGGACATCTCCTGCAGGGATAGCTCCTGCACCCCTCTCTCACAAGGCCAGACGGACGTTTCATGCCGGGATAGCTCCTGCACCCCTCTCACCAGGCCAGGTGGATGCCTCCTGCAGGGATAGCTCCTGCACCCCTCCCTCACCAGGCCAGATGGGACACCTTCTGCAGGGATAGCTCCTGCACCCCTCTCAGCAAGCCAGATGGACGCCTCCTGCAGGGATAGCTCCTGCACCCCTCTCTCACCAGGCCAGACGGATGCCTCCTGCAGGGATAGCTCCTGCACCCCTCTCTCACCAGGCCAGACGGATGATTCATGCCGGGATAGCTCTTGCACCCCTCTCTCACCAGGCCAGATGGACGCCTCCTGCAGGGATAGCTCCTGCTCCACTCTCTCGGCAGGCCAGGTGGATGCCTCCTGCAGGGATAGCTCCTGCACCCCACTCAGCAGACAAGATGGACCCCTCCTGCAGTGAAAGCTCCTGCACCCCTCTCTCACCATGCCAGACAGATGCCTCCAGCAGAGATAGCACCTGCACCCCTCTCAGCAGGCAAGATCGACCCCTCCTGCAGGGATACCTCCTGCACCCCTCCCTCACCATGCCAGACAGACGCCTCCTGCAGGGATAGCTCCTGCCCCCTCTCAGCAGGCCAGGTGGATGCCTCCTGCAAGGATAGCTCCTGCACCCCTCTCTCACCAAGCCAGACAGACGCTTCATGCCGGGATAGCTCCTGCACCCCTCTCTCACCAGGCCAGGTGGACGACTCCTGCAGGGATAGCTCCTGCACCTCTCTCACCGGGCCAGGTGGACGCCTCCTGCAGTGGTAGCTCCTGCACCCCTCTCAGCAGGCCAGGTGGATTCCTCCTGCTGCGATAGCTCTTGCACCCCTCTCTCACCAGGCCAGACAGATGCCTCCAGCAGGGATAGCTCCTGCACCCCTCTCAGCAGGCCATAAAGACGCCTCCTGCAGCGTTAGCTCCTGCACCCCTCTCAGCAGGCCAGGTGGTAGCCTCCTGCAGGGATAGCTCCTGCACCCCTCTCAGCAGGCCAGAAGGACGCCTCCTGCAGGGTTAGCTCCTGCATCCCTCTCAGCAGGCCAGGTGGATGCCTCCTGCAGGGATAGCTCCTGCACCCCACTAAGCAGACAAGATGGACCCCTCCTGCAGGGAAAGCTCCTGCACCCCTCTCTCACCATGCCAGACAGATGCCTCCAGCAGAGATAGCACCTGCACCCCTCTCAGCAGGCAAGATGTACCCCTCCTGCAGGGATACCTCCTGCACCCCTCTCTCACCAGGCCTGGTGTTGTATTCTTCTTAGAGTGTCCATAACCGGGCTTTCTAGAATCATGTCCTTATATAGGCACAATTCGCCCTGCCCTTATATAGGCATAAAATCCCAGTCCTTATTTAGGCATAGACCATGCACTCCAAATACAGGCATGGACTCCGACATCCGTCCACCCTAGCGTCACAACGAGTTCATGAAAAACAGACCCTTAGGCTGCGGGAGTTTCCTAGCCCAGGACTATTGATTTCTTCAAGGACTCATATATTATGCATGAACCATTATTCCTTAGGGGTTCATTCATGACGTCTTCCGCTGTCCGACTAACGTCAATGCTAACATTCTGAGGTAATTCTCAGGTATAAATATACTTTCCCAAACCCCTGTAAATCAGAGGAGACTTCGACTTCAGAGGAGCCCGTTTCCCGGCCGGACGCACTGAGAAGACGCTGTCATCCCTGCACGCAGAGAGTCCAGCTTCCAGTGATCTGACTTCCCTTGCGGGGTGTTGGAGTTCGAGTCTGGCAAGAGATTCCTACCTCTCTCATTCTTCAGGTATGGAGCCGACTAGAACCTAGAGGGACTCTTGGCATACTAGGCATACTAGGCTTAACATACTCTTAGTATACCGTAGTAAGGAATACTTCACCTACTTCTACTTCTCCCTACACCTAGGCTAGGGTAGGCACACTGGGGTAGAACTAGGCTAGAAACGCATCGTATGAGTACTCGCATTTTTAGGCTGTGTCATTTATGTAAATGCATATATGCTGAAAAGATAATGCTATCGCAGTATTATTTATTTCTACTGCTCACTCTGTACATTATTTATCTCGCATACTGTCTTGTGATCGTAACAGCACATTTTACTTACACCAGAAACAAGACTGTTCAATAAATCTTTTATTGAAACGCCCGTCTGTTCTCTCTGTGTAACTTTGAGAAAAACTAAGCATGCACGACTGAGCTGAGTGAAATAGTTATCTATTGTTTCTACGACTCTGGGACACATTCTGATTCTAAAGAGAAACAAAGTGGTCATGTTTTGCGGCTGCCAGAAACTACTCCCTTCTTGTCGTCAAGAAGTTTCTAGTGGCCTCTGAGCTAGCTGGCACAAGTAATTAAGTTTAATATACTCGATAGGGACATACCGACCTTAGTCCTATGTCAAACCTATAGGATATATTATTCCAATGCGCAGAGCCTATTAGGGAAATAGGAGCTACACTACATGGCGACCAACGGTTTGGTAAGGCAGTAATTCAACGTTAGATACTGAGTAACTCAGCCGTGCTTTTTCTCTCAGAGACCCCTACCCATATACTCCAAAAGACGTCTGGAGTGGGCAGGGTTAAGTATCCGCCACGGCTACATAGTGTAGTACCCTATATATTAGCTGTTTGATTTGCTCAACGTTGAAGGATACAGTGTTCCAAAATATTGTGCACCTTATCTTTGTTTCCTTGAAACTTGTTCTACATTTTTCGAAAAACAAAATGACCGAAACCGGTGAAGCTGCGGCTGATCCAGCCCAACCAGCACTTTTTAACAATACAGGTTTAAACGAAACCGAGGAGGGTGTCATTGACATTGCTCCAAACTTAAGAAGAGCCATCACTCTAAAACTTATAAAACATGGCCTACCACCGAGAGGAGGTAGAGCAGTTTTCGTGATAGAGGCACACGAATCCTTTCAGACAGAGGTATTCTATTCATGGGTAATATTTCCTGAATCCAATCCAGTAACACACATGTTTCACTTCTACAAAGAAGATGATCCACCAGAGGAATACATTCCTTTCGAGGATATTGAAATTCCATTAACATACCAGGAGCATCAGCTCTGGTTTAAAGGCGCCCTAAAACATCACAGAAACATTACCAGGCTCGGTCCACTAGGTAGACCAGGAGCAACATGGCCGATTCTAGCCGGCTACCCACCTCATCCTGACATTAAAGAAATGTCAGACGAGGAACTACTTACTCAACTTACAGAGTTAATAAAAATCTACAGACAATTGGTACAATATGTCATGCGGACTTTCACAGTCCAACAACCATTAACACTTCCAAATCAAACTCCTCACCAGGGGAATACACTACAAATTACACCACAGACTCTATACGCAGTCATGGGTAAAATGCCCACTAAACGTGAGCAAATTCCGTTTTCGATAGCTCAAAAAATTACTCAAATCGAAGCAGTATTTCCAAATACTAGCCCGCATGAGAAACACAGAATACTGACAATCAGTTTACCGATGGGGATCACACCACAACTGGAAGACTGCACCACTTAGGGCTCAGTCTTTGCTGCCATCTACACTAAAACACACGGCATTCCGTCAATTGCGGTAATACCAGATGTCCTAAAACAAATTCAATACGGGGCAGAGCCTGCTCTAAATTTAGGTATGAAATTACTGAAAAATTTCGACCAGGTCTCAACAATAATATTATCCAATATTAAAGGGGAGGCAGCAGCAGTGGCGATCCGACAGAAGTTAAGGGAATTCGATGTTACAGAACATCAAACTGAGCTACCCAGAATAATAGAACAATCTTATGCAGAATTAGGCAGAGATAGTTTGGGTGGAAGACCAGTGAAGCCGAAACTATCTGAAAGTCCTGAGGACTCTATAAAACAAACTCCTACATCTTCTAAAAAGAAGTGGGAGACTAATAAACAAAATTCAAACGAGAAACGTTCTCAATCCCGAGGTAGGTCTCCTCAAAAGGAGCCCTCTGAAAGGAGGTATAACCTCAGGAATAGGGATAATTTGAGAAAACCTGATAGGTATCAAGATACTAATACACGTTCCTCTCGTCCCTTTCAGATCTCATCACAGACTTCGGAAAGAAGAGGACGGTCAGAACATAGAGAAGTACGCGTGAAATCGAAAGAAGAAAAACACGCTCCAAAAACTAAAGCAAAACCTCAATTCTCCAAAAAGAAAGTAGCACGTCTAAAGATCAGACATGCCGAGAATACTGAGAACACAACTCAAGAACGGAGAATGGGCTCAGACAATGCTGGACAGTGCAGCAGAAGTCACAATAGCTCGCCAGAACCTGAAGGAACTTCTGGAGATAGTGGACTTGAATGAGTACATTACAATAGAGACTGTAGACACCAGGGTTAGTACTCCACAAAAGTTATATGACATAACACTCCGGATGGAGGGAGACAAACCTAGACAGGTTAAAGCACTTTTTTGGGAAAGACTATCGAAGGGCTATGACATACTTCTAGCAGAAAAAGACTGGCCACCACAATTTGTCAGGGAGTGCCCACATGGCGAGGACATTATTATGCCTGCCTTCTCCAACCATATTCCAATTCACCTAAAATATACATATGCCAGGAAATGGGCAGTGGCCCAGGCCCCAGCATTATATAAAAATCATGTAGGATGGGATGAGGACTCACCTCACCATAAAATACATCTAAAACATGAACCAACTGCACAGAGGCAGTATCCTATAAAGCAAGAAGCTAAAAAACAGGTCAGGGAGATCTTAGATCAACTTGAATACCAAGGGGTGATTGAAACATGCACCTCCTCAATGAACAATCCTTTGTTTCCTGTCTCCAAACCAGACAACACATATCGTCTAGTTTTGGATTACAGACACTTAAACACTTGTTCTAAAACTTTTGCAGTGCAAAATGCACACAGCACAGCATTAATGAATAACATTGTGCGTAAAAAATACAAAACCACACTAGACATCTCAAATGGTTTCTTTTGTCAAAACATAGCACCTGAAAGCAGGTACTTAACAGCATTCTCCATAATGGGGACCCAGCGTCACTTTTGTCGACTCCCACAAGGGTTCAAGAACAGCCCAGGTTTATTCTCAGCGAGGGTAACGGAGTTACTACAAATTTATGACAACAAGGCATTGTCCTATGTCGATGACATCTATCTGACAGACGATGACCTGGAAAAACACTTGAACAGGGTGAGCACCATTATACTGGGTTTCGCCTCGGAGGGCTACAAGTTCAACTTTAAAAAGTCCCAAATTGCCCATCTCAATGTCCTATTTTTAGGATATGAGCTTTCAAGTGAAGGCAAGAGCTTGGCAGCTAACTTTCTAGAGAAATGTGCGCTGCTCCAACCTCCAAAAACACTAAAAAACTTACAATCCATCCTGGGTTTCCTCAATTTTGGAAGAACATACATTCTAAATTACGCAGAAAGGGTTAAACCTCTCTACGCATTAATCAAACCTGATTTTTCAATCAAAAACTGGACAAACGAACACACAGAAATTTTGCGTTCACTCCAGGCTAACATCTTAGCAACAAATCACTTACAAACACGCGTAAGTCAACGAAATTTGGTGATCCGAATAATTTCGGGTCAATGTGGATTCACATACTTAACCTTCAATGAGGGTGAGAAAATACCAATTGCATACAAATCTCATTTGTATACACAAGCGGAAATGCGCTTCGGTTCAACTGAAAAAATTCTGACAGGAGTTCAAACCGCTGTAGCAAAAGAAAGAACCCTAGCACAAGGGAAACGCATTATTGTCGTAACCCCGGTACCAGCTTTAGAAGCGGTCACAAAAGCAAGCATTCCAAATGCTAAAGCATTACATCCAAGATGGATACAATGGGTTAATTCTCTTGCTGCAACAGATGTTGAATATGTTTTTGATCCGGATTTAAAAACACAGGCATTTCTACAATATGAACAAGACTGTCCTCTGCCTACTGAAATTCTGCCTCTCGATCAGAACAAATTCATAATTTACACTGACGGATCCACACAACCCGCAACAGGGAGTAAGCAAGCTTACAGTGCAGCGTGTGCAATCGTTAAAGGTCGCATGCAAAATGGCATCTTCAGACCTATGGTCACAAAAACTCAATCTCTAGGAGATTGTACAGCTCAGCGAGCTGAACTACAAGCATTCAAACTGGCACTTGAAAGTACAGATCGAGAATTCCCCACACTGATAGTGTGCGATTCCTTTTACTGTGTTCAGTGGTATAATGACTATATACGAACCTGGCTTGAAAATGGTTTCAAAGATGCGAAAGGTGGCACAATAAAGCATAAAATGCTTTGGGAACAAGTAGTTCAGTTGAAAAACGAACTACCAAAGGCTCACGTGATCCACACACTGAGTCATCAACGTGATGGCGTTCACGTTGCAGGGAATTCATTGGCTGACGAAGCCGCAAAGGGGCTGTTCAGACGGCTTCCGTAGCTGCGATCACTCGTTCAAAAACAAAAATAGACGGTGAGATAATGTTGGCTGTCAATGCTTCAAGCAAGGGCAGCAGTGCAGCGTTACCAGAAAAGTTTCCACTCAAGTACTCTTATGTAATTGATGCGAACAACGTTCCTTTTGCTCAAATCCCTGGAGTGGGGGATAGGGTAATTCCAAACATGGAACGAAGAGCAGCCATGATTTATGAAACACATTTGGGGGAGGGTCTGTCACATCAAGGGATCTCTAATACAATTTTGACATTAAAAGAGATGTACTGGTGGCCTGGAATGAATACAGAAATTCACATATTCATCAACAACTGCTTAGACTGTAAATTACAGCGAGAAAGCCACCAGACACCATGCTGCGAATGCGGCAGCCCTGTACAGACACCACTGTTAGACAGCATTAGACTATCTATCCGCAGGCGTCCCACTGCACAAATGCAATCCCGCAAATACTAAATCTAGGTTCCTATGGTTATGGCCTCAGCGCTCAGCTGACGCTCGAACTGTTATAAAAGATTTGCGAGTCTTTATCGGCACATACGCAATAGTCACGCTACATTCTGACCAGGGTCCTGCGTTTAGCTCTCGGGCTTACAAAGAAGCCATGGCCAGTCTGGGCGTTGCATTGCGGTACTCCTCTCCATTCCATCCTGAGGGAAATTCGGTTGTGGAAAGGAAAAACCGGGACATAAAGCAGTCTATAACAGCTAGGGTATTAGGTTCGGGTGATGGGTGGGTCAAACACCTTAATGGGGTACAACGCTCTATGAATAATCTGCCAAGAAGTTCTCTAGGGGGGTCACTCCATATGAGGTCCTATTTGGGACAAGAATGTGGGTACCAGACCTTGAACACGTAGGCACAGTGGTGGAAAGTAAACCGTTTGATATCAAAGATCGTTTGGCTGTTTTACAGGAACTGAATAATCGAAGAACGAAACAAAGCAACGTATTCCTACAGCCAACCACCACTGGGGAAACATCGGCTGTCCCAGCAAGGCCTGTCTGGATTCCAAAAGTTGGGGATCTAGTCAGAGAAAAAATTGAGGACAAGAAAGAATTTGGACCTTCTTACAGACAACCAGTACCTGTTCTAGCAGTTCAAGGAACAAGAACAGTACTTCTGCCGCCCCTTGCGGGAAGAAAGGAGAAAAGATTTGTGTCCATCGATCTCATCAAACCACAACATGTGGCCAATACTAAACAGTAGGCCTCGTGGACTCCGACCTAGTAGCAGACGCACTCCTCTCGCTCCTATCCAAGAGGTTCAGACTGAAAGACTGATAACTATCAAGAATTCAGCTGTAACAGATGGAGGACTAAGCAACAATGCTATGGAACTCATCCTTCTTGACAACCAAGTAACAGTTCGTCCAAATACACCTGTCTACACCAACGTGGCAAGTGATGAACTGGTTCCTGTGATTTCAACAAATCCTGATGCAATTCCAACAATTGACAGAACTGCTTCTGGCTATTTCATTGACTTTGATACGTTCTCAGAAGATCCGAGTGAACCTGAAACGACGCCAGCATCATTCAAACTCAAGCAGCAAGTACAAGACTTTCTACACTTTCTGAAAAAGACTTATCTGGTTTCTCCATGGATTGAACTCTGGATTACATCTGGACTTTTTGTTTTCCTGCTCTGGCTAGCTTTGGTAACAACTGTGAGCGTGCTTATAAGTGGCAGATACATCCATGTGAACACTGAAGGAAAAGACGTAAACGTACTTTTTGAAACCTCATAAATCTTCCCATCGTGAAGCAAGAGACTTGTCATCAGTGAACATCACAGCCGTTCCTATACAGGATGGTATTGTGTGGGACAAAACAGATTATGAAATCTTCGGACCTACGGAACAATTGAACATTCCACATTTGTTTAAAATTTCACTAAGTGATCTAATTACGTCCAGTACCTATTCAGATGATTGGGACTTTGAGACTGTAAATGACATAATGTTTGACTTAGAAAAATCTGCTGCATTTTCTAAAAATGAATATTTAGAGGGTTCATCAGACTATGAACAAATGTATTGTTATAACCACTATGGTCATCATTATTTGCATAAAACTGCATATCCAAGAAATGTGTTTATGTTTAACCAATGGGAACATTGTCCTACACCTCCAAAAGGTAGTTCAAAAACATTTGCTAGTAAGTTTCCATATTTTTCAGGTTATAATACATCTGACCCAGAAACATTTTACTTTAGAAATGTAAACAAAACAGGATTGAAAATTATGTTAACTAATACAAAACAGATTTACTCTGCAGCATTTATTGCCCAACTGTCTATACAGGGTTTCGACTTATGGAAAGACACAATAGACACAAAAACTGTCTGGGGTACTAAAGATTGGCAAGAACAGGGTATAGAAGCTTTATTTAGAGCCTGTATCATCCCTGAAAAAATACTGTTTTTGAATGAAACCGTCCAACAAACATCTTGTCCTGGATTAGCCAAGATCAAAGAGATGAAAACACCTTCTGTGCCAACTCCTGCCAGTAATAACGATACACAGGCAGTGGTGACAGTTGACAATATACTACAACTCAACAGATCTAATCCAGATTGGAAAAAATGGTTGATCTGGCCCACAGACACGAATAACTGTCAGGAAAGATTCCTGAATAAAACTCGGGGCTTTACTATTCATAGGCCAGACCCAAGATATGTCCAAAGACAACATCCGGGGGTAGTAACAACATACAGTGTAGGAAAATTATGACACGATTGGCTGCATAGATCTACACTACAGGATGTGAAACAACACTTATCCTTACTTAAAGAGGACGCAGACCGTAGGGAATTCTTGCTTGGACCAAGAAAACCGCGTCAAAAACGTTTCATATATGCCGGCATTTATGCTGCCTATAATGAAGCATGGAAAGTTTCACAGATGGAGGCCGCAGAACGAATACGTGAACTTGATCGTATTAATTTAGAGAAAACACTCTCTGTGGTCGACAATGGGTTAACAACTTTGTCCTCCAGAATATATTCATTGGATGGCATTGTATCCTCTGCTATCGACATACTAGAACAAGATTTGGCGATGTTACAACAAGGCCAGTCTCAATTACGTTCTATTGTGTTATTAAGCTGGACGCTGCAATCTTTGCGAGCGGGCTATGTGCCTTGGCGTTTCATCAACACGTCGTCTCTGTTTGCAGAATACAATCTAATTGATAAACAGATCGAATTGGCACAAAGAGGAGCAAGGTATACAGTGCTGAGCATTGAAAAACTGGAAAAGTTACCATTCACTGTGGCAGAAAAACCAGCTACAGAATGGCTTATTCATGGCAAAATAACATTACCTGTGACTACTTTTCAGTTCAGTATTGCCTCAGACAAATGCAAGCAGGCAAATATGAAAGGTTGGGTAAGGAATACATTAAGACATCTTGGGATTTACCGTATACATATAGATGTTGGAGTGGGGATCGTGAAGTGTTTTTGAGCGGTACACACTGTAAACACGCACTGAGCGGTTCACTTATATGTCAGGACATTTCTTTACACGGGGCTTGTAATGGTTCTGTGGCAAATTTGTCTTGCCATCAGCAGGGTACACCAGCTGCTGTGATTAATCCAACGTTTGGACAACTTTCGAATGGGAGTTACCTCATGTTGAATGTTCAGAGCTGCTGCGGCATGTTGCCAGGCATCCCATATCTAGTAATGGTCAACTCCAGGGTCACTTGCTGTATGCAAGTATTGTTTGCCCCAATAGACACAGTCAGGGAGTCGCCTCTATGGCCTTCGCTGAACGTCTCTTTTATAAGGTTTGATACTTTGAGCAGACTGAAAGCCTTGCTTTTACAGCAAACAGTGCCTTTGACCTCGGCCAAAGAAACCTATGATCTACAAGTAGCAAGGACTTCGGCTGAGATACAGACTTTAATACGTACAAACTGCCCTATACATTTCGTAGAAATGATAACACGAATCTTTAACATGTCTGATACAATGGGAATTGTGCATGTATTTAAGAGCATCTGCTCCGGTCTGTTAGCACCTTTCCAGGCAATACTTGGAATCATCCCAAACTTTGCACATTCGGTGTTTGGTGGCATACCATTAATTCTAGCACTTGTTGCCGGAATTCTATTTCTCTTCCTGCTATTGCGCTATGGCCAGCCTATTCGTAGACATCACTCCGAGCGAAATGGAGAAAGCTCTCCTTGAAAGAAAGTGCCGTGAGCGAATAGTACAGCTATTGGGCATGACTCGTCTATGGGACCTGAATACCACGTGGTTCCTGTCATTCAGACCAATCTGGCAAGATTGCATCTTACCTGTTCTACGATGCCTGCTATGCGGTGAAGAATGCGTGTTGGACACCTGTCTAACATTTCCATCAGCTACGCCAACGGACGTCGATACTTTGCTGGTCCCGATAACGGCCCATGCTCTGTGTTGTCCCCAGAGGCTACCAATCCGTCCCCAGAGGCTACCAATCCTGATGTCAGCATTCATTGAGATAGCACAGACGCTTCCGGCTGCTGCTGAGGTACGAGAAAGATCTACAGGCACACAGGTAACAACGGACGCGAACATTGCTGCGGCGACCTATGCTGTAAGCGATGCTTCTCATCTTTGTGCGGTCAATCTTCTACACGAGGTGTTCCAACTAACACCATCTACAGTGGATGATGTTTTGTCTATAGAAATAGATGATCTCATGTTTACACCAGACCCGTAAACTGACTCTGATTCAGCGTACAGTGTTCCAGAGATGCAGTGACAATTTGGCCTTAATTTTTTCTAAAAACTTTGAACTCTACCAAAATTGAACTTTTGTCCCATTTTTCGAACGAAAATGGCACTTCGATCTGCTTAAAGTAGAACTAGCCTTATAATACAGACTTGGCGGTACTTCCACGGACACTTAGTCATCTTGTGTGTCTAGAACAGTTCATTAATTTTCATGACATGAAATGACTTTGATTTTGAACAACTTATCAATCATTTTTGTCATATGTAAATATTGCTTTTTATATTTCATTCCAATTGCATTTATTTCAAACTTTATGCTGGAAATGAAAAGCATTGCTTAATATGTACAGAAACCTTTGCATTTTTAATATGTTTTTTAATGCTTTTAAGAAATATTTATTAATATGCAGTACTCCATTTTAAAGTTTAGCATTTTAAATGTTTAGCATTTTAGTATTATCGTACACACGAAAGAGGAGTGGGTGTTGTATTCTTCTTAGGGTGTCCATAACCGGGCTTTCTAGAATCATGTCCTTATAAGGGCACAATTCGCCCTGCCCTTATATAGGCATAAAATCCCAGTCCTTATTTAGGCATAGACCATGCACTCCAAATACAGGCATGGACTCCGACATCCGTCCACCATAGCGTCACAACGAGTTCATGAAAAAACAGACCCTTAGGCTGCAGGAGTTTCCCTAGCCCAGGACTATTGATTTCTTCAAGGACTCATATATTATGCATGAACCATTATTCCTTAGGGGTTCATTCATGACGTCTTCCGCTGTCCGACTAACGTCAATGCTAACATTCTGAGGTAATTCTCAGGTATAAATATACCTTCCCAAACCCCTGTAAATCAGGAGACCTCGACTTCAGAGGAGCCCGTTTCCCGGCCGGGCGCACTGAGAAGACGCTGTCATCCCTGCACGCAGAGAGTCCAGCTTCCAGTGATCTGACTTCCCTTGCGGGGTGTTGGAGTTCGAGTCTGGCAAGAGATTCCTACCTCTCTCATTCTTCAGGTATGGAGCCGACTAGAACCTAGAGGGACTCTTGGCATACTAGGCATACTAGGCTTAACATACTCTTAGTATACCGTAATAAGGAATACTTCACCTACTTCTACTTCTCCCTACACCTAGGCTAGGGTAGGCACACTGGGGTAGAACTAGGCTAGAAACGCATCGTATGAGTACTCGCATTTTTAGGCTGTGTCATTTATGTAAATGCATATATGCTGAAAAGATAATGCTATCGCAGTATTATTTATTTCTACTGCTCACTCTGTACATTATTTATCTCGCATACTGTCTTGTGATCGTAACAGCACATTTTACTTACACCAGAAACAAGACTGTTCAATAAATCTTTTATTGAAACGCCCGTCTGTTCTCTCTGTGTAACTTTGAGAAAAACTAAGCATGCACGACTGAGCTGAGTGAAATAGTTATCTATTGTTTCTACGACTCTGGGACACATTCTGATTCTAAAGAGAAACAAAGTGGTCATGTTTTGCGGCTGCCAGAAACTACTCCCTTCTTGTCGTCAAGAAGTTTCTAGTGGCCTCTGAGCTAGCTGGCACAAGTAATTAAGTTTAATATACTCGATAGGGACATACCGACCTTAGTCCTATGTCAAACCTATAGGATATATTATTCCAATGCGCAGAGCCTATTAGGGAAATAGGAGCTACACTACACTGGCAGATGCCTCCTGCAGGGATAGCTCCTGCTCCACTCTCAGCAGGCCAGGTGGACGCCTCCTGCAGGATAGATCCTGTGGGATAACTCCTGCAGAGTTAGCTGCTGCACCGCTCTCTCACCAGGCCTGATGGACGACTCCTGCAGGGATAGCTCCTACACCTCTCTCTCACCAGGCCACGTGGACGCCTCCTGCAGCGGTAGATCCTGCACCCCTCTCAGCAGGCCAGGTGGAATCCTCCTGCAGCGATAGCTCTTGCACCCCTCTCTCACCAGGCCAGACAGACGCCTCCAGCAGGGATAGCTCCTGCACCCCTCTCAGCAGGCCATAAGGACGCCTCCTGCAGGGTTAGCTCCTGCACCCCTCTCAGCAGGCCAGGTGGATGCCTCCTGTAGGCAGGGCAGGACTGGGAACCGAAACCGGCCCTGGCAAACTGCTCGGCCGGCCCCCCTAGAGGGGCTGATGGGGTGCGGCCGAGCTGTTTGCAAGGGCTGGTTTCGGCCGATTTTGTTACCGGGGGTCCGATATGTTAGGCCCCCGGTAAGAAAAACGCCCCCCAGGGGCCCAAAACCGCCCCCCACCATGGCAGCCCACCGGGGAAATGACCGGTGCCCTTTACGGCCAGTCCGGCCCTGCCTGTAGGGATAGCTCCTGCACCCCTCTCAGCAGGCCAGAAGGACGCCCCCTGCAGGGTTAGCTCCTGCACCCCTCTCAGCAGGCCAGGTGGATGCCTCCTGCAGGGATAGCTCCTGCACCCCTCTCTCACCAGGCCAGACGGATGCCTCCTGTAGCGATATCTCCTGCACCCCTCTCAGCAGGCCAGGTGGATGCCTCCTGCAGGGATAGCTCCTGCACCCCTCTCTCACCAGGCCAGACGGATGCCTCCTGCAGGGATAGCTCATACCCCCTCTCAGCAGGCCAGGTGGATGCCTCCTGCAAGGACAGCTCCTGCACCCCTCTCTCACAAAGCCAGACAGACGCTTCATGCCGGGATAGCTCCTGCACCCCCATGTCGGGATAGCTCCTGCACCCCTCTCTCACCAGGCCAGATGGACGCCTCCTGCAGGGATAGCTCCTACTCCACTCTCGGCAGGCCAGGTGGATGCCTCCTGCAGGGATAGCTCCTGCACCCATCTCTCACCATGCCAGACAGACGCCTCCAGCAGAGATAGCACCTGCACCCCTCTCAGCAGGAAAGATGGACCACTCCTGCAGGGATACCTCCTGCACCCCTCTCTCACCAGGCATGGCAGACGCCTCCTGCAGGGATAGCTCCTGCTCCACTCTCAGCAGGCCAGGTGGACGCCTCCTGCAGGATAGATCCTGCGGGATTGCCCCTGCAGAGATAGCTCCTGTACCCCTCTCTCACCAGGCCAGGTGGATGACTCCTGCAGGGATAGCTCCTGCACCCCTTTCACCAGGCCAGGTGGATGCCTCCTGCAGGGATAGCTCCTGCACCTCTCTCACCGGGCCAGGTGGACGCCTCCTGCAGTGGTAGCTCCTGCACCCCTCTCAGCAGGCCAGGTGGATTCCTTCTGCTGCGATAGCTCTTGCACCCCTCTCTCACCAGGCCAGACAGATGCCTCCAGCAGGGATAGCTCCTGCACCCCTCTCAGCAGGTCATAAAGACGCCTCCTGCAGGGTTAGCTCCTGCACCCCTCTCAGCAGGCCAGGTGGTAGCCTCCTGCAGGGATAGCTCCTGCACCCCTCTCAGCAGGCCAGAAGGACGCTTCCTGCAGGGTTAGCTCCTGCATCCCTCTCAGCAGGCCAGGTGGACGCCTCCTGCACTCATAGCTCCTACACCCCTCTCACCAGGCCAGGTGGACGCCTCTTGCACGGATAGCCCCTGCACCCCTCTCTCACCAGGCCAGATGGATCCCTCCTGCAGGGATAGGTCCTGCACCGCTCTCTCACCAGGCCAGATGGACGCCTCCTGCACAGATAGCTCCTGCACCCCTCTCTCACCAGTCTAGGTGGATGCCTCCTGCAGGGATAGCTCCTGCACCCCTCTCTCAGCAGGCCAGGTGGACGACTCCTGCAGGGATAGCTCCTGCACCCGTCTCGCACCAGGCCAGACGGACGCCTCTTGCAGGGATAGCTCCTGTACCCCTCTCAGAAGGCCAGATGGACCCCTCCTGCAGGGATAGTTCCTGCATCCCTCTCAGCAGGCCAGGTGGACATCTCCTGCAAGAATAGCTTCTGCAACCCTCTCCCACCAGGCCAGATGGACGCCTCCTGCAGGGATAGCTCCTGCTACACTCTCTCGGCAGGCCAGGTGGACGCCTCTTGCAGGGATAGCTCTTGCACCCATCTCTCAGCACGCCAGGCAGAATCTGTTTCCATGCACACCCAGGCTTCTGTCAGTAGATATCACATACATCTTCAGGTTGTGTCCCCTCTCCTCTGGGATGTTAGCTGTTGAAGGCACCAGTCCTGGATCTCAGATGTCTCCCCTACACCCCGCGGGATGCAACCTGCACTGGTCAGTGATGGGTCCTGGAAGAATGACAGGCAGTCTCAGTCCATCCCGTGACCTAGCCTGGTCTCATGCATGGTTTGTGGGCATGAGGCGGACCCTCTTCTTCTAGAGCAGACCCTCTGTGGATCAGGTGGTGGCGGGAAGTGTATGTCCAGTCCACAAACATGCCCCATCCAAGCCCCAAGGATGGGAAGGTGACCCCACCACAAGACACTTAGGCAGCACCTAAGAGGGGCGAGGAGGACGGACCAGTCACCCGGTGCAGAGAAGAGGGAACAGGCCTCCCTTAGGGCTAAACACACGCTGCCAGACTCCTGATGGGGGTGCATACGTGGTGCCCCCAGGCCACAAGCCCACTCCGGATTATAACTAGCACTGATGCCAAGTGATCCTCAGTGTGCACACGTGCAGGCCCGTGGTGAGCAGGAGAGGCAGAAACACACTGAAGGCCTTCACTAGGGCAACTCAAGGCAGGGAGCATGCTTGCAAAACCATGCAAGCGATATTACCATTCCAACACAACTGTATCTGTTGAGGCATTCTCTTTCTTATCTTGCTCCCTCTCTCACACATTATGTGCTGTCTCCCTCCTGCATGCTTTGCCTTCTTTGTTGATCTTTGATGTCCCGTTTTTCTGCTTCTGCTCTTTCTTCATTCTCTGTTTAAACTTTTCTCTTCTCTGTCTTTGTTCTTTCTTCCCTCTCTGCGTTTAATCTTCTCTCTTCTCTGCCTTCTCTTTCTCCCCTCTGCATTTAATATTTTCTCTTCTGTGCCTTCGCTGTTTCTCTCCTTTTTGCGTTTAATCTTCTCTCTTCTCTGCCTTTGCTCTTTCTCCCCTCTCTGCATATAATCTTCTCTCTACTCTGACTTTGTTCTTTCTCTCCTCTCTGACTGTCTCTCTCTACCTTGTGCTTTTCATGCCCTTAGGTCTGTTTTTAATGGTTCCTGGTTGTGCTTTTCTCACGTCTCCATTTTGTATCTTTTCTCTCACCACTTTTCATCACTCCCAAGTGCTTCTTCTGTTCTCTGTCTGTTGAAATGTAAATGTTATGCTTTCACTCTGCCAGTGTATTGCCCTATGTAAAGTTAGCATTCGCTGCACCATTTTGTATTCAGCCGCCATTTTGAGTCATGATCGAAGCTAATTTCTGTCTCACTCTGTCTGCCTCAGCAGAGAGCAGCTGCAATATTCTTTTTTTTGTATTTCTCCAAGGTTGAGTTTCGCTGTACTAATGAATAGATTGTCTTTGCTATTTCATACCTTTCGTACTAGATAGGTCTGCTCCCACCCTTAGAGCTGCGGGTACGGGCAGAGTAACCTTGACGCTGAGATAGCATGTACCCGGTCCTGGCATTGTAACTCATCTCTCTGTGTCTTATTTTTTCACCAGCTACCCACTGGAAAATTCCAGTTGGGGCGTGTCTTTCAGTGATTCGGAAATGTATAATATATGTTGTCCTGTGGTAGTTAGTTAGTCCCTCTGCAGCAATCTAAGGAGGCGGATCAGACCGGACTCCACTTGAGTGTATTACTAATAAATACTTTGGTTTGTATTCACTACTATCTGACTGACTGTTCATTTGTTTGGAAGGCGATGAGGTGGTCACAGGTGACCCGGGTGACCCTAATCGGGTCACTTCCTTCAGTTGGCGCCGGACAGGGACTCCATCGGGTGACCCATCCTTGACCGCGGAAGGGTGGGGAGGACGGTGCCACGTCAGGTCGGACGGGCGGACCGGGGATCCCTGAACGAGATTCTTGTACTCGCAGCTGCCCCGTCTGTCTGACCGGGCGGTGCCTCGTCCAGTGGTCGTCCCGACTGGGGTCCTGAATGGCGAAACCCTTGGATCTGACCGCTTGGTCCGAAGAGTCGGCAGTGGAGAATAACTTCGCTTAACCTGTGTGCACCAGGTGAGTTTGCTTTGGTTCTTTGTGGCTATGGCGCCATTTTGATTTGTATTTGGTGTGGTCTGAAGACCGCTTTTTGGACAAGTGCTTGAATTTGTTTGAGTTCTTTGTGAACATGGTACCACTTTGGTTTGCATTTGATGAGGTCTGAGGACCGACTTTGGTAAGATATTTGCAAATATCTGCTCGGCATAAATAGTGAACTTGTTTTCTTTGAAAATGCCGTGTCTTAGTAAGGTGTTTTGTTTGGGCTGTCGTTGTTGTTCTGCTGATGCTCTATTGGAAGAAAGTCAGCCAGCGCCTCCAGAAGGCACTCCAAATTTTGACATGTATGTTAAGCACGGCCTGGGCCCTATTATGTTTAGTACATTATGGCACAAATATACGAGGGACAACGCCGATTTGCAGTGGCCGTTGACGGGCACTTTTGATGAACAGAAAATTAATATTCTACAGGAAAAATTGTTTTCGAAAAGAAGTAGGCAATCAATGTTTGATTCTCTCAGAACATGGCAAAAGGAAGCTAAACAGAGACGAATGAAAGCAGAGAAAGAGGCCCGGAAGGGGAGAATGCAGACAGTAACCCAGAAAGCTGTAGCACATGATAGGGAGAGAATAGAAGAAGGAATAGAGTGTGCTGATTGAAAATTTCGATTACAATGTGAGAAGTTGTATGTTTCCCGAGAAGAATTGGATGCATTTGTGGAGGAATTGTTAGATGCTAGAACTCCACCACCATACGCTCCGCAGAAAATATATCCTGCTATCCCACAGCCTCAGTCATTTGTTTCTCCGGCCTCTGCTGCCTCTGTTTCTTCTACCATTGATCAACACGTTTTGGCCAAGGCGCCTCCTGCCCTTTCTTTGGCCTCACCTTCTGCAACTACTATAACTGCTAGTCTCCCTGTTATGCCTATTGCTTCGGCATCTCTCTCGCCAGCCCTAACTCCCATGACACAGCCACTAGCGACATTGGTGCCTGCTCCTTCTGTTACTACTCCTTCCCCGTTTCCCCACTCCTTGACATTAGCGAGTAGCGCAACGCCCGTACGCAGAATAGGGGAGCACGACTGGGCGACTGCTAGGGAGTGACTGGGGCGGTTATTGATACGGTCTGATGTGGTTGAGGACGAGAAAAGGGCAGTATCCAATCAAGCAGCTCAGTGGGCTCGTCGACCCATTTACAGTGTGGAAGATGTGTGGAGTGTGATGAGAGAGTATGAGCCGTTGGTGCAGCAGCATGCCCTTAAGCATATGTCGGCTACTTTGATTGGACTGTGGGAACAGTGTTTCGGTAATGTAGCACCCCAGATTATTTATGATATTAGAGACCATGGGCCAGATGTACGACGGTTTTTGCATGAGCAAACGGGTTTGCGAACCCGTTTGCGCATGCAAAAACTATAGGGGTATGTACCATTCCAAAATAGTGAGTCGCAATTTATTTGCGACTCGCTATTTTGGAATTGTGAGACGCTATTAGGAAGGGTCGTTCCCTTCCTGATAGCGAGGGCAACCTCATATACAAATGTTTTGCGACCGCAGTTGCGGTCGCAAAACACTCGCAAATTACCACCCTCTTCAAGAGGGTGCTAATGCACTCTCAAAAGGGAAGGGGTCCCCAGGGGACCCCTTCTCCTTTGCAAATGCAGGGGGAAAATATTTTTTAAGGGCAAGCAGTGGTCCCAGGGACCACTTCCTGCCCTTAAAAAATGAAACGAAAACGTTTCATTTTTTTAATGCATGCCGTTTTCCTTTAAGGAAAACGGGCTGCATTAAAAAAAAACTGCTTTATTTAAAAGCAGTCCCAGACATGGTGGTCTGCTGAGCCCAGCAGGCCACCATACCTGGAAGGTCCTGCCATTCCGAATGGGGTCGCAAATTGCGAGAGGCTCATTAATATTCATGAACCTCTCAATTTGGGACCCCATTGGGAATCGCTAACAGTGTGAACAACACTGTTGTACAATGGAAATAGCGCCTCGCAAATTGCGAGTCACAAAAAACTCGCAATTTGCGAGGCGCTATTTCCACTGTTGTACATCTGGCCCCATGTATATGCTGCTGATATGGCAGCTAGTGAGGTTTTTAATAATGTTACGACGCTGGTTGCCTATCGAGGGAGGCTGTTTGAGAAGAGCATGCAGTGTACCAATTCCCAATGAGGGAAGTCCACCCCATATTTCACCCTGAGTTGCCAGAGCTACGGGATCAGCATAACGTTGTTACTAGACCCCGGGGAGAGGCCCTGTTCCAGGAACAATGGGTCTATACTCCATGGAAAAGAAGTGAGGTTTTGTCCCTTAAGACTCAGCTACCTGACCCTAGGAAGAATCCTACTGCATATTATAAGGAATTGACAGAGGCCGCTTCCTCGACAGTGATGATGCTTGCGGATGTTGAAATGTTCTTTGGGTTATTGGTGCCCGTTGATATTTGGAGGCAGGTGCACACACTGGACCACGTTGTGGAATTGGGTGGTACTTGGGATCAAATTAAAGCATGGGACCAGGAGAGGAAGCCCGGTGAGAAGCCTAAGGCTGAGATACTAGCCTTGCCTGGTCGAATTATTACATATATGCACTCTCTTATCCCACCGAGAAGGGTAAATTGGGACAAGTTAACGGCATGTCGTCAGAAGAAAGATGAAAGTGTGTCTGATTTTTTCACCTGATTTGAAGGTGGGTTCTTGGATTTTAGTGGACAGGATTTGTCGGTGGAGGGGGGTGTCTGCCTGTTCGTTAATAGATTTCCTTTCTCCCTGCCTTGTGGAGTGCCACAGGGGTCTTCCCTTAGTCCCACACTTTTTAATGTGTATGTTTCATCCTTAGCCTCCTTAATTGGCTCCTTTGGTTTTAACCTTACCTCCTACGCAGACGACACACAAATTGTTGTGGCTCTGCGGCCAGGACAGGGAGCAGGAATAGACACTCAGTTCCACGACTGTATGGAAGCAGTCGGGAGGTGGATGGCACAAAATTGCCTAAAACTTAATTCAGGCAAAACCGAGGTCATTCTATTTGGAAATGATGCCAATTTCTGGACCCCAAATTGGTGGCCAGATGCATTGGGCATTCTTCCTATACCCACTAGGAAAGTAAAGAACCTAGGAGTTATAGTTGATGATAAGCTCAACTTTGGTGACCAGATTAATGCAGTGGTATCAGCCACTTTCTATACCCTTAAAATGATTAAGAAAATATTACATTTTCTGCCGGGGGACAGTCAGCGGACAGTTGTCACGGCACTTATCATGTCTAGGCTAGATTACTGTAATAGTCTCTACCAAAACATACAAGAACGTTTTCTGAACAAGCTTCAATTGTTGCAAAATGGGGCAGCGAGATTACTCACTGGTATACCTAAATTTGCCCCAATCTTTAAGGAAATCAAAAAACTTCATTGGTTGCCTGTCAGGAAACGGGTGCGTTTTAAAGCCATATGCACCGCGTACAAGGCACTCCAAGGCACAGGCCCAGATTACCTGAAACGGCAATTGCAGTGGTATCAGCCCAAAAGAACTCTTCGCTCCCTTGGAGCCAAACTGGTGTCAGTACCACCTATAAACAAGCATTTGCAATGCAATCGGTCTCGCATTTACGCGAGTTTGAGCTATTGGCATTGTAAATGACAATCAGGCACATGCATCAAGCTAAAAAAAAAAATTAAAAAAATTGCGAATCGCTAAAATATACCATTTGCGATCGCAAAGTACCCTGCAGCAATGCATGAACGCGAATATAGCAAAAACAAATGTTTTCGCAAAATTAAAGAATTGCAATTTAATCTGAGCATAAATTTGCGAATCTTTAACTGCGTCTTCCAAATAGCGAATCGCAATTAAAGATTCGCAAATAAATGCCTCAAAATTCGCAATTTGCGATTTTACTGAAAGTCGCAAAATAGCAAGTGCAAAATAAGAAGGATCACAACCAGGTGGTAATAATCAGTGCAAATCAGATACAGCTGAAAGTCAACAGAAACTTACTTAAACACACACATATTGAGCCTGAACATTTCACAATGGCAGGGATTTACCTGATGGCAAGGAGGATGAGGCTCCAGACTGCAGCACACAGAAGGAGGAGAATACAGGAGCGCATCTCCAGAGTCCGCATTACTTTGCTAGGACAGACAGAAGATGAGCTATACGACAAGTATAGGCTCAATGCAGCAATGATCCATGATTTAATCAATTAATTGGATCCCATTCTGCAGCGACAGACACGTAGGACCAATGCCATACCCACACATGTGTAGGTCCTATGTTCCCTGCACCTACTGGCGTCAGGCAGTTTCCAGGGGGTCATAGCAGTAGCTGGAGGTGTGTCTCAAAGCGCACTTTCAAGAATCTTCAAAGCAGTCCTTGATGCCATGATGTCCCGGATCAACTCACACATTAGCTTCCCCACAAGCGCACATGACCTCACCAAGACTAAACAGGAATTTTACCAGATAGCCAGCTTCCCTCAAGTCTTAGGTTGCATTGATTGCACCCATGTGGCTATATGTCCCCCTGCAGGAAATGAATACATATATAGGAATAGAAAATGTTTTCATTCCCTTAACATACAGGTAGTATGCAATGCCAAAAACATAATAACTGACATTGTGGCGCAATACCCAGGGAGTGCACAAGATTCATATATATTTCGCCAGAGTGGCATACACACTCGTCTTGTCAGGGGTGAATTTGGAGAGGGACATTTGCTTGGTAAACATGTGTTATTAATGCTCACAGACATTGTACGTATGCAAATGTAATACTGCCACTGACCCTTTGCTTACTTCCATGTAGGTGACAACGCATACGCCTTGCGTAATTACATAATGACGCCGTACCTCAATCCTACAACTTCCAATGAACAGAGGTATAATGCTGCGCATATATCGACCAGGAACATAATAGAGCGCACGTTTGGGCTGTTGAAGAGCCGCTTCCGATGCCTCCATAAAACCGGTGGCGCCGTACAATACAACCCTGAACAATGCTGCAAGATAGTAGCAGCATGTGCCATTCTACACAATATTGCCACAAGGGGAGGCATAGCAATAGAGGTGTCTGAAAGCGACTCGGAGGACGACAACCTGCAAGGGCCACACCGCCGTGCAGCACATGGGGCAAGCGCAGCAGAAGGGCGCAGGAGACGCATGGAAATAACACAAAATTATTTCTGAGGTGAGTAATGATGAGACATAACACGGATATTGCAGTCAAAGTATGTTTATGTTAAATAATAATGACTTGAGTGTTGAAGCACACATCTTATGTGCCCAGTAGCACAGGAATAGCAGTAATGTACATAAATGTCTTTAAATCAAATCATGACTTGAAAGTCAGTCAAAACTGTTTTCTCCGTCAATGGTTAACTCACCATATCCGTATGTCAGTGTACATGGCAGTCTATCGCTTCCTCCCACGCACACCCAGATGCCTTTCAGATGCTGCCTCTTCATCCCTCATGTTGGCAGTGGAGGGGGTACTGCTGCGTGTCTTGCGCCTTCCTGCAGTGGTAACAGGCATAGACAGACTGCTCATGCTTGAGGCCTCTTCACTACCCTCTTCCAGCGTGACATTGTTTGACTCACTTGTGGCAGCATTCATCATTTCCACTGCATTGGTCACCTGGCCCAGTGCCTTTGCCACATCCCCACTCCAATGGGACATCTCAGTTTGCATGGTCACAGACAAACGTGCCAGAAGTGCAGTGGTTGTGGCCACCCTATTATTTTATTTTGCATACACGTTCAAGCGCTGCATCAGTTGGCGATGGTGTCTCGTCTGTGACCCATGTCCCTCCTGCATCACCCTGGTCAGTTCTTTCACGCAATCCGTCAGTTCTGCAATATTGGCTGCCATCTTTCCAATTTCTGCCTGCACTAAACGTGTGTTTTTCGCCTGCAGGCACTGCACCCGGAGCGTCTGTCCCTAAAGACCACCCCAGGCATCATTAGGTTGGTCCTCCAGCTGTGTGATTAGTGACCTCGCTCTACGCCGCCGGCCTCGGACAGTGCGACTGCGGAGCTGTGTTTGAGGAGTCGGAGTGGGTGTCTCTTGCGCCTGGCTGGACACTGGTGTTACATGTGCCTCGTCCTCAGATTCCATTATCACCAGTGGTGGGACAGTTGCCCTGCGTGTGGTAGGGGCACGTGATGGATTTTGTGGCACCACAGGTGTGTCTGTCGCTTCTACTGCGCTAGTTTCCTCTGTGTCAAGGAAGTCACTGTCCTCTGCATCTTCACGTTCTGCATCTGTGAGGTTAAACAGTGCAAAACAGCATTATTTTCTGTTAGTGATGTTATGTCACAGGAATCATGATTTCCATAAAAATAAATATTTTGCTGTTACACTAATTTTGAGTTGGTTTATTCCTATTTGTGTGTTTGCCATAGTACCTGCCTGACCTGCCTGCATCTCCCATAATGCACTTTGATTTTTAACCAAAATGTGTACTGGATTTTCATTATGGACACTTGTGCAGTACTGAGCTGATGTAATACCTTTCAAATTTATGACAATGGTCACATGCATGCATCTTACCTTCAGATGTGTTTGCCGCTCCAGAGGTGTCTAGCTGCGTCACCCCAACAACATCTTCAGGCTGGAGTGTCGACTCCACCATGTCCTCCATGGGTGTGTTGGCAGTCTGTGTTGGTGTTCCCCCTCCTGTCTTCCTGGCTTCCTTAAGCCGGTCGGCAATGCGTTCCTTTGCACAACTGCGCAAGTCGTACCATCTTTTTTTTAAATCGTCGATGGTACGGTGTATGACCCCAACAGCGTTCACTTTATTTTGGATCCGGATCCAGTTTTTCCTTTTTTCCTGCTCTGCCACTTTCAATGACAATTTTCCAAACAGCTTGTCATGGCTGTTTACCACACCCTCAATTAGTGTGTCTATTTCCTTCTCAGAAAACTTATTTTTCCTCTTCCTGGCAGTTTGGCTGTTCTCTACTGTTGCTGTATCCATTTTGTGAAAAGGTCAGGTGTTGTTCCAAATGTAAATTTCACTCCTGGTCACTCCTGCAGTCAGCTCCCTCCTCTCAGTATGACTGTGCACTGAATGAGGCTTGGGCTGCTAACTTCCTGGTAGTGATGTCATCAAGATGCATCAAATGTGCGACTCCGCTATTTGCGATTTCGCTATTTGCGAAATCGCAAATAGCGAGTTCGCAATTTGGGATCTCGCTAATTGCGATTGCGATTTATTGCGATTCGCTATTATTTCGCAATTTTTGTGATGCATTGATTTTTGCGATTCCTTATTTGCGATTCCTTATTTCTCGCAAATAAGGAATCGCAAATTTTAACATTGATGCATGTGCCTGAATGCCTTTTATTTATGTTTTGGTTTTTAAAACATAAATAAAAGGCATTGTCATTTACAATGCCCATAGCTTAAACTCGTGTAAATGCGAGACCTATTGCATTGCAAATGCTTGTTATATCCAGAGCTCAGTTATAGTACTTGCTGCATATATGAATGTAAATACGTGTACACAATTAATGTATTCATATGTAAACCAAACCTACATGTAGGTCAACTTGGTGTCTGGGAATGCAAAGCAGTGAATTTTAATGACAATAAATAAGTCTGTACTGAAAGCATACATTTAATTATTTGCATTGCAAGAAACAATGGGCAAATATGGAAGGTTCTTTGGCTCAAAACAGCGTCATTTGTAGAGACTTGACGTACCTATCGCCAGGGCAACTCTACCAGTCTGTGACAGGTTATTCAAAGAAACAAGCTTGCCCACATACCTGTCGCTCGTAACTACACAGCCAGGCCTTCACAAAGGTGCTTGACAAAAATTCTTATGGTACATGGACAATTAACAGTTGTATAAGAGTAGGTTATGTGTTTGAAAAGGCAGCGGGAATTAACCTCTGAAAGCATCAAAATGGAGTCTGACCTATAATAAACAGAAAGATTTCACCATCATCAGGTCCGGTACTGGGCTCTAGAGCAGTCCATCAGGCCACATGCTAGCTAGCTGATAAAGTCTGAAAAACTGCCTTTGGTAAAAGAAGGTGATTAAAGGCTTATCCCAGAGATTTATATGTATTTTGCAGATGGACTCGCACAGGAGAGTTCACCTGGATAGAAACGATGGGAAACAGAGCGTGGAAGACACTTAATTGATAGGGAGAGGAGATATATTTGATGTCTCAGCGAGGTGAGCTGCAGGAAAAGAAGCCATGATGGAAACCATAACATACTGGTCACAAACACACCTGTCAAAGAGCACAGATAGGGTTCACAGAGGTTGGATGGTTATCCCTGAGGATGCGACAACGCAGCACCTTAACCCTGGTTTTATGGCATTGTCCAAAGCTTCATTGACACTGGATAAAGGTAGTTGATGTGACTGATAAAATGTTTGACACCGATACCCCCCCACCCCTTCTCCCTGTCTTCATTCTACATCCGCCAAACTATCAACCATATCCTCTACATTCCAAAAGGGGAAACGAAGGCAGCTAGGCAGGCCACTACCGCAGCGAGGGCACGACTCGGGTCCCCGAACCCAGAGACTGGCTGTATAGTACATGAGAACTGTGCAGCAGCTTTACTCGATGGTAGGAGAAACAAGTCACAAGTATACCTGAAAGCAAAGGTTCGGACACTGACACAGGGTGAATGGACACGTTCGCACAAATGTGCAGAGCAGAGAGGAGGCGAGGCCTGCAGAGAGAAGCTGCGGACAGAGAAGTAGAGTAGGGATATGTTATACGGCCACCTTCTCTTGAATGAACGCGCAATACTGCCGGCCTATGACGCACTCCCCGCCAGCATATACCAGCAGGGAGGCACCGCAGCCCCAGCGCTTGTAAGTGCATTCAGCCACCGACGCCGCCACTTGTAAAACCTACCGCCTTGTAGTAAAATATGATTAGAGTGTTCCATAGCTGCCGAGGTTTCAGATTGCTTATGTGTGACATTTTTGTAATTTCAGTGTAATTATGAGTGACATTCAACGACTATGAGTGACACTTTTTCGCGCGCAAAATCAAGCAATGAAGACAAGGGAAGCATATAAATATCAAAAATGACACCCATTTGAGCAACAAGAAACTCTAAGAAAATCTTAAAACTGCTGCAAAGCACCAGAAATTGAAGATCTTGACATCATGGCTTTAAGTGGGATGAAACAAGTGGGGGCCTCTAAAAGGAGCATGCATGGCCTATGTAATTAAGCGTATGGCCTAAACACATAATTTCTGTGATTTTCACAGTGTGCCGTCCGATAAGTATTTTGGTTCCTCTCTGAGCTTGACAACTGACATATCTCTAAAACCAACCAGGACTACTGGCTTTGTCAATGGTTGTTAGCAGTTTAAGATAAATGAGTAAAAAAAATGATTTTTGTTGTAAATAATTGTATTGAAAATGTTTCAATTATGAAACAGTGAGGCTCTGAATTAAACAGCTGAGGCCTGTAGAAATGATAGTGGTCTTCTGAATGTCTCAATCGCTCCTGTTAAGTTCAACCTATGTCACTCATGTGTGATCTTTGCATACTTTTTCTCTCCACATCTGCATATTTTACACCTCACCACTTTCCTCTTCGTGCTCTTGTTTTCACTCACTCTTGAATGCACTTCCTCACAACTCCTTCACTCCATTGCCAAAACACAAAACAGACCCACTCACTGATAAGCACTGACGTTTTTGTGCCTTGTCTATATTTTGGCAACTGTGCCCCTCCGTCACACAGAATGACAGTTTAGACTGGAATACATGACTATTTGTTTGTGCACTCTGTAAATTGGCCAAGATTGGATGGCCATGTATTGTTTTTTAACCCGCAAGCACTAGGAGGAATTTTCACTGCCTTCATCTTCAAATCTAAATCTCTTGATTGTGGCTCGTTATAAAATAGCTGGAGGTGAATAGTTCAAATTGCACTCACTATACAAAGGTTAAATATTACATGAAAAAAAATAGAAAAACGAGTACTGGTAGTAGCTAACTATCTTAAGGAATGCAAGATTAAGGAAAATGTGAAATATACTGAGGAGCTAAACCACTGACATCATAGATTACCTTAAAAGCACTGTGATGCGGCCAGGCTAGTCAGGATGGTGACGCTTCAGCAGCAGGCACTTCAAGAGCATCCCAAGGCTTTCATTAGTGCAGCTTGAATGGAAGAATGAATCCTCGCCTAGCCTGACATTTGACAGATATAATATGGTGTTTATTAAAAACACCAAATGGGGGCAGTGAAATCAAGGTGCCGGGTGGGCTCTCCGCAGTAAACAACATGCAACAGCTGGCCGGTGTTGCCCGCTCTGACCACTGTCTGCAATCACTCAGCCAGGCCAGCACTTGTCTGGGCAGCCAGCAGATTGTCTGCACTAACAAAACACAAGATGAGAGCTTCAGAGTCCCCTAAAGAGAAGGGAATGAACATGCTGGAGCTGCAGGACCCTCGACGAACTGTATTCAAACAAAGTCTAGGAATTCACCATTACTTCGTCATATTTAACATTAATTGTTACTTACATGACCCACTGGCATCCTCTTATGACAACAGGGTGATATAAACCTGCGGCCTGGGAGCTCCGGCTTCTCGAGCATGTGAGGTTTTAAAGCTCTTCCTGTTGATGCTGCCGGAGTTGATGTCAGACTGCGCACAGCTCACTATAGTGATCAACCTTATGTTAGAGCCGCTCACAGCAGTGCAGGCTGAACTGAGGCAACAGACTGAGCACTTCATTATGCTGCTGTAATCTGTGCTGTTTCAAACTGTGTACTGCAGAGCCATGCTTCCGTGCCGCCGCCGGCCCACCTATTGTAGCGTCTGTATGACGCGAGTGTATATCCTCCTTCTTTCAGCTGTAACCATTGGGCAAAATCAGACTAATTCATGACGTCAGTGCTGAATGCCGTGGTGTCTGTGTACAAAGCAACTCAGCCCGGCCGTAATCCTAATCACGCGTAAAGAAGATAGGTGCAGATAAGGAATGTGCAAATAACGCACCATTTTTACGGCATGACTAGATAAGAAATAAACAAAGCAACAACATAAAGCCATGCAAGACTCTTCATTTCGGGATATGGTCGTCTGCTAGCCCGTCGCTGCTTTCCCAACAAGCATTGACAAATGCAATAGGACTTGCATTTACGCAAGACCTATGGCATTGAAAACGGGAGTGCAGGCGGGCGCGAGAAGACACAAGCATGACTGGGAGTGCACAGGAGGGGGCGGGAGGGCCCCCAAGAAGTCAAGGACTGCGGGTGGGGGGGGTAGGGAGGGACGGCGAGAAAGTAGACTGTGCAGTGAAGGGGCCAGTAGCCATGGACGGATACAAATGACTGACATGGCTGTCATGGGGAGGGACTAACAAGCGTAAAACCAATCAGAAGGCAGCATTTATAACCTAAGCCAATGAAGAAGATGGGCCGGAGAGTGGGCGGTGCTTCCACGAAGCTTCCACACCATAGTGTATACTGCATGCCTCGCAAAGCGATGGCAGCACATTCGTGCTGCAACGCTAGGCGAGACCTAAAAAAGCTTCATGGGGTAGGAGAAGTTTCATTGCCTGTGCTGCAAAGGCCTGGAATGACCTCCCTTTCCATCTGAGAAACGCCATTAACCTCCTGACATTCAGGAAAGGATTAAAAACCTGGCTCTTTAACCTGTAGTGTTGTCTTCCCACTTCAAAGCCTAGATGAAAGCAGCTAGCGCCAGGACACCCTTGGGTAACCGTCGCGCTTTAGAAATATCCATAACATAACATTTGTTACGAACTTGCTTCCTGAGATTACGGCTCGACTGCAGTCTTCGGAGAGAACTTGGACAACCTCGTCCCCTTCTGTGATACTGAGTATGGCACAGTATTATGAGCACAGGGAAAATGAGGAGAAGGCGAAAGTGGAGAAAAGGCATAAGGAATTGAAGACGAAGGTGTTGTTGCAACAGGCTTCTCGAAGGAATGGTGGAGGACGTGGTGGTTCGGACCGACAGCTTCCGCGTGTTAGCAGGAACACTACACCTGTAGGACCAAATCAGTGTGCGTACAGTAAAGAGGAGGGACACTGGCGCAGCGAGTGTCCTGTGCTTTTGCAAAAGGTGGCGGTCCCCAGGGGGCGAGGGTCTTGTGGACAGGGTCGTGGAGACGGTGGCCAGGAGAGGGCTCAGGCAGTAGGGACGTCGAAGGGTCGCACTGATCAGAACTATTTTGACAACCCTTGAGGTAAACAGTACTACCACTATGACTATGACCTTGACGAAGTGACAGGATTGTCTCATAGCTAGGACAGCCAGGGACAGAGTGAGGGACCAGTTCAGATACATGTAGATCAGCGCGGTCCTTATGTTACTGCAGAATTGCACGGCTCAGCTAAGGAATTTTTGGAGGATACAGGTGCAACGAATAGCTCTATTTCCTCTTCACAGTTCCCCGGGGCGGCTCGGTCTGGCCATAATAATGTTTCGGTAGGATTTTCTGGTGTACCGGTTGTGAGCCCCATTTCCAAACCTCTCACATTGACTATAGGCCCTTTTACTGTGAATTCGCCTTTTTTGTTAACGTCTCATTGTGGAGAAAATTTGATGGGTTAGATTTATTAAAGAAGTTGCATGTGACGATATATAGTTCTCCAGGTGGAGTTTACATAACAATGGGACCGAACGTGGTCAGCTCTTAGCAGTGTTTGTCCAAAGATGCACCCCTCCCTGTTGAATTTAAGGATGTGCCGCACACGTTGTGGGCAACAGGTGATACGGACATAGGGTTATTGCAGATTCCCCCAGTTTCTATCAAAGTTAAGGACAATGCCGTATTGCCTCGTATCCCTCAGTACAAAATACCACAAGCAGGGGAGAGAGCTTTGTTGCGGATTATACAGAATCTGATCCAGTCAGGGGTCGTCGAAGAGACGACTGTGAATGTGTGTAATAGCCCCATTCTTCCCATTCTTAAGAGGGTACCTTCAGACTCATCTGATGTTCATACAGATGTTTATCGCTTTGTGATTGACTTGCGCAAAGTGAACAAAATAGTGGTTCCTCAGTTCCCGGTGGTACCTGACATTACTGCTCTTCTGACAATGATTCCTTCTTCTGCCAAACTCTTGTCTGTCATTGATTTGACGCGTTTTTTAGTATCCCGATACATCCCGACAGCAGGCATTTGTTCGGTTTTACACTAGCTGGCAGAAGCTTTAGATTCTGTCGAGCTCCTCAGGGCTATACTGAGAGCCCGAGTATATATAGTCAAGCCTTGAAAGCCCAACTGGACTCCCTCATGCTTCCCCCAGGTAACGTATTGCTTCAGTATGTCGACGACCTTCTCGTCGCTTCTGATACTGAAAAGGGTTGCAAAGATAGTACGGGTAAATTGTTGCTAGATTTGGCACAACATGGACATAAAGTGTCCCTTTCCAAATTTCAGTATTGTTGACAGGTGGTCACCTACTTAGGTCACCTACTGTCGAAGGAGGGTAGGAGATTGACTCCTGAACCTATCAGTACCATTGTTAAAATGCCTATCCCTCAAACTCAAAAGTATGTACGCGCTTTTATTGGCATTACTTCCTATTGTCGGCACTGGATCCCTAATTACTCGTTTCTGACAAAGCTGCTTCTGGCACTAACCACTAAAGATGTGCATGAACCATTGTCTTGGATGCCTGAATGTCAGCAGTCTTTTGAGCAATTGAAAGTTGCGCTTTGCTCTGCGCCTGTGCTTGGTACGCCAGACTATGCGAAGCCGCTCGTGCTGTACGTACACGAAGCGGCTGGTTGCGCGCTCTCTGTTTTAACACAGGCCTTTGGAGGTAAGCAACGGCTGTGTGCTTATTTTTCTGCGCTTCTTGACCCTGTCGCAAGAGCCCTCCCGAGTTTTCTAAGAGCGGTTGCGGCTGTGGCCGTCTCAATAAGACAATCGGCCGGGCTAGTACTTGATACTGACCTCACTGTTATGGTCACATATGCTGTGGATACCCTTTTGAATAAAACCAAGATGCATCACCTCACCAGTGCACGTCTGACCGGTTATGAGTTAACTCTCTTTGCACCGCATGTTACGATTAAATGCTGTGCCACTCTGAACCCAGCCACGTTGCTACCCCTCCCTTCTGAAAGTAAGGAAAGTGATATACATGATTGTATTTTCCGCACGGAGGAGGAGACGAAAGGACAGGTAGACCTGACTGACGTTCCCTTATCTGACCCCCAAGGGGAACTATATGTTGATGGCTCTTGTTTCAAGTTACCAGATGGCACTACAACAGCTGCATATGCAATCACGACACTACAAACAGTAGTTGAGACATCACGAGTTCCCTATCAATCGGCTCAAGCTGCAGAGCCGGTTGCCCTTATTCGAGCTTGTGAGTTGAGTGAGGGACTGGCTGTCAATATTTACACTGACAGTCAGTACGCCTTTGGAGTCACCCATAATTTTGGACGGCTCTGGGCAGAGAGAGGGTTTCTTACTTCCCATGGAATGAGGATATAACATGGCCCCCTTATACATAGGCTTTTGTCGGCTTTGATGCTCCCCAAGAGATTAGCGATCATAAAGTGTAGCGCACACAGGAACATTACTGATAATGTAGGTAAGGGGAATGCCTTTGCAGATCAGGCAGCCAAGGAGACAGCACGAACAAAGATGAAAAAGATGTTTGTAGCGGGTCCCGCTAGGTGGGTGCCCGAGGTCGCTATGTTTGAGGATACATTGGAAAATGTCAAGGAAATACAGAGTGAGGCAACCATTGAGGAGTTAGCGGTATGGCAGGAAAGCACAGCACGTTTGGATGAAGATGGGTGTTGGACTGATAAGTCAGGGAAACAGAGATGGATGCTGCCAGATGCATATGTTCTTCCTGTAGTCACCATGGCGCACGGGCCAGCTCACATTAGTGCGAAAGGTATCTGTAAGTTGTTAGACCCTGTATGGCAAAATGATAATATCCCGAAGACAGCTGCCCATTTACTTAAGTAATGTATGGTGTGCATGATGCACAATCCTGGAAAAGGTACCCTTACGCCCCCTGGTAATTTTGCACCTTCCACCTTTCCTTTTGAGGTTCTCCAGCTAGATTATATTGAAATGGATAGAGTCAATAATTTGAAATATGTGTTGGTGGTTGTCTGTGCATTCAGTAAATGGGTCGAGGCTTACCTCACTAAAGAGAATTCAGCCATAGCGACTGCAAAAGTGCTCCTGAAGGAGTTCTTTCCTCGCTTCGGCTTGCCCCATTTGATTTGGAGTGACAACGGAAGTCACTTCAACGCAAAGGTTATCCAGCTAGTTTGTGAGGGACTGCATATCAGACAAAAATGTCACGCTGCCAATCACCCACAGTCCGCAGGCTTGGTTGAGAAGTACAATGTTACTCTCAAACTGAAAATGGCAAAGATTCAGGAGAGCACAGGATTGCAGTGGCCAGATGCTTTACCATTAGCCCTTTTGTCCACAAGAACGACAGCCCATTCTAGGATAGGATTATCACCCTACGAGCTCGTGTTTGGGCGCCCGATGAACATTTGGGGCGTCCTGCGACCTCGTCGATTTTCAGAAATTGCATATCCTCTATTGGTGGATTATTTGTATGAGTTAACTAAACGTCCGCGTTCTATTCACCAACAGATCCAGGAATCCCTTCCGCCAGCACCTGAGGGGCCAGGCCACGACATTCGGCCTGGTGATTTTGTGCTCATTCGCAATTTCCAGAGAAGAAAGAGTCTGGAGCCGAGGTGGAAGGGGCCAGTCCAGTTGCTCCTTTCTACCCGCAACGCTGTGAAGGTCACCGCCAGGAACAATTGGATTCATTGCCCACATTGCCAAAAAGTGCCTCTACCTTTACCCTACGATCAGTGGGTCCATGAGGGCATCGGGGACTCCAAATGTGAGAGAATTCCGCAGTTCGTCCCCTTTTCGGATACCCAACACACGTGGACTCAAACGGAGGCTGAGAATGATGAGATCCTAAATGCGGCAGTGCCCCCGGAGATTAAGGCACTCCCAGAGTCCCTTTCTGCTGACCCCTCTGTGTCTGAACCCCTTTTTTCGGACCCCTCTGTGCCTGGAGTAGCTAGGTACAATTTGCGCCCCGACGGAGGAATAGTGCACCAAAGGAAAAGTCAGATTAGGTAGGGATGGACTGCGGAAGTTAGGGCACACCCTGATGTAGCACAAGCGGTGTTAGTTTAGGAAGGAACGAGATTGGTGCACTGTTCCGGACATTGAAACAGGGTACGTTGAGTGTGCTCTCCAGGAGGGGAGTGCGCTACCCTGCAACGTGGGATACAGCTCCGAGCTAGGATTGAACAGCTCCACCGCCGGTGCTCAAAAACGCCAACATTGATGAACAATAGGAGTCTACCAGTGAGGCTCAAACGGACACTGGGAACATTTGCCCCCTCATTTTGTCATTGGTCCATTGCATTCCCTTTTCCCTTGTTCACAATGTATGCATTTGGTCGGCCCATTCCTGAGAAAGAGAAGTCATTTGCACCTCCACGTCCGAAGCGAGGGTGGTCCATAAAGAGTAAAATAGTTTGTGTATCAATAGTCGTTATTGCATTAATAATAGTATTAGGGATATCCTACTTCCTGGATGAAAAGTATCCTGTGCACTCTCTGATTGGGACAACACCAGTTCCCCCTGAACACGTTTGTTACTTTGGCTCCTCATAAAGGAGAACATTGGAAAATGTATGTAGACAATGTATTTTTACAGATGTTGCATCAGGCCCATGATACTTCCAATGTTAATAATTGCTGGATCTGTGGGCTGCTCCCCTCAGCTACACATAAGAGTGATGTTTTGTTGTCAATGCCATTATCCTACCTGGGAAGTTGTGAGGGGTGGTTTGCACTGTTTACGATGGTGCACATTCATTTTAATTTCTCTACTATGAACATGTCATCTGCTGACTTCCGCACTGTGTTCGAATATACACGTCATCATCAAGGGTATAGTTCCTCGAGGTTAGGGGAGCAAGGGACTTTTGGTACATTGTCTCCGGCAGCTTTCATGAATGTATATGAGCAGGTAAAGAACGAAACGTGGCTTCAAAATGAAATGTTGGATTTTCAGGGGTTCAATGCTACGGAATACTTCCAATCTTTCCAAATACGTAATATTACAAAGGATAAAGCAATGCCAGTACCAATAGTCAATACAACACCTGGTTTCTGTGTTCGGGGAACAGGAAAGGTGAAGGTGGGGGAGAGTGATTGCAATTACACATATACGTTGAGCACGATTAGTAGCCCGCCTTTACTCCCACCACATAATGTCTATTTTGTTTGCGGCTCCCAAGCTTATGTTTGGCTTCCTAGGGGGTGGTCAGGTGTATGCTATCTCTCTTTTATTCTTCCCCCGGTGTATATAGCACCGTCCAGTTACCATAAGGATCGTCAATTGCAGCGTAGGAGTGCATACCTGCCCCGAGTAAGAAGGGTTATTAATACGGAGGACATAGATCAGACAGATACCACTTTGCAACAGTTCATGGACGCCATGAAAGGTATTGTACCCTTCTGGGGTCCCATGTCCAACAGTCTTAATATCCATCGACTCAGAGTTGTAGAAGGGGTCATTAATACGACGGCTGGGATTCTGACGAATATCACAGCTGAGCTCCAGGCTATGAGGCTTGTTGCCTTACAAAACAGGATGGTGTTAGACGTCATCCTTGCAGACCGGGGAGGGGCCTGTCGCGTCATTGGCAGTAGCTGTTGGGTGTACACCCCAGACCAAACCCCCAATGTATATGCTGCCATACAGAAGTTGCACAGACTTTCATCTGACATCAACCAAGAGAATGGTACATGTACACTCTCTGGATGGTTTTGGGGTATATTTGCCTCCTGGGTTTGGAAGATCCTTGCTTTTCTAGACGTAGTCGCTGGTATTTTCCTCACCTATTGCCTCTGTATACACTGTCTGCCAGCCGGTTGCACCTATTGTATTACACTCCTTATCCCAAAGCAGAAGGCAACCATTCATAACACTAATGCTGTGATAATGACTCAGAAAGAGATAGATAGTTTTATGCAAATAGACAAGGGTATCTTTGAAGACTCCTCTTCCTTCGATGCCAAATGCATAGAGTGCTCTGAACTTTAAAGTTTATTTGTAAAAGAAAATTAGCAGCTCATGCTAAAAGGAGGGTCTGTTGAAATGTAAATGTTATGCCTTCACTCTGCCAGTGTATTGCCCTATGTAAAGTTAGCATTCGCGGCACCATTTTGAATTCAGCCGCCATTTTGAGTCATGATCGAAGCTAATTTCTGTCTCACTCAGTCTGCCTCAGCAGAAAGCAGCTGCAATATTCTTTTTTTTTTATTTCTCCAAGGTTGAGTTTCGCTTTACTAATGAATAGACTGTCTTTGCTATCACATACCTTTCGTACTAGATAGGTCTGCTCCCACCCTTAGAGTGGTGGATACGGGCAGAGTAACCTTGACGCTGAGATAGCATAAACCTGGTCCTGACATTGTAACTCATCTTTCTGTGTCTTCTTTGTTCACCAGCTAGCCACTAAAAAAATTCCAGTTGGGGCGTGTCTTTCAGTGATTCTGAAATGTATAATATATGTTGCCCTGGGGGTAGTTAGTTAGTCCCTCTGCAGCAATCTAAGGAGGCTGGTCAGACCGGACTCGGCTCGAGTGTATTACTAATAAATACTTTGGTTTGTATTCTCTTCTGTCTGACCGACTCTTCATTTGTTTGGAAGGCGGAGAGGAGGTCACAGGTGACCTCATGTCTTTCTTATGTCTATTTGTTTCTCTTCTATTCCTGGTCAGTGAGCTCCATTGGTACTTTCCAGAAGGCTACACCAAATATCATTGGCAGTTCAAAGTTTGCTCACTCCTTAGCTAGTTCCCAGTAAGCACACATCATTAGCTTGTGAAATATTGCTTTTGACATTTTGCAGATCAAAATATAAGGTGTAATTAGTAATGAGTATAACCTCTTGCGTGGTGTGGGTAGAGATGGGGGAGAGGTGGTGGTAGAGATGGGGTAAAGATCTGTTTAGAGATGTGGGTAGAGATGTGGGTAGAAATGGGGGCAGAAATGGGAGTAGAAATGGGGGTAGAAATGTGGGTAGAAATGTGGGTAGAGATGGGTAGAGATGTGTGAAGAGATGGGGGTAGAGATGGGGTAGAGACGGGAAGAGATGTGTGTAGAGATGGGGGTAGAGGTGTGGGTAGAGATGTGGGTATAGATGGGGTAGAGATGTGGATAGAGATGTGGGTAGAGATGGGGTAGAGATGTGGGTAGAGATGCATGTAGGGATGGGTTAGAGATGTGGGTAGGGATGGGGTGGAGATGGGGTAGAGATGGGGGAGAGAGGGATGTAGAGATGTGGGTAGAGATGTGTGTAGAGATGTGTGTAGAGATGGGCGTAGAGATGGGCGTAGAGATGGGCGTAGAGATGGGCATAAAGATGGGCGTAGAGATGTGGGTAGAGGTGTGGATAGAGATGGGTTAGAGATGGGGTAGAGATGTGGTTAGAGATGAAGGAAGAGATGGGGTAGAGATGTGGGTAGAGATGTGGGTATAGATAGGGGTAGAGGTGTGGGTAGAAGTGTGGGTAGAGATGGGGTAGAGATATGGGTAGAGATGTTTGTAGAGATGGGGGTAGAGATGGGGGTAGAGATGGGGTAAAGATGTCGGCAGAGATGAGGTAGAGATGTGTGTAGAGATGGAGTAGAGTTGTGGGTAGAGACGGGGTAGAGATGTGGGTAGAGATGGGGTAGAGAGGTGGGTAAAGATGTGTGTAGAGATCGGGTAGAGATGCTGGTAGAGATGCGGGTAGACATGGGGTGGAGATGTGGGTAGAGATGGGGTAGAGATGTGGGTAAAGATGGGGATAGAGATGGGGATAGAGATGGGGTAGAGATGTGGGTAAAGATGTGGTTAGAGATGGGTTAGAGATGGGGTAGAGATGGGGTAGAAATGAGGTAGAGCTGTGGGAAGAGATGGGGCAAAGATAGGGGTAGAGATGTGGATAGAGATGGAGGTAGAGATCTGGGTAGAGATGCGGGTAGAGATGGGTTAGCGATGGGGTAGAGATGGGGGTAGAGGTATGGTTAGAGATGTGGGTAGAGATGGGGTAGAGATGGGATAGAGATGTGTGTAGAGATGGGCGTAGAGATAGGCGTAGAGATGGTGGTAGTGATGTGGGTAGATATGGGGTAAATATGTGGGTAGAGGTGGGGTAAAGATGGGGTAGAGATGTGGGTAGAGATGAGGTAGAGATGTGGGTAGATATGTGGGTAGATATGTGGGTTGAGATGGGATAGAGTTGGTTGTGGGTAGAGATGTGGGTAGAATTGGGCTAGAAATGGGGTAGAGATGTGGATAGAGATGGGGTAGAGATGTGGGTAAAGGTGTGTAAGGATGGGGTTTTGATGCTGGTAGAGATGCTGGTAGAGATGGGGTAGAGATGTGGGTAGAGATGGGGTAGAGATGTGGATAGAGATGGGGTAGAGATGTGAATAGATGGGTAGATATGTGGGTAGAGATGGGCTAAGATGGGGTAGAGATGTGGGTAGAAATGGGGTAAAGATGGGGGCAGAGATGTGGTTAGAGATGGGGTAGAGATGGGGGTAGAGATGGGGTAGAGATGGGGTAGAGATGGGGTTAGAAATGTGGGTAGGGATGGGGTACAGATGGGGTTAGAGATGTGTGTAAAGATATGGGTAGAGATGTGGGTAGAGATGGGCGTAGAGATGGTGGTAGTGGTGTGGGTAGAGATGGGGTAGATATGTTGGTAGAGGTGGGGTAAAGATGGGTTAGAGATGTGGGTAGGGATGAGGGTAGGGATGTAGGTAGGGATGGGGTAGAGATGTGGGTAGAGATGGGGTTTGAGATGGGGTTAGAGATGGGGTTAGAGATGTGGTTAGAGATGGGGTAGAGATGGGGGTAGAGATGGGGGTAGAGATGGGGGTAGAGATGTGGGTAGAGATGGTGATAGAGATGGTGATAGAGATGGTGATAGAGATGGGGGTAGGGATGGGAGTAGAGATGGGATAGAGATAGGGGTAGAGATAGGGGTAGAGATGTGGGTAGAGGTGTGGGTAGATATGGGTGTAGAGATGGGGTAGAGATGTGGGTAGAGATGTGGTTAGAGATGTGGGTAGAGATATGGGTAGAGATATGGTTAGAGATATGGTTAGAGATGTGGTTAGAGATGGGGTAGAGATGTGGGTAGAGATGTGTGTAGAGATGGAGTAGAGTTGTGGGTAGAGACGGGGTAGAGATGTGGGTAGAGATGGGGTAGAGAGGTGGGTAAAGATGTGTGTAGAGATCGGGTAGAGATGCTGGTAGAGCTGTGGGTAGACATGGGGTGGAGATGTGGGTAGAGATGGGGTAGAGATGTGGGTAGAGATGGGTTAGAGATGGGGTAGAGATGGGGGTAGAAATGAGGTAGAGATGTGGGAAGAGATGGGGTAAGGATAGGGGTAGAGATGTGGATAGAGATGGGGGTAGAGATCTGGGTAGGGATGGGGTAGAGACGGGGGCAGAGGTATGGTTAGAGATGTGGGTAGAGATGTGTGTAGAGATGTGGGTAGAGATGTGGGAAGAGATGGGTGTAGAGATGGGCGAAGAGATGGGCGTAGGGATGGTGGTAGTGATGTGGGTAGATATGTGGGTAGAGGTGTAGTTTGAGATGGGGTAGTGTTGGTTGTGGGTAGAGATGTGGGTAGAATTGGCTAGAGATGGGGTAGATATGTGGGTAAAGGTGTGTAGGGATGGGGTTGAGATGCTGGTAGAGATGCTGGTAGAGATGGGGTAGAGATGTGGGTAGAGATGTGGGTAGAGATGGGGTAGAGATGTGGGTAGAGATGGGGTTAGAGATGGGGATAGAGATGTGAATAGATGGGTAGAGATGTGGGTAGAGATGGGATAAGATGGGGTAGAGATGTGGGTAAAGATGGGGTAAAGATGGGGACAGAGATGTGGTTAGAGATGGAGGTAGAGATGGGGGTAGAGGTGTGGTTAGAAATGTGGGTAGGGATGGGGTAGAGATGGGGTTAGAGATGTGTGTAGAGATATGGGTAGAGATGTGGGTAGAGATGGGGTAGATATGTTGGTAAAGATGGGGTAAAGATGGGGCAGAGATGTGGGTAGAGATGTGGGTAGAGATGTGGGTAGAGATTTGTGTAGAGATGTGGGTAGAGATGGGGTAGAGATGTGGGTAGAGATGGGGTAGAGATGTGTGTAGAGATGTGGGTAGAGATGGCGTAGAGATGTGGGTAGAGGTGGGGGTAGAGATGTGGTTAGAGATGGGCGAAGAGATGGGCGAAGAGATGGAGGTAGTGATGTGGGTAGAGGTGTGGGTAGAGATGGGGTAGATATGTTGGTAAAGATGGGGTAAAGATGGGGCAGAGATGTGGGTAGAGATGTGGGTAGAGATTTGTGTAGAGATGTGGGTAGAGATGGGGTAGAGATGTGGGTAGAGATGGGGTAGAGATGTGTGTAGAGATGTGGGTAGAGATGGCGTAGAGATGTGGGTAGAGGTGGGGGTAGAGATGTGGTTAGAGATGTGGGTAGAGATGGGGGTAGAGATATGGGTAGAGAGGGGGGTAGAGATGCGGCTAGAGATGTGGCTAGAGATGGGGTTAGAGATGGGGATAGAGATGCGTGTAGAGATGTGTGTAGAGATGGGGTAGAGATGTAGTAGAGATGTGGGTAGAGATGCATGTAGCTGTGGGGTAGAGGTGTGGGTAGAAATGGCAGTCTGGCAGATCGAAGCAATCTGTCACTCCTCAAGTCAAAGTTGAATCTTTACTTCTCTCCAGCTCATTGGCGATCCTGTTCCAAAGGGCCACCCAGGATGTGAATCGAGTTGGAAATGAATGAGGCGGTGTGGAGAGATCACTGCTCATTTTGGAAATGTTCACCAGCTCCTGATCCCAGCCTAAAAGGAGATCCAACACTAAAAGGCTTCACCCATGAGGCAACCCTTCCACCACCCACAGAGACCCCTGAAGTTCTCACACCTATATCAATAATGTTTGGACTCAAAGAGAGATTCTTGTCTGGAGGATTATTCCAGAGCAGCTGTCAGAGACCCTCAGGCACCCAGCTGATCTCAATTGGATGATTTCTACAAGCAGGAGATCCAAAGCTGGAGCTAGATTCGTTCATCTCCTGGTGGTCTACTTGTGAGCCTAACTGCCTGGATCCTGGACACCTTAGACTTAGCAGTGGACTTAGGTTGGGCCATGTTCATCTCCTAGATGCCTGCTTGTGAGCCTGGTTGCCTGGATCCTGGACATCTTAGACTTAGCAGTGGACTTAAGTTGGGCCATGTTCACCTCCTGGAGGTCTGCTTGTGAGCCTGGCTGCCTGGATCTTGGACACCTTCGACTTAGCAGTGGACTTAGGTTGGGCCATGTTCATCTCCTAGATGCCTGCTTGTGAGCCTGGTTGCCTGGATCCTGGACACCTTAGACTTAGCAGTGGACTTAGGTTGGGCCATGTTCACCTCCTGGAGGTCTGCTTGTGAGCCTGGCTGCCTGGATCCTGGACACCTTCGACTTAGCAGTGGACTTAGGTTGGGCTATGTTCATCTCCTAGATGCCTGCTTGTGAGCCTGGTTGCCTGGATCCTGGACACCTTAGACTTAGCAGTGGACTTAGGTTGGGCCATGTTCATCTCCTAGATGCCTGCTTGTGAGCCTGGCTGCCCAGGTCCTGGACAGCTTAGACTTAGCAGTGGACTTAGGTTGGACCATGTTCACCTCCTGGAGGTCTGCTTGTGAGCCTGGCTGCCTGGATCCTGGACACCTTAGACTTAGCAGTGGACTTAGGTTGGACCATGTTCACCTCCTGGAGGTCTGCTTGTGAGCTTGGCTGCCTGGATCCTGGACACCTTAGACTTAGCAGTGGATCTAGGTTGGACCATGTTCATCTCCTGGAGGTCTGCTTGAGAGCCTGGCTGCCTGGATCCTGGACACCTTAGACTTAGCAGCGAACTTAGGTTGGACCATGTTCATCTCCTAGATGTCTGCTTGAGAGCCTGGCTGCCCAGGTCCTGGACACCTTAGACTTAGCAGTGGACTTAGGTTGGACCATATATACCTTCTAAATAGGGTGGGTGGAATTTCAGCCGCTTTCTGAAAAATGTACTGCATCTGCCAAACTTTAAATCAGGCCCCAAGTGTCAACGACCATGGTGCAATGTCCAGTGGTCAGCAGGAAGTAAGGCGACCCCTCCAAACTCACACATAGTGTCTTCCTGGATACAGAAGGTAGGCCATAGCCATGGGATATCAACACCACTTGGAGCGCGAGCTATGCATCGATGCCCAAATCCGAACTACATTTCCTACGAGTCCACTGACCTCTGAAGTTCTTAGAAATGGCAGCGGCCATTTTGAAACCACTCAGTCTAAGTTTCCTCATGATTCATTCTTGCTAGGCAGTCAATATACGTTGTAATTGTGACCAGGGTCTGCAGGTCAGAATCAGGCGACACCCGTTACAAGGATTGTTTTCCCATGAAAGAGTTTGGAAATTAGTTGCAACACAGAGAAGTATTCTGCAAGTTTCAATCATATTTTGACAAGGACTTAATAGTTTGAAATTATGATTCAGAGAGAGCTGGAAGGACCAGAGGAGCACATTATTAATGGCACATTTGTGGATACGGTCTATGTGCGAAGCCGGGAATGGCTCTTTTCACCTTAAAGGCATTTGTAGTATTCACAATGCACAGATTATAGTAAAGGGTGCACCAGGTGTGAGGGAAGTGATTACACAGTATCACTGTGAATTACATGATTCTACTGAATGTTAGGTCGCAGTCGATGCAAAGGCAATCTTGGATGTATATCCATACCGCAGAGCACGCACTTACAAAACTGAAGGGAATAACCTATTTATCGAAGCGCGTTGTGCTGAAGGCTTGAGTGAGACTAGCTACTCAGATAATTATTTGTCCTCTAGTTTCAGGAATATCAGCACTTCCACTTAAAACATCAAACCTCTAGCAAAGACAGATGGTTGGATATAACCTGCCTGTCCGAAGGATGCTCATCGTGTCCTTAGAGACCCTCTGAATTATGAGATGCGTTGTCTCCTGTGAGATCAGCGTCCCCACTTTGCACTCCACTGAATGTTTCACTTTTAGGTAGTGTATATTCAAACGTCAAGTAGTCACAAATTGTATTGCAAAATTCATTTATTTTGATTATTTATCAAATTATATTCTCTTCGTGTCAAGAAGTCACATGTATCCATAGGAATCAAAATTCAAATATTTCCATTGTCCAAATCCCAATGCATTTCGTGACAGCGCCCTTCATCAGGGGAAATTTTTCTGCAAGTTCCCACAAAGAAACAATAATCAACGATTCAGAAAGTAGAAAAAATCACGTGATTAATGATATATGGTGTAAAAAAGTTTTTAACCCAGATACCTTCATGCTTAGGGTTTAAACCAAAAACTGTGAAAATTAGGTAGTGAAAAATTGATGCCAAAACTTGAATTTAGACTAGAAAAACGATAAACACAAAGAGACTGTTTCTCTGTGATGCGAAAATAAAGAATGTTTCTGTGAATGTTTGGGTGAACCCAGCTGTAAAATGTGCTGTTTAAACGAACCTAAACGTTCACAGAAACATTCTTTCTTTTCGCATCACAGAGACACAGTCTCTTTGTGTTTCTCGTTTTTCTAGTCTAAATTCACGTTTTCGCATCAATTTTTCACTACCTAATTTTCAGTTTTTGGTTTAAACCCAAAGCATCAAGGTATCTGGGTTAAACACTTTTTTATACCATATATCATTAATCACTTTGTGATTTCTTCTATTTCCTGAATCGTTGATTACTGTTTCTTTGTGGCAACTTGCAGAAAAATTTCCCCTCATGAAGGGCGCTGTCCCGAAATGCATTGGGATTTGGACAATGGAAATATTTGAATTTTGATTCCTATGGATACGTGTGACTTCTAACACGAAGAGAATATGATTTGATAAATAATCAAAATAAATGAATTTTGCAATACAATTTGCGACTACTTGACATTTGGATGTACACTACCAAAAAGCTAAATATTCAGTGGAGTGCAAAGTTCGGACGCTGATCTCACAGGAGACAAAGCATCTCATAATTTGTATTTTTACACCCTGGATCGGAGGGCGGTACCCATGTGCACCCGATACCAGACAACTAAGGTCTACAGTAGTTTACCTAGGAGTGCCACAATCTACATATTTTCTCTGATTTAATTATGATCCACATCATTGTATGCACCCACTTCTGACAATGTCTTTTGAGGAAATTACAAACATCACAGATAACAGAGCGGATACTTTCTGCTTTACTTCTGATGAAGCGCAACGTATATACTCTTTGATCCAGGAAGTAGATTCAACCAGTACCGGTACAGGTTCCACGCAAAGCATCATTAAACAATTATTATACATCACTAAGCGAGAAGTGAACCAGCGGTTGCATGCCAGCACGCTTATCAGATACCACAGAGCGCAACAGATCCCTAGGGGATTACGAATTTCTTTAAAATCAACCTTGTGTAAAAATAATTCTAAATTAACCGAACGTTAGTATGCCATCCTCAATAAATGCTCTCTAGATCTTATTTTACTAATAGTTTAGGAACTGTCCAAACTACTTGAAGATTTGAACAAAGATATCAACCAACTGAAAAGTGATCTAACAAACAACATGTCAAAGGAGGAACTAGATGCCACATTAGCTGACATCAATAAACAACTTGAGGATTACACAAAAGAAATAAATGAAAGAAAAATAAGGAAATTCAAAAGAGACACCATTGATTATAAAATGTGGGAGGTGTATAATTGGGCGGAAATTTACGCCCGAAGATGACAACAAAAGCCATTTTCAAATAAATCTACAGATGGGGAGAGTTCAACTTCAAATGAATCAATAGACAAAGTTGGACCCATGAGAGACACCATAATTAGAGATACAATCACCGCAAGAATGGCTTCTACAACCGCCACATCCTCATCTACCACTGGCGTGCCTTTTTTAGAGAGAGGCCAAAGCATCAGCATCGAACCAGGATGGGACATGGTTATAAAAACCAAGGAACAACCAATAGCCAAATCAACGAGGAGTCAAAGAACTTAGTAATAAACATCTCCAATTGTAAACTAACGAAGTTCCAAATTAAAACCTTACAAAAAGGTACCTCATTTGTACAGACTTACCATTCCAACGAATTTGAAACTCAAATTAGTTTCTTTAAATTTATGAGGAACTTGCATCTTAGACACTTCTTTGAAAATACAATCGAACCTCGACCAAAAAAAGACAAAGGGTCCCTTATGGGCCTTAGAAAGAAAAGCACCTTTGTGGCACCAACCAGTCACAAAATCTTGGATTCTTTTGAAACATTAGTGTTAAAAGATCTTCACAAACTGTTAGAAAAACCTACTCCCAAAGTTTGTAATCTAACACAAAAAGAACGACAAGCAATTGCCCAAGTGGCCAATAATGCTACCATCACATGTTGCAAAGCCAATAAGGGAGGAGCACTAGTCATTCTAAATACTGATTTTTACAAAATGAGCATTGATGAACACGTACAGGACAGTTCCACCTACATGAATCTTATTTCAAATCCGACACAAGAATTCATGAAGATATTGAAAATTATTCTGGACAAAGCACTTACAGTGGGCACAATCACGGAAGAAGACAAAAAATACCTCATTCAAGATCATCCAAAAACTCTTTATCTGTATATGTTACCAAAGATATACAAAAACTTACATAAACCACCATTTCAGCCAATAGTATCTACCTGAAATTCCATCCAAGAACCCATAGGCAGGTACTTAGATCGCCATTTACAACCACTGGTTCAAAGTATGTCCACATATTTGAGAGACACCACAGATTTCTTAAACAAAATTGAACTCATTGAGTTCGAAGAGGATAGCACGCCAATTCTTTGTACAATCGACGTATGTCCTTTATATACCTCCATACCCAACAATCAAGGAATACACGCAGTCGAATCCCTTTTGATATACCAAGGGATGAGTGAAGACATGAAAGTGTTTTTGCTGGAGTTGTTACACTTTACACTTTTTCACAGCTATGTCACCTGGAATAAAGAGTTCTATATACAGCTGTCGGGTACATCTATGGAAAATTGTGCAGCTCCTTGCTACGCTAACATATTCATGTACCGGTTTGAAACAGATAACATCCTTCACAAACCAGAGTGGGCTCACAATCTGATAACATACTGGAGATAGATGATATCTTTTTAATATGGAAGGGTCAGGAACTTGAACTTAACGCAGCCATTGAACATTTGAGTCAAGGGGATGAACGTATGAAGTTCACCAAGACAATCAGCAACAAAACTATTACATTTCTGGATGTGAAGATCACAGTGCAGGGTTAAAAATTGGAAATAGACGTATTCACCAAAGCCACTGACAGAAATAATCTACTTAATTTCAACAGTTGTCATCAGGATGCGCTTAAACAACACTTACCATACTTACAACTACTAAGAATTAAAAGAATTTCCTCCAAAGAAGAACAATATGAAATCAATAGCAAAATAATGGATGAGAAATTTCAGGAAAGAAACTATCCAAAAAGTGTGATTGAAAAAGCTGTACTAAGAGCTAATAACAAAGACAGAAAAAAACTGTTAACAGAACAAACAGTGGCACACAATCTTGAAAGACCTGTTTTTATTTCTAAATACTCCACCCGAAGTTACCAAATTAAAGAAAATGGTGCTGAAACACTGGCCTATGGTTCAAATTGAAACAGATTTTAAAGGCCTTTTTGAAAATGTCCCAATCTTTTCATATCAAAGAACAAGTAATCTTGGAGAACGTTTAAAAAAATCCACGAATTTGATCAACAAGACACACAAAGGAACTACTAAATGTCTCCATTGTGGGCATTGTATTAACAATCAAAGGAGCAACCATAACACATCCCACGAAAGGAACTTCTATAAAACTTTACACCACAGCAACCTGCGATTCAAGAAACGCCGTATATATGCTTAAGTGCCCATGTGCCCTGTATATGTGGGGAGAACGGAGCGAAAAATTAAAACTTGCATCACGGAACACAAAAGTAACATACGAAATCACTATGACAAATCACCTGTAGCTGTCCATTTTACTAAGCAGAAACACAACGTCAGACAACTAAGGTTCTTAGTTTTAGAGAGTGTGCCTGTAAAGGAAGGAAAAGACAATAAAAAATGGTTACTACGAGAACTTTTTTGAATAAGTAAACTGGACTCGTGCAAACCGATGGGTCTTAATGAACGGTTGGATTTCAGCTGTTATTTATAATATGACAAAATGCTTTGCATGTGCAAACTGCTATATAATTTTTAGCAGTATACAAACATTTTTTATCACTAATACACTTTTGTTTAATGTATTTTGATGAAGGTATCCGTGTTAGCACACCCTTGATTTCATTTTTTCACCATGAATGGAAATATTTGAATTTTGATTCCTATGGATATGTGTGACTTCTTAACACGAAGAGAATGTGATTTGATAAATAATCAAAATAAATGAAATTTGCACTACAATTTGCGACTACTTGACGTTTGAATATACACTACCAAAAAGCGAAACATTCAGTGAAGTGCAAAGTGGGGATGCTGATCTCACAGGAGACAACGCATCTCATAATTTGAATTTTTACGCCCTGGACCAGAGGGCGGTACCCACGTGCACCCGATACAAGACAACTAAGGTCTACTGTAGATTACCTAGGAGTGCCACAATCTACATATTTTCTTAGAGACCCTCTGCACAGATATCCGTGCCCAGCAGCGTGCAGAGTCGGAGTGGTGATATTCAGTGGCTCTGTTGTCCTGCTTATTCCATTCCCCTTTCCCCCGGGGCTATGGTTAACCACCATATTGCTGCTGTGGATGAGGAGAGGCGCAGAAGCATTCATCGCTTTCTTTGGCTGCGGACTGCCAGGTTTGTGCTTTCTGACACTTTGGGCCTGATTTAGGTCTTGGCGAATGGGTTACTCCATCACAACGGTAACAGATGTCCAGTCCGTCGAAATGTAAATCCTATTATATCCTATGGGATTTATATTTTGGCGGACAGGATATCAGTCACTGTTATGACGGAGTAACCCGTCCGCTAAGATCTAAATCAGGCCCTTAGTTCCTTGCCACCCTAGGCGTGGGGCCAAGGAATGGTTATCTGGATCATCTACGGTCTACGCCAGGGAAGCTTTGGGTGTTTGGTGCACTCTACAGTTGTATCCACCACACCCCACCAGGTGAACGGTCACCTCGCAGCGGGTGAGCCCTACTTGTTCACATTCCCTTCATCTTCTAGAGAGAGCGGTCTCTTACCTGATTCCACTGTAGGAGAAGTTGCTCAGATACTTCTCTTCTGGAAGAAGCCTCAGGCTTGATGGGGGCAGCCTCTCCACAGGGGAGGGGCTTGGGTCCTCATTTTGTGACAGCAACATTTTCTTGCTTATAAAGATTCCAATTGTAAGCAGTACCACCAGGGGTAGTGCCAGAGAGCTGAGCTTCATCCTGAAGGAAACAGAGAAAAGAACATGAAATGTGCATGGCAAGGCCTCATTCGATAGCGAGAGAGAGAGAGAGAGAGAGAGAGAGAGAGAGAGAGAGAGCAAGAAAGAATGACAACCTATGAGAAAAAACGCAAGAGAGGGGGAGAGAGGAAGAGAAAGAGAGAGAAATTGTGACAAGAAAGAAACTTAGAGAAAGTGTGAGAGTGAAAACTCTACTAAGGGAGATATTATCAGAGTTTTAAGCTTCATGCTGCAGGGCACAAAACCTAGTACATTAGTACTCATCCAATAAACAACGGCTACGGGGCAGCATGTACAGGTCAGGAGGGCCGAACTTTGAGTATCACTGTGCTTAGGCATGCAAGCGCAGGCATACCCCGTTGCAAAGAGGCCCTGTGTCTTATTTCTGTGCCTTCAATGCCTGTGCCAGAGGTTTATTCCTCTGGGCCTGGTGGCTCAGTGGACTAATGCGTCCACTGCAGGGGCCGGTGTTTGACCTCATGGTCACAGGTTCAAATCCTGGTGGGTCCACTCAGCCTTTCATCCATCTGAGGTCGATAAAATGTGTACCATTGAGTTGGGTAACAATAAACATCTGTTGTTTAGCACCAAAATGCCTACGGGTGAACGTGGACTTTACAAATACACATTATTCCTCAAGATTGCAGTGCAAGGCCTCATCAGTGTTACTAAAAAGAGAGAAAGACAGACAAGGAGACAGAAGATGAAGGGAGGAACAGAGAAAAAAGACAGTGAGAGAGAGAAAAAGAGGAGTGAGAAAGACAAAGACACAGAGTGAGAGACATAAAAGCATAAATAGCGAATAAGAGAGACACAGTGAGCACAAGAGAAACTCAAGGAGGGAGATAGACAGATATACACATAGTTTGACGCATGGATTAATGGATGGATCAATAGATAAGAGTGGCAGAGCTTTGTGTATGTGTATGCTTCAGAAGACTTTCTTACTTGTTCTCTGATTTCCTCATTAAATGAAAGACAAACCAAGCTTTGTAGGAGGGATGTTAACTACACAGCATGGTGTCATCATCATATGAATCTTTATTTGGTTATAAATATAACCATAAAAGAGCATAAAATAAAACACATGCACTTCATAAAACTGTAAAAACAAATAGGCAAATGTTCTAATAACACCCTAAAAAGTTAAAAATATAAAATTGTATTGGCAATTACATTGAGAATCCTGGTGTCCAACATCGGGGTTAATCAGGTCCTCATCGCCTTGATCTCAAAACTGTACGTAGAAAGCATGAGACAGCAACGTTTTGTTCAACACGAGCTGCAAATACATAGGCGCCAGGCGGGCTTGTGAAAAATTCTGGACTTTCAATAATGGGAGAAGAAACTGCTTCCTGATCATGCTAAAATATTTACAAAGCAGCACAGCATGTAGGGGGTCCGGTGGAGATATACTGTCGCAGCCACAGGGCCCAAAGTTCCCGTACGAGACCATCCACTGGGGAGGCCAAAAGATGGTGCAGCAAATTAAACCTGAATCTCACCACCACAAATCTGTCCCTCTCGTTAGGTAAAAGAGATAGACAGGGCTCCATACTGTGTACAGTTGCTAATAACATGTGCCCCCGTACCATGGGTTTCACCAACTCTGTGTTTACGTTGCGGTACGACAAGTTAAAAAAACAAGTCCCTCACCCTTTTAAGCTCCAGGGGGCGCAGGGAATATCATATCATATCACAAGATTTGTAAAGCGCACTACTTACCCGCGAGGGTCTCAAGGCGCTGAGGGAGAGGAGGGGGGGTGTTGCCGCTACTGGTCGAAAAGCCAGAATGATGGTTATGAAATATGTCAGGCCTGCCAATGGTAATAGAAGCTTCCTTCACGTGGGCAATCCAAGCGATTTTCTGTGCGTGATCAAGGGACAGTCAGACAGGATCAGTCTATTCAGCTGGGAACCCTCCCCAGTCCAGATCTTAATCTGGCACAGCATGGGTCTGAGAGAGACAAGGTCTCCAGTGTATCTGACGCCAAGCTCCTCATGAACAGAAAAGGCTGGGGTGCTTTGTGGGACCTGCAGAATGCAACTTAAAAATGTGTTTTCTACAAGCTGGATCTTATCAACCATTATATAACCCCATACCTCACTGCCTTATAGAGCCTTGGAAATGCACTGAGCCTGGTAAAGCTTAACTACGGTGTTTAGTGATCATGAGCCCAACCTCTGCACAAACCTAGCTACTGCCCCCCGGGCCTTGACCAGATCACATCTCCTTCCCACGACCAGGGGTTTCTAACTCATGTTACCATCTAATAATACCCAGGAATAGGAAAAAGTTGGAACTTTTGCCGCGGTGTGACTCCCCACCTTAGAGGTTTTGGAACTGGTGGACCGAGGGCCAACTACCATAACGTATGATTTTGTGAAGTTTACCATAAGTCATACTAACTTTCATCTGCTTCTACCTATTAGTCATTGTAGCACATATATTTTATACAAAAATCACGTTGGTTCAATGAACATTGAAAATGATCCTCTGTATTCCTCTTATATTTCTCTGACAATAAGAGAGCACAAGTGACTGGGCAAAAGGGTTCTAGATTTGTTTCTACGATTCCTGGGGCATCAGGGTTGTCATGTTCAGTGGTTGCCAGAACCATTTGATACCTGCCTAGGTTTAGGTGTGCTCATGGTGGCACTGTGAGCTAGCTTGCCTTTGGACAACATATCCTGAGGGGGTGCATAGAATCAATCTGGCACATCCCGACGGTTATGCTGCCCACAAATGCACAGTTCCTATTTTTATGGATCACCTGAGTCATTCAATTGTGCCTTCTAAAAGACCTCTAATTACCTCTAAACTGGAGAGATCTGTGGTGGTAGGGAAAATCCTCCTCAGCTGAGTAAGTATCCCCTATAATTGGCTGTAGGCTGTTCAACCTTGAACTTTTAAAGGATTTACTTCCCACTGTGTATAGCCTCTCTGTAATTCATCTCCTATCATGTCTGGAGACGAAGGTCCACGGCCTTTAAACATTGCAGAGAACTGCAGACATGCACTTACTCTGAAACTATTACACCATGGTCTCTCAGCCAGGGGTGGAGATGTTACTTTCGTGGTTGAGGACAGAGGTGTTCTATTCTTGGGTTACAATGCTAGCTGCAGACAACACTACAAAATTATTTCACACCTAGACTGAGGATGATGAAATACCGGATGTTCACACTCCTTATGAGACACTAGAGCTTCCTCTCACTTACAAAGCACACATAAATTGGTTTAAAGGTGCCCTCCTACACACAATAGAAAACATTAGACTGGGTCCGCTCAGCAATGACAGAGCGACATGGCCATTCTTAGCTGGATACACACCGCATCCTAATGTTGATAATTTACCAGAAGCAGAGGTGCGAACACCATATAAACACTTAGTAACAATATACAGGAGACTTACACAGTTCGTTATGTGAACAGTGACACTTAGTCCTGCGCGGGCTGCTCAAGTTGCACAACCACAATTGGCTACCCCGGCATCAGCCCACAAATGCTAAATGCAGTCATGGGAAACTTTCCCGTCAAATGGGAGGAGAGTCCATTCTGGATTTCACAAAATGCAAGCCAGCTTGAAGCAGAATTTCTCCACATAGGCCTGCAGGAAAAACACAGAATATTAACTATCTGCTTGGTGATGGGGATGGCTGCCCCTGTGGAAGACTGCACCACCTGGGGCACTGTAGTATATACCAGAACGCACTGTACCCCTTCCTTGGCTGTTTTGCCAGACATGCTAAAGCAGCTTCAGAATGAGCACGGGGCAGCACCTGCCCGGGACTTGGGGATGAAACTGATGGGCAATTTTGCCGCAGTATTTGCCATTATGTTAGGTAACATAAAAGGGGAGGCGGCAGCGGTGGCTATACGCAAAGCCCTGAGGGATTAGACTCCTGCACAGCAGGAGCGCAAATTACCTAAAATTAGTGCAGAAACCTATGCTACGCTATGTAGAGATAATTTGGGAGCCAAACCTGGTTCTGAAAAGGATAAGTGTAAGCAAGCACCCGACTCTTCAACAAAGAATAAGTGGGACAATAAACAAAAAATAATAAAGACAAGCCAAAATCACGGGGAGGGTCTCCTCAACAGGAAGACACTGAAAAACAATATAGTCTCCAAAACCGTGATAATATTAAACCGCCTGACAGGTATCAGAATAATGATATACGTTTGTCTTGTACCTTTCAGGATCATCCAATAAATGCTCGGAGAGAGGTGGACGGTCAGAGCACAGATCGGAGGAGCATGTGAAACCGAAGAATGGCTCACAATGCTCATCTGAATACATCATCAAACAAGAATATAAACCCAAACGTTCCGAATGTCAATTAAAAAAGAAGAAGGTAGCCGGAGCGAAGGTCAGGCCTGCCCCGGATATTGAGGACTCTGCTTCTGAGCAGGGAGTGGGAAGTGACTGCTGGACAGTGCGGCAGAAGTGACAATAATTCACCAGAAGCTGATGGATTTTCTGGTGGTAGTAGCGCTGAGTGAGCATATCACGGTGGATACACCTGATGCTAGGATAAGTATTCCCCATTGTTTATACAAAATACAACTCCAATTAAAGGGGGATGCTAGAAATGGGGGTCTCTAGTTGGCAGCGGCTGGCCACTGTCCAAGTAGGGACCCTTCTTACTAAGTCAGAGTGAGAGAGCCACACCCTTTGATATCCCCTGCTCAACCCTGTGGTAACGTAGCACGAGCAGCTAGGTCTATCTCAGAGGCAGTGTGTGAAGCATTTATGACCATAAACAGTAACACAGTGAGGAACACTACAAAGGGACACCACACAAATAGATATATCAAAAAATATGTATCTTTATATATAGACTTAACACAAGACCAATAACGAACAAAAAGCCACAATACTGTAAAATAGGATTACTCTTGAAATGCTGTAAAAATAGTTCAAAGTGTGCAAAGAGGAGTTCAGTTCAAAGCAGTGGTTTCTGCGACCCTTTTACTCACAAAGTACCTGAGTTTCGTAGCAAAACCAACAAAGTGTCGCAAAGAAGCTGTAGCGATGATTTTCAACACGCGAGGCCGACGATGCGTGAAATCCTTGCCGCGAGGGAGGATGATGCGCCGATCTGCTGATGCGTGCGGAGACGATGCGACCAACTTCTGCACGCTAGGCCGCCGATGCGATGACTCCTTGCCGCGAGGGAGGAGGCGATGCGACGATCTTGTTGCATGTGCGATCAGATTGCGATGCGAAGAAATGGCGCTCCGCGAGGGTGCGACGATCTGGATGCGATGCGGTGAAAATGGCAGACGCCCGGCGTCCGCGCTGCGATGTCGTGAAGCGATGATCTCTGCAATTGCGAGCGCTCTGCGGCAGCAGCGCGATGATTTTTCGGGCGCTCTCAGCTGCGGCGGCTCACAAACGTGCGTTAGTGACGATTTCAGCACTCTCTTCTCTGTAGTAGAACTAGAGGCCCTGGAACTCACAGGAGCCTCACCTGCAGATAGAAATCCTCGCTGGGAGTAATCAGGAGGCTGGTGGTGAAGTCTGATGTGCCTGAGACTTCAGCAGGAGGTTAGCTCTTCTCCTAGCCCTTGGGTGATTGCTTTGCCAAGATTAATAAAAGTTCTCGCAAAGTCCTTTTCCCTCTTCTTCCAAGTCCAGTGGTAACTACCGCAGGCCAATCCAAGAACTAGCACACAAGCACAAGGACAGTCACCTCCTGCAGATTCCTTCAGTTACACGGACAGAGGTTCCTCTTGATGTCCAGGAGCAATACCAATTGTAGGGGTTTCAGCACAAATATTTATACCCCAAAAGTCTTTGTTCTCAAAAGCTACAAGCCACTGAGCCTAGCCAGAACCAGTTCTGTTCAGTCCTGGAGCACTTTGTTTACCAGGCTGCATCCTTCCTTTCAGGAAGAGGGGGTCTGCTACCAGACGCACAGTAGGAGGTGGAACCATCATTCACCTTGCCAGTCACAGCCCTATTCAAGTCAAGGAGCTACCCCTCCCCATCCTCCAAACAGAGATCTCTCTATTCAACCCAGGTCTGGCTCAGCCTGCCCTGACCCTCCAAAACCAGACAGCCAATACACATAACAGCAGAGCACACTGGAAGGCTAGGCAAGAAAATACCTACTTTCTAAAAGTGGTATTTTCAAACACAGAATATAAAAATAAACTTCACTAAAATATGTATTTTAATATTCTGAGCTCAGGCATACTAAATTCGTTTTTCTACCATGTTCCTGGGGTCAGTTAGGACTATAGCATGTAATAGTCAAACTGCCCATTCTGGCCTATGAGGAACAGGTAGCCTTACAGTAGTGAAAAACGAAATTGGGTGTAATTCACTACCAGGACATGCTACACACACCAAGGCATATCCTACCTTACACATACAATGCACCCTACCATAGGGGTGGCTTACATGATGCCAAGGGAAGGTTCAGGGGCTGGGAAGTGGGTGCACTTCACAGGCAAGGTGGCAGTTCTGGACTGCACACAGACTCTGCAGTGGCAGGTCTGAGACGCACTTTACAAGCTGCTTCTGTGGGTGGCGCAAACCAGCGCTGCATGCCCACCAGCAGCATTTGGTTTACCAGCCCTGGGCACTCACAGGCCACACTACTAGGGACTAACAGATAAACCAAATGAGCCAATCATGGATATACCAATTCACATGTCATATTTACAAAGGGAGAGCATATGCACTTTAGCACTGATCAGCAGTGGTAAAGTGCCCAGAGTCATAAAACCAACAAAAGCAGGTCAGAAAAAATACAGGAGGAAGGCAAAAAGTTTAGGGGTGACCCTGCAAAAAGGGCCATTTCCAACAGGGGACATCCCCAGATACATTAATGTTCTCTTTTGGAAGGACTTAACTTACGGTTACGATATTCTTTTGGCTGAAAACAATTGGCCACCTGATTTTGTGATGGATTCCCCAAATGGGGAAACAGTAATTTAACTGCTTTCTCCAACCACGTTCCAGAATCAGTAAAACATTCATACGCCAAGGAGTGGGCATTAGCACTAGCTCCTGCGTTATACTGCAACTATGTGGGATGGGATGACGGTTCCCCTTATCATAAGATCCCATTTAGGCCGACCCCACAACATCAACGAGAATACCCAATTAAATATGAAGCTAGAAAACAAGTTAGGGAAATCCTAGAACAACATGAATACCAGGGTGTAATAGAAGGTTGCACCTCATCTATGAAAAATCCATTTGTTGTCCAGTAATAAAACCAGACCACTTATATTGTCTAGTAATAGACTACAGACATTTAAACACAGTCCCTCGTGCATTTGAAGTACACAATGCACACAGTGCCACACTAATGAACAATATTGTGCGGAATAAATACAAATCTCAATATCTCTAATAGATTTTTCTGCCAAAATATAGCACCTGGAAGCTGAAATTTGACCGCCTTCAGTGCACAAGGCTCGCAGAGGCAATTCTATTGATTGCCCCGGGGGTATAAGAATTGCCCCGGGCTGTTTTCAGCCAGAGTAACAGAGCTACTACAAAATTTTGATGAACAGGCATCGACCTATATCAATGACATTTATTTAATGGATGATGACCTTTCGGAACACTTGACAAGAGTAGATCGCATAATTTTGGGGTTTGCACACATAGTCTACCAATTTAATTTCAATAAATCCAAATAGTAGCATGAAATACACAGTGGTCACCAGGGAAGGCCAAACCATATACAAAAATAGTCGTATGCGAACCACGACTCAAGCCAGGGCTATACCCTGAAGACAAAGAAGTGCCGGGGACCCAAGAAACCACCCGAGGTAAGTAACCAGGAACCCCACGGAGGCCATGTGCAGAGTGGGAAACGACCGCGGGCTCAATACAAGTCAATGGGTAAGTCATGGTTGCAATTTTAAAGAAGAAGGACCCTTCCCAGTGGACCCTGAAGAAACCCTGTGGAAGACAAAAGGTTGGAGAACCACCCCAGCGTGGATACCTTAGGAACCAGGATACCTACACCAGGGAAGCCTGTTGCATAGGTGTGAAGTGGCGTCGGAAACCGTCGTCAAACTCAATAGAGGACTTCAGGAAGATGCCGCTGCTGGAAAAGGTGAAAGTGTCCGGTGGAACCCAAAGGTGGATTCAGGATAAGAAGTACCTGCAAGCAGAGGGGACAGAGTCTAAGCCACTTGGAAGTGACCAGGAGGCCCGGAAGATGAATGCCCACCGAAGTCGAGTGTTGCAAGAGAGTTGACGGTGACCTTGAACTTGCAGTTGTGCGGACCAGGTGATGCTGTGGAAGACCAGGAGCTGGGTACAAGCTGTCCCACGTCGGATGTCGAGAGTTGTGGGGGATCGGTGTCCGTCAGAAGCACCAACAAGCCTTGGCAACTGCAACCAACGTGAAAAATGAAGAAGGTACAGTGTCCGGACCAACAAGTTCCAGGTAACTCGCCACAAGTAGAGGAGTCAGGACAGTCCCTGAGCAATCAGGAGAGCCCGCAGAAATCAAAGGAGACCCTCAGGAGGACCCACAGGCCAGAGGCACTGGAGTTTCAAGAGGACCTTGAGCAGCTCACCAAAGATGCAAGCCGACTGTGCAAGTAATGTGTTGAGGACAAAGATCTTGGTCACAGGAGATGCTCGAGGTTGGGGTTACTTGGAGCCCGAAGATCTTGGTGGAAGGAAGCCAAAAAGCCTTTACAACTTGCAGTGCACAGGGGTTCGGTTCCTGCGGCTCAGACGAATGATACTGGCCTCAATCTTGGTGAGAGGACAGGGCAGGCCTCAAGGGATGTGAAAAACCATCACCTGTTTTGCTGAGCCTTTCAGAGTCCGTGGGAGCCCAAGATCAGCAGTCCGGTCAGCTTAATTGCAGTGCCTGCAGATGCATGGAAGTGACTCCTTCACTTCAAGGGAGATTCCTTCAGGTGTCTTGGATGCCCACAGGCCTTGGAAGGTTCCTGTATGGAGCACAGGCACAGACGTTGCAGCAGACGAGCAGGGTGACGATATCAGGAGCAGCAGGAGTCTTCCCAGTTGCAGCCTTGATGCCAAGAGCGAAGTTCAGTGAAGTCCAGAGTGCCCAGACGGTTGAAGAAGAAGTGGTGTCTTGAAATGAATCTTGTCTCACGACGAATCTAGGGACCCACCTACAGGTAAGCCCTTAAGTACCCTAAGGAAAGAGTTGGGACGATTCAGAGTTCCCTCCCAGGTGAGAGGTCGGACAGTGAGGAGGATACTCCCATGTCCTTTGTCCAGTTTCTCGCCAGAGCGGGAGCCAACAGCTCCCTGAGCTGGTTTGAACTGGACTTTGCAAGGAGGGTGCCAAATGTGCCCTTCAAGCAGACTGAGTGGCGCTGGCAAGCGCTCCCACTCGGCCCCAATACACTAAACACTGTCTGGGAGGTGGTCACACCTCCCTGTGACAGGATACCTATTGTTCTGCCTTCCCCTGCTCGAGCTTGGCTCAGCACCAGGAGGGCAGAATCATGTCTCTGGTCGGCAGCAGCCATGTTGTGCTGTCCGGGTCTAGAAGACTGGCACCGGGAGCACCGAGAGCCTCCCGGAGGAGCTTTACAGTGCATGGAATCATACCTCACACACCGTTTACGGTTTGATACCAAACATGACAGGGTTCGTTACATCCAGTTTACAGATGGTCATCGCGTAATGACGCTGACCACTCTATGTATTGTAATGGCTGATGCACTTACAACCTGGGAGAATGGACTCCCAAGGTTGTAGGTGTGTCCTGCTCATGCTGGGGCACCCTCACACTTAGAATTGAGCACTCTGCCTTCAGGATTGAAAGGCCTGCTTTAGGTGTGACTTATAGGTTTTAAGTGCAGTGACTTTCAATATAGGGAAAACTATATCTTTCGTAAGTGGTGCTAGCACCAGCTTACACAGGCTGCAATGCCAGGCCTGTAGTTACAGTTTGAGTGGTCCCTCATGGGTGGCATGATGCATGCTTCAGCCCATGGGAGACCCCTGGTGTACCTATGCCGTGGGGACCTTAGTACCATACACTAGGAACTGTTAAGGGTACACAGGTGTCCAATCTGGGAAGTACCTAAGTACTTACCATAACCAATTTAGGGGAGATAGCACAGAAACTGGGGTCCTGATTAGCAGGATCCCAGTCAAACTAGTCAATAACAGCTGAGCACCAGGCAAAAAGTGGGGATAACCATAAAAGCAGATCCTACTTTCCTACAGTTTCCATGGGTGGTGGCCGAGCACAGCCACAAATCCCGCATCTACCCTTATGCTGATCTCTCCATGTATCACTTTAGGGCCTTTTGGCTTAACGTCTCTTGGCCCACCCACACAAGTGAGATACCATTTTTATCGGGAGACTTGCTGTGTAGTAGGAAATGTTTGGCTCCCCACAGATCCCAGTCATTTTCCTCATAGAAATGTGAGGAAAAATGTTTTTTAGCCAAAGTTTGTGGTTTGCAGGGCATCGTGGGTAAGAAAATGGCGTGGGATTCATGCAAAGGACAAAACCCTGGACTCCCACAGATGTCTAGTTTTCAGAACTGTCTAGGTCCAGTAGGATCGTCCATGTGTCAGCTTACCCAAACCCAAAAAGTGCAGCCGTTCACCATTGCAAGTGGGACAATAATGGGAATTAGCCACATTCTCCTGGCCCATATGTTAATACTGCACCGAAAATAATCACATTTGTTCTCGCTTGACATTGGGATGGGATGTTTGAGTCCTTAGGGTCCAAACTGGGGTGGCGTAGTGGGCAAAAGAACGATGGATTTAACCCAGATCTTTTGACTGGGGGAGAATGTTTGCATTGTCAGCATTCCGTCCATCATTTGTTTGCTGAGTCCATAGGGGAGCAGAAAGAATGTTGAGGTTTTAGGGGTGAGAGTGGAGCCTGATGTTAGAATGGGAAAGACCCACCCCATTATTTTATTAAAAGTATATATTCCTGTCATACAGTGGAATTTCTGCCCCACAGGGGCAAATTAGGGGCACATCTCATGTCTGCCCCTGGGAGGGGGAGACTGGTTTGTCCCTGCTTGGTGGGGTGTGGCTAATGCCTGAGTGCAACACCCTCAGCACTTTCTTTTCCCCAAAGGCTAAATCCCTGCTGTCGGATGGATTTCCTATCCCTTCCCCAGGGGCAAGTTTGGGGCAACTCCCCAAGTTGGGACAAGCCTCCTATCTTCCATAAGGGAGCAGATAGACACAGGTACGGCTCAATGCCAGGGTAGGCCACCCCAGGTGGTGTAGAAAGACTATTGGGCCCCGGGGTGGGAAGGGAGCATGGGTCCATGCCCAAGGGGTCCCCTCCCTCCCAAAATAATATTGCATGAATGCAGTCCCTAGAGTTTAGTGGGCTTTCAGTCCCCATGGGAGGCAGATTGGGGGTAATCACCCCATCTGCTCCGGGGGGGTTTGCAGAAATGCTCCCTGCTTTGTTTTTGGGGTGGAGACAGAGCCATGCCAATGGTGGGCAGCATCCACCCCTATATTGTTTTAAAAAAAATCCCTGGTGTCTAGTGGGCTTTCTGCCTTTCCCCCTGTGGTGGAAAGATTGGGTGTAATCACCCCATCTGTCCCCCCATAGGTGGCAGAAAGACTGTTGGCACATTTATGTGTGGATGGAGCATGGCCATGCCCATTGTAGGCAGCCCCAATCCCACTAAAAATAAAAACAAATGCCCTGGTGACTAGTGGGCTTTCTGCCTTCCTGGGCAGATTGGGGGTAATTATGCCCATTTGCCCCTCAGAGGAGCAGAACTACTGTCTGTTCTGGTTTCAGAGCATGACCATGCAAATAGGGGGGCAGATCATCTGCTCATATATTTCTTTAAAAAAAAAAAATACCCTTGTGTCTAGTGGACTTTTTGCCCCCTGAAGGGAAGATTGAGTGTAATCACTCCATCTGCTCCCCCGGAGCGGGGAGGGGGGGCAGAAAGACTTCCTGCTCTGTTTTGGTGGTGGGGACATGGCTATGGCCTTAGTGAGAATCCCCCATCCCTATATTTGTTTAAAAAAAGCTTTCCATGACATCTAGTGGTCTTTCTGCCCCCACCCAGGGGGGGCGGGCACATCGGGTAATTACCCCCATCTGTCCCCCAGGAGGGCAGAAAGACTGAAATAATTAAGTGTGATGGGAAGCACAAGCCCTTGCCTAAGGGGCCGCTCCCCCTCTCCCTGGTGGCTAGTGGGTGGATCCTTGCTTGGGGATCATTCACTTGTGAGGATCCCCAAGCAGGGACAAGATAAAATCTAAATCTAAAGGCATCTTTATTGCTCATTCACCTCCTAATGGTTATTTTGGGGGTGCTGCACCCTTACTGCCAGCACCCATGCAGGAGATGGGTTTATCAGTTAAATTGCTAATAGATGTAACCCTCTTGGTAGCAGGTCAAGACGGCCTCCCTGCAGGTTGATTATCACATCATATCTTATGGTGCCTCCATATGACGTCCCTTTTTAGGTCTCGCCTAGGCAGCGCATGTGTGCTGTCTCCTTGAGACATGCTGTACCTACAATATGGGCTTCAAGCCTCGCCCATCTTTTTATTGGTTCCTCTACTGTCCATTGTAAATGCTGGCTTTTGCTTGGTAAATATGCTTGGTAGTCCCTCCTTTTGAACTTTTGCATCCTCGCCTGAGGACTGCCCCTGTTGCATGTGCTCGTATTCTTCAGCTTATTTAGGATATATTGAGAGCACTCTTTTTTTGTTGGCCTGCCTCTGCTTGTGTGAAGTGTTTGGTTTACTTCATGCGACGGCTTGACGAAAGGTTCATGGCTGCTTCATTTCCCGTGCTTTTTAACTAAAATGCTTGTTGCTCGCTAATGGGGTGGGAAAGGAACAGAGCTCCTTTATGTCTCGACTGTAACAGTCCCATCTCAATTACTTGCATGCACACATTCTAAGCATTGCATCAATGAAAACTGACACTGCTCTCCAACATAGCTTATTCTCTTTATTTCGTGAAACTTGTGCGCAATAATACCAACCCAATTGGCCTATTGTGAAGCATGCACACAATGTTTTGTGTGGCTTTCTTGCTAGAATATTGTTTTGGACGGCTTTGAAGTGAAGGCTTTTTTATGGTTACTGCATTTTTTTCAACGTTTACTTTTGGCTGAAAACAATTGGCCACGTTTACTTTTTGAGAAGCTTGTGCTCGATGTCTTCTATTGCTTTCTTTCTATAATATGGGATACTGTGCATGTTTTTTCTAAATGTTCCTTTTTTGGCTCTCTTTATTTCATGAAGCTTCCGCACGATGTCTTGGACGGCTTTGAAGTGAAGGCTTTTTGATGTGTACGGTTTTTTTAAACATGTTTCTTTTTAGAAGCTTTTATGGCTTTCTTTCTATTATATGGTATAGCATGACATTTTTTTGCCCAAAAGCACAAGATGTTTAGCCTGGGCTAAGACTTGAAACTAGTTCACCAGTTCTAAAGTCAGCAGTTCTTTTTGTTACGCTGCATTCCTTATTGGTTTTTTTACACTACTTTAACTTGTTGATTTGGCTTCCAGCCTTAGCAGCCTTTGTAAAACACTGTTTTTTTTACATAGTGTTTCAATTTTTTTCATAACTCTAGTTTATATTTTATCCCCTTTAAATCCAACATATTGTCACTTAAGGCAGTTTTCTGGCTCGCCCTTTATCCATGCAAATGGTGTGTTTCATGGGCACACATTGTACTGAGGGGTGAGGCAGGAGGGAGCCGTTAACCCTTCTGTGGAAGCCAGCCTTTCGTTAATCTTAAGTGTAGTTTCTTGCAAAGTGCTCACACCACTTGCAACCTGCTTTACGGGTGCTCCAGGAAGGAGACGGCCCTGTTAAGATAAGGACCAGAAATCAGAGGCTATGTCTGTTTCGCAATTAAACTCTAGAAAAAGGGTTTTAGTAATCAGGGAAAGAAACTAGGCGCTCTGCCCTATATACGCACTAATCGCAAGCTCAAAATGTATTCAGTATGGTGCAACTAGGAGAGGGGATAAACCCTATAACCCCCAATTGTGTGCGGGTTAAAAAACCCTCACCAAACAGACAAAACCGAAACCTAGGCACACATAAATGTAAAATTAACACAATATGTACATTGGGTGCTGCAATACACAATACATAAAAATCGGAAAGGAAAAATCTTCAAGGATGTTAATGAATGTTCAGCCTTTTAGTTTATTCTTTAGGTTTCATTGATAGGAAGAAAAACCAGCCGACACGTGTTTCGTCGCATGTGGAAATTACTTCCGCGACTTCCTCAGGGCTGTAAACAGATGAAGAGTATTCTGATTGTCGCTCAGCCGGTGATAGTTCCAACCCGGCTAGGCAAACAAACCACCAGTCATGAATAAGTCTATTCATTTAGGACGTCAAAATAGCGGTAACGATGCATATCCCGCATATAAGGGATAAAAAAAGATTAGCGGTCGTCACATCAGGTTACGGTGGACCAACTGCGTGTCAGGATGCCGTGAGGGGGTTGGAAGAACCGGCAAGGTAATGCCAGCGTTAAAATAGATCTCAAGGCGAGTGCGCCCGGGGAACCCCTCTGGCAGATCACTGTGTTCCAAGTTATGTCTGTTTCACAGACTGCTTTCCCATATGGTGCAGTGCGCACAAATTAACTCACATTCTGCACAAATTAACGCACATTCTGCACACAATATTTCACTTTGTATATTTCCAAACGGAGTATCATATAGGGGAAGGTCAACCCTGTGTTATTGCCACTGTTTTCATGAAGCTTGTGCTGTTTCCTTCTATAATATGGTATAGCGTGCAGGTTTTTTTAAATTATCCTTTTTTTGTCTATTTATTTCGAAAAGATTTTATGGAATAATCCCAACTCTACAGGCCTATTATGAAGCTTGTCCGTGGTGTCTTCTACGGCTTAAATTCTATATTATAGTAAAGCGTGCAGTTTTTTTTTTAAATGTTCCTTTTTCGTCTCTTTATTTCGTGAAGCTTGTGTGCGATAGCCCCAACCCTATTGTCCTATTTTGAAGCTTGTTCGTGATGTCTTCCATGGTTTTCTTTTTAATTAATAGATTATAGTGTGCACATTTTTTTAAATGTTCCTTTTTGCAATCTCAATTTCGTGAAGTTTATGCGCAATAATCTCAATCCTAGTGGCCTATTGTGAAGCTTGTGCGTGATGTCGTCCATGCCTTAATTTTTATAATATAGTATGGCGTGCACGTTTTTTCAAAATATTCCTTTTTATGTCTTTTTATTGTGAACAATAATCCCAACCCAATTGGCCAATTATGAAGCTTGTGCGCAATGTCTTCAACGGTTTTCTTTCCATAATATATATTACAGTGCAGGTTTATTTCATAATATTCCACAGCAATAAGAAGCGCACTGCACAGCCAAGCATTTCATCATAACTCAGACTGCATAACCCGATATATAGTAATTGCATAGCTATTCCATACCTAGCAGCCAATAAACAGGATAATGTGCCGCAAACCCAAAGGCGAGAGCTATTGGCCATGCCAATGCTTGTTAAATGCGTCGTTAGTGAGGGGGGTGCCAAGAACGCCTTTCCATGCAGAGGGGCCAGGTGTGGCCTGACACACTATAGATTACACTGCTGCTTTATGGATGCTGGGTGACCTTTGACCTGCTAGATTTCCGAAGCTCTGCCCTCCTAATCTTTACATTTGTTCCACTCATTAAAGGGTTGAACTCTTGACAGCTCCTGTTACCGCTCGCAGCGCTATAAAGGTGCTGCCGACAGTCATCCCAGGAGGGTAAAGTCTGTTGGGTCGAAATCAGAGTTTGGCATCAACATTATGGATTTTCAGAGCTTCTTTCATGTCACCTCTGGGCCCAAAGTAAAGAGAATCTTCAATACAAGGTTTCCTGGGGCCGGGAAAGCTTGAGTTAGGAAAGACTTGAAGATCTGGGGTCCAAGCCTGCAGTAAAGTGTTTATTATTCCTAATTTATATATATTCGGAGTTAGCCTCGGGGGAGACCCGTCTTGGGCAGCCGAGGGTTCAGGGCAGACCATGAGCGGCACAAAATGGCGGTGCGGATGGAAACCAGGACTCGAGGCGCTTTGCACCCGGTTGGCAGAGAGGAAAGAATGGCGCATCCTATATGTGTAAATACCCTCCTTGTACACGGGCGGGGGCATTAGCACATGTGATGTTGAAGCTCCCGTTGCTGAAGACGCACCTGAGGAGCACTCGTTCTCCTTCGCGTCCCGCGCGTGGTCCTAACATGTGACGTTCCTTCCGGGATGACGTCCCTTCCGGCGCCACCGGATGTCCGCCCGAAGTGCTTTAGAAGCGTGCTTGAAGCGCTGGAGGTGAAAGTGCAGGTGCAGCTGCATGAAACTCAGTTAGTTACCTTTGAATTCCAGCGCTCCGATGTAGTTTGTACAATTCCGATTTTTTCAACAAAACTAACCTTATTTTTATTTTCTTTACACTAAATGCCCTTCATGGAATTTCATTGGAGAAGGTGTTTCTCTCGATGTTTTCGATCTCTTCAAGAGTTTCCTTGTGTTGTCACGTCTAGATTGGAATGTGCAAGAACGAGGGAATGTGACATTTATTTTAAGAGCAATGCAACGGTAAATTATTATACCTGCGCACCAAGGGATGATTTATGCATACATTTTTAGAAAAAGAAAGTGAGATTTTTAGAAAAAATGTCTATTTAAGCAAAGGCAATTTGAGGTGGGAGACACTAAAATATAGTCATTTCTGCCTTCAAAAAATCGGGAGTCTCTCACCTGAATCTGGTCTATTGGCACTTTGTTTATGTACCAATTAAGATATGCATATCTGACTTTTTACGTGCAGCACATTACGTCTGGAACTGATAGTTTCACTTTTAATGACTCCAAACCCCAGAATGCAACAAGCATTTCAGAAGAGATAAAATGTTGAGTGAAGCCACAGATAGTTATACTCTATAGGAATAGCAGGTATCATTCTCAAACACTAACATGCTTCCCAACATAACAATTCCCAGTGACTGCTCAAAAAAGAATAGCATTACCGCTTGGTAATTTATAGAACGTCGTACCCTCATCAAGTGCGTAGTAGTCACCTTGGAACGTGTGTAAAGCATGGTGCTTCTCGCTTTATGTGGTACCAAATTCTTCCAGTGACTTAAATATTATAAAGTACAGTTAAGGGTACAGCATTCTGTCCATAAATTAAATGTATTTTGAATTTCGTTAAAAGGTTTATACTTTCCATGGATAACCCTAGACTGCTATATGAGTGTTATAATATTTCCAAATGTAGTGGCAAGCCTCAGCTCCACTGCACTGATACAAAAGCAACCTTAGGAGTGAACAGGTATGCTGCTGTCATCCTTCCCTCTCAATTGCCTGTTCTGTCTCGTAACGGCTTCACACATATTTGCTGGCCGAAGAGATCAAAGTGTCAAAAGGTTGGGGTTACAATTGGCGGTGCTCCACTGTGCTTGGCTGTGCTCTGCTTCAAATAAGATCAACATCATCTTTATGCAGATTGGGTTCTGTTAGGATTTGGGTGGTTACTACTCTTCACGTTCAGTGGCCTCAAACAGTTCCCAGAAGCCCTGGAGAGTGGGGTTCAAGATTTTGAGCCTTGTGCGCTATGGCTTTTACAGGAGTTTTGAGGGCCCTGTCCTTCCATGTAGGTTCATGGTTCCAGAATGAGATTTGCTGTTGGTGTTAGACGTTTTACTGAATACATCCTTTGGAAGCAATTAATATTATGAGTGACCAACTGGTAGAGTAGAGTACACACAACAACCTGGCTTGTCTCTTCCCATTATTTAATACCTGTCCTTGTTAATTAAACCAAGGTTATGATTTTTGTCCTGTTTTTACTGAAGAGGATGAAAGAATCAGTCACCATGCAGAAATTGACTTGTAATTCCCTACAACAAGCATTGGGCTGACTGAGCTGACTTAGAACAGGAAACCAGGCCAACACCGTCGGAATATTTGCACGCGGGTCAGGTGCTCAGTAAAGGCTGCTGTTTTCCTCTAAATAATGGAATGTTGTCTCTTATAAGTTACAGTCTCGTACTGCCAGAAACTCTCTTTCCCTCCCATACAATCTTTTGACAGTATTTTTGCCTTTCATCCTCTTGCCCAGGTTTGTGTTATACAAATACCAAATATATACACTAGGCATAGGCAAAGTTAAAATTAGGTTGCCATAATTTACGTAATTTGTGGAATTTTACGCCTGCATCATGAAATTATGCACCACTGAACGTGCAATTTGTGGTAAAAATTTACGACAAACGAATGTAAACAGAGCGCGAGTGGCTGTTGTTCACGGTGCATTTGTGTAAATGCGTCCTTGCACCAAAAATTGACACATTTCACAGCACAACATAGTACAAAATTATGGATTTGCATTTCAAGTAATTAACACTATTTTGAGCAATTTTGCAATAATTAATCGTAAAAAATCACGCAGATTTTGCACTCCCCTATATACATGTACATACACATGATTTAGACAGACAATTTTCATTTGTAAAGATAGAAAATGCAGTATTAATTGCAAGCAGTGATAAAGTCAATCGGTCTGACTTTTGATTTGTAAAGGGCTTTGTAATTGGTGGGTGAGTAGGTGTATAGTTATTTAAAGTGCTGGAATGCACTTTGTATCCATATCTCTATCTGATGAAAATAGAGGCAGGTGAATATTCACCCTTCACCCACAAAGTCGGGAAACTTCTCCCTCTGTGAAGATGCTGACACTTCCCAGGTTCACCAAGGCAAAGTTTTAGCCACTTAACCTGAAATTTGTACAATGGACTTTTTGTCAGCCTCAGGGTGTTCCAGCCTTTGGTTTTTTCAAGGTAGGACAGTTGACAGTGAAAAGGTAGAGACAGGGGTGACGCTCCAGCTCTGGAAGCAATGTCTATGAGGGTGTAGGACCATGTGACTTAGCTCAGTAGCAGGATATGGTGCATAATGTTAGACTGAGAATCTGATTAGCAAACATGTTTCAGGTACGGTCTCTGTTGAAGACCGCAGCCACCCACCAAAAGTCGCCATAGTAGGAATGGTTTCTCGTTGCTACAGAATTCTGCTGAAGCTGCTACTTTTTTAATTACTTTGCAGTATCGCACTTTGCACAATATAAAAAGTATGTAAAGTTCCAAGTTGCTCGGGCCTGTAACCCCTTTATAAAAATGTCAAGTAGCTAAATTTCGCAATTTCACAGAACGTGCTGTATAATTTGCATTCTTTGAATTCATACTTTGTTTTACCCAGCTGCCTGGTTTAGACAATACTGCCCAATAATTTCGTACTCCATTGCTGCTTAATTCCATTGGCCCTACCTACAATTGATCAAGTGGAATAAGAATTAACATGTTTTGAACATTTTATTACAATATACTTGTTAATACGGATTATTATCAATTAAACAGATGTAAAATTTAAAAAAATCAACATATTTACCTGTGACTTTTTTTTCATAGTCTCATGAAACACACTGTATGCTAATTTGCATTTAAAGAACACTCATTTAATACCTAAATAGTGTTCACTGAGTAGTAATCAGCAAATAATTCTGAAATCCCTCAGCAGGTTGGACCTTTCTGACAAAAAATGAAACCAAAATAGTGAGTATATTCTTGGGGTAATCATCAAATCCTTCTTAAAACATCAGGAGCAATTTCATCATGTTAAAAAGAAATGATGTTTGTGGAGTTTTGGATGTTTATTTTCAAATCATCCTCACATCACCAAGAATAACTGGACCATATGAAGTAATCAGATACTCATTCTTAAATCCTCATGAAGTCATCAGGAATAGTCACACCTTGTGAAGTCATCTGATACTCATTTTCAAGTCATCCTCGAATCATCAGTCTCAAGTTTCTAAACTCTGCTGATGACTTCAAGAGCTTGATGATGTGAAAATGACTTCTACAGTAGTTGGATGATCATCCAATGACTCTGGGATGACTTCTAAAGTAATCCTGTTTGACCTGGGACGACGCACTTTACAAATCTTCTTTCCCCGAATGCGGCTGCTATTGAGAAGGAGGTGGTTTGATTTATACTGACTTTAAAACTCAATGTGTGAATAAAATATTGATTGGTGCCACAGCGCTGCTGCTTGAAGCGGAGAGGCGCTTTACTTGCAGTGCTTTATTATGGTCCTCTGCACTTTTTAAGGTCCTCTCTGGTTCTGTGTCCTGAGTTAATGGATCCCTCATCTATTGCATTTATTTAAGGTTTGTATATGTGTATTCTAGGGACTATAGCGGCACGGCAGGGCCTGGAAATAAACAGTAAGCATAATTAGGGCCCCCGGTTTTCCGTTTTTACTGATTTTTACAGATAAATGCAGCAGTGGTGGCTAGCACAGGTAAGCGCAGTGAGGCGGGGTAGGGCGCAGGGGGGGTAAGCCGACAGATGGCTGGAATAGGTATTATTTATGTATTTAAGTATAACTATTCCGTCTTCTCTCGACTTCGATCCCCGCCACTCACCCGCCTGCCCCACCCCTTTTACCGGTGCCGGCGCCGCTGAAATACAGACAGAAAACATTGTTTTTCTTGTCTGCTTTTTCTTATAAAAGCGGAAAACTACAGAGCATTTGGCTTCTTTTGAGTGACTCACCATGCTGAAATAAATGAGCTTCAGGCCAATAGCTGTACAAGGTGGCAGCATGGGCAGTTACAAAGCTCAGCCAGATGTGCTGATATTATCTCCATATGGATTTGTGTTATTACGCACATTTTTAAACACAGGTTTATTATTTTTGGCAGTGTTGTGTGCTAAAACCTGACAGGCATCAATGTATGAGTGCAGGTGTATCTGTTACATAAATGTGGAAATACACGACTCATGTCACATCATCTGTTCCCAAAACATAATATAATTATGGATTAATACCAATAAGATGGACAAAAAATAAATATGGACAAAGTCAAACGTAAATGTGCAAAACATAATTACCATAAAACGTGGAGCCCTAATCATAATACAAATAATAACAAAGGTACTGAAAGCCACATGCCCTTTACTGGCCCCTCTCAGGCTTGTCACGTGTTGGTGTGTCTCCACTGCCAGGCTGGTACAGAGTCACTCTGGAGGGAAGGCACAACTAACTCCTAATAACAAAGGTACTGAAAGCCACGTGCCTTGTACTGGCCCATCTCAGGCTTGTCACATGTGCCTGTGCCGTCTCCACTGCCAGGCGGCGCAGGGTCACCCTGGAGGGAAGACGCAACGACATCCCCAAAAAACACAAAATAAAGTCCCTAACCTTGCCCCACAATATATGCATAAGAATCAGGGAAAAAGGAATAAAAACAGTAAAAAGAACTCTCCGGTTTCTGGTATCCTAAGGCCCAGCAGAAGATCGGACAGGGGGACAGAAAAACAGGATTTCCTGGAGCGAGGTAAAATAAACTGGACTTATCTAAAACCCCACTGTCAGCCGAGGGTGGTGCCTCACTGGGTCACTGCCCCCTGTGCTTCGTCTTCAGGGGAGGGAGGGGTGGGTGAGGGCCTTCTTCATTTGGGCTCAGTGGGCCCCCACATCCTTGGACTCTGGTGTCCAACATCAGACACACCCCCTGCTTCGGCTGAAGTCGGCGGGGGTGTTGGGTATTAAAACCCCCTCTTCTGTTTGAGTTTATGGGAGTGGGGGGGTTGGGTATTAAAGCCCCCTCTTCTGTTTGAGTTTACGGGGGGTATTAAAACCCCCTCTTCTGTTTGAGTTTATGGGGGGGAGGGGTTGGGTATTAAAGCCCCCTCTTCTGTTTGAGTTTATGGGGGGTATTAAAGCCCCCTTGTTAGACTTGGCATCTTTTGGCGTGTTTCCCCTGACTTTTTGCTTTCTGACCTCCTGGTTTTGACTCTGTTTTTGCTGGTGTAAGGATTCTGCGCACTTCCCTCACTGCTGTCCAGTGGGAAAGTGCAAGTGCTCCTGTATAAAGTGTGTTATGGGTTGGTGTTTCCATGATTGGCCTATTTGATTTATGTGTCAGTCCCTTGTAAAGTGCACTGAGAGTGCCAGGGCCTATAGATCAAATGCTGTTGGTGGGCTGTAGCACTGGATTGTGCCACCCACGCAAACAGCCCGTAAAGTGTAACTCTGGCCTGCCATTGCAGAGCCTGGGTGCAGCCTGGGGCTGCCATGTCGACTTGGCAAGTGCACACACTTGCAAGTCCCTAAACCTTCCCTTTTCTACATGTTAGTCACCCCTAAGGTAGGCCCAAGGTACCCCTGTGGGCAGGGTGCATTGTATGTGAAAGGTAGGACATGCCTTGGTGTGTGGCATGTCCTGATAGTGAATTACAGCCTATTTCGTTTTTCACTATTGCAAGGCTACCTGTTCCCCATAGGCCAGAATGGGCAGTTCTGATTATTACAGCTTATAATCCTAACTGACCCAGGGAACATGGTAGAAATTCGAGTTTAGTATGCCTGGTCTCAGAATGATAAAATGCATCTTTTAGTGAAGTTGGTTTTAACATTCTGTGTTTGAAAATACCACTTTTAGAAAGTGGGTATTTTCTTGTCTAACCATCCAAGCCTGCCTCTGCTAGGTTGTGTATTCCTTGTCTGGAGTGTGAGTGACAGGGGCTGGGGGATGCCAGGAGACAGGGTGAGTCAGCACAGGGCTGAATAGCAAGATCTACATGTAGATGGGTGGGAGGAGATGCACCTGGGACCTGAATAGGGCTGGGCCTTCCCTCCACAATGCTGGCTCCACCTCCTGTGGTGCGTCTGATGTCCCTGGCCTGCACTGTGAAAAGAAAGAAGGAGACTTGTCAACAAAGTGCTCCAGGACTGACCAGAACTGGTTTGGACTAGGCAAAGGCCTCTCTGCCTTCAGAGGACAAAGAGAAATTGAGGATAAAAAGGGGGACCCAAACCCCAGAAAATTGGAACTCTTTGGGATCAAGAAGACTGCCAAGAAGAAGAGCTGGATAAGCTGTGAGGAGGAACTACCACTTTGCTGTGGGCTTTGCTGTGTTGGCCTGCAGTGGCTGCTTCTGTCTTGGGCAGTGAAAGGACTGGAACTGAACTTTCTGCAATCTACTTTGTGAGTGTCTCCAAGGGCTTGAGGTAGAGCTTGCCCCCTGTTCAAGAAGTCTCAGGAACAGCAAAGACTTCAAGCCCGACGCCGTCTACGACGCCGCTGCCGACTCCGTGTCCTGAAGGCACCGCAGAGGGCACCGCCACAATGCCGCACCGCGACCCTGGTCTCACCGACGACGCCTGCTGACGCCGCCACCGAGCCGCTGCTCGCACCGCGACCTGTGGGCACAGCACTTCGCACCACCTCGCTTCACGACGACGCCGTGGTATCCCCGACGACGCCGCTCCACACCATACTCGACGCCGCTGCTTGCACCGTGGTTCGGGGGCACCGCTCGTAAGTTACACAACGCACCGCCCTCATCCTTCACCGCAGCCTTGGCCCACCGACTCCGGTGCCATCGACTCCAAGTTCGTCAGCCGACGACAGCGCTTCAGCAACGACGCCGCCGCTGCTGCACCGTGGCCTGCCAGCACCGTGACGAGCACCGCCTTCATCTCACACCGCGACCCTGGTCTCACCGACGACGCCATCCGATGCCGCCACCGAGCCGCTGCTCGCACCGCGACCTGAGGGCACCGCACCGCTGCACTTCGCACCGCAGCACCCGACGCCGGCCGACGCCAGCGCTCCTGACTTCAACAGAGAGGAGATCGATCTGCAACGCGTGTGACTTCGAGGGCCCCGACGACGCCGCACCGACCTCCGGAATCGACGCCTGCAGACGCCGTGTGTTCGGAAGCTCACCGTGAGGTCATCGATGCCCTGCATTTCTGAAAGGTACTGTTTGCGGGTCTTCCCGACACCGTAGCTGACCCGCGACGCCGCAGTCAGCCAGAACTGTTTGGATTTGTTTGTTCACGACGCCGTGATAGCCCCGGACGGAGCTATTGACATCAAGGAACTGTTTTTAAGGACATTTTGAGAAGTAACTATTTTTGAAGTACTGTACTGTGGATTTTTATCGTATTTGGTCTTGTTTTAAAGTATATAAAAATATTGGATATTTTTCTAAACTGGTGTGGTGTCAGTTTGTAGTGCTTACATTGTATTACTGTTGGTTATGTGCAAATGCTTTACACACTGCCTCTAGAATAAGCCTGACTGCTCGTGCCAAGCTACCAAGGGGGTGAGCAGGGGTTATTTTAGGAGTGTAACTCCCTTACCCTGACTAGGAAGAAGGGTCCCTACTTGGACAAAGGTGCAAGCCCTTGCCAACTAGAGACCCCCATTTCTAACACCCCTCTTCTGTTTGAGTTTATGGGGGGGGGGGTATTAAAGCACTCTTTCTGTGTTTGTGTTCTCAGTGTATCCAGCCCAGTCATGCAGATGAGTGGCTGGAAGTTAATGACATCTTCTCTGGCATCTTCCTTGTTTGGGCCTCTTATGTTATGATAGGGACTAGGGCTAGACCCCTGACTTTTTGTTCTAACTCATAACTTACATTCCCCATTTTCCTACACATTTTATAACCTACTAATCATATTCCTTACACTGCATGGCATATTACCAACAGTGTTTCCCTGGGTGGGCCCCTCAGTTGCATTGTCGTGCTGCCTGCACCTTGTCCATGCCAGGGTTGCCCCATATTGCTTATGGGTAGACCTGAAAAAGCACTTACCATAATTGCCTGTAAAGTGCTGCATTACTCTGTTTACTCCTTTGTCATTCCCGAGTGGTCATTTCAGGCCTTTTCCTTTGATTGCCTGTATCCAGTGCATGCCATTAAGGTTGTCCTTTGTTGCTTTTGGGGAGACTAGAAAAGGCATTTACTATGGCTGCACTGTAATCGAGTGCATTCCTTCGGGTTTCTCCTCGCTGCTGAAACCCAACAAAAACTGTAACCCTTGCTCTGACTAGGATGATAGGAAAGTCCACATGTGCATCTATGTTTGCCACTACTTTATTCCACTTCATGCATAAGTGCAGCAATCTAAGGAAGTCTTTCAGTGACTCATCACGTACAACACCAAAACACTTCTGACCAAGGCAACACTCAACCCAAATACTTTCAAACAGCTAGAGCTATACATGAATGTAAAGCACATGTGTACCGTCCCTCAGATGTCTCCTTCTCTCTATGCAATTAGGTCAGATTAAGAGCACTAATTTGGTCAATCACACACAAGACTAAAGCACTTCCCACACGAGCAACACTGCATTCAACAAGCTTCCAACCAGGCACTTCCCAACAGCGCAGTGTGCTGTCTCTCTGCCAATGTGCTTTGCTGCCTCATCAATGGTTTGAAGTACTATGTAAAATCAAGTACAATACAGTATCAAAATATATTTGCCATGGTGGGGGGTTGAGATGCTCCTACTGACATAAAAATGGTCTCTAGAGGGGGCTGATCCCGGCGGTGTGCTAAGTTGCTGCTTTATGCACTCCTTATATCAGTCCCATTGTTTGGCTATGAGGGCTCTTACGGTGATAACTGTTGCCACAAGGAGTGACTGACTTTAGGCTACTAAATCTGCTGCTATGGAATGCACTGTCTTGAAGTTGACGAGGATGGCTAGATTGAACCTGGGAGAAGTAGACATTGCGGGAGGCACCAGTAGCACCTGTGAGATAGAAGGGCTGTTGCAGCCTGAGGTGTAGACACACGGCCAGCAGCCAATGGAGGAGGGGTCAATTCCAGAAATGTCTGGTGGACAGCTTTAACTGGGATCGGGTACAGACCTCTACAGCTTAATGGGCTGAAGGTGGGAAAAAGCAAGGAGGTTACCAATGCCCTTTTCACAGCAGCATACACCATCTACAGTGACATCATATTGACAAAATCCCATGGAGAAAAGACCCCTTACCCAACATCTCCCTTGCAGGAAGAAAGGGATGGGAGATAATGATAGCAGTAAGACAAATGTCAGACATTATCCTAAAAATGCTGTACAACATTGAAAAAGTGTTCTTTTGGTGCTGCTTAGGTACAACTCGAATATGTTGAGGATCAAGTGAATGGTAGGGATACCCCAATGAAGGATATGAGGAAGGAAACACAGCAAGAGGGGCAGAAGGACAGGCTAGAGGAGGACATGGGTTGTAGGCTAAGTTTGAAGTGGGTGACTGGGGCGATCTTGGTGGTAGAAGAAAGGATTGAGGCACTGGAAAATCACAGACACCAGTCCAACATTAGAGTTTTGGGATATCCTAATTGGTGGGTCTGTGGTAGAAAAGATGGAAGCATTGTTTTCTGAGTACCTCTCCGACCCTGGGTACTCTGATCAAGAAAGCGTACAGCTCTGTGAGGCAACTTCCCCTAAGAAAACGGTGCCGGTACTGTCCTTGTGTTCCATTGTGACATGGACGTTTATTACCTTATTAAAAAGGTGGTGCTTTTGATTGATGCTTTGCAAGTGGAGGGTAGGACTTAAAGGCCAATATGAAGGCGCTTCAGACTGTGGCACTAAAACTGCTGTTATTGGGAAGACTGAAGGCTGTGAACGAGGACAGAGTGCATCGAGAAAAGTACTGCAGTGGTGAACTCAGACTGCTATTTTGCAGTAGAGATTCTACTATTGAGTTAGACAATGCCATTTTATCCCCCTTCTAGGCATATGGGCCAATTTGAGCGAGGGATGTAGGTTTATAGCACTAGAATTGGTAATATACTGATGTCGTTTCTCCGTTCTTTTACACTGCCTGCATGACCCAGCCTTTTTTTCTTCTTTTGTGCCTTTTCCCTCATTCCTTGGATTTTCTGTATTCTCTTCCCCCTTTTATTGCATTTTGTTCCCCTTTCAGCATTTCTCAGTGGGCATTTTTGGTCATGGGATGGCCATGTGAAGCACTGTGTAATTACTCACTTGCTTTAGTGCTGGTTTGTTCAAAACAGAACTGCTGTGCCAAGCTTTGTGAGATCTAGATCTGGGCACTCTGTAGTGGATGTTGTATATTGTTTTGTTCTAATCTAAATTCAAATAAAAATGACTTGACACTAACATTCTTTTCTGTAGTGCTTCATCTCTCCTTCTAGTTGGCTTTACACTATAAAATAAATGACATAAAAATATAGAGGTTGATATTCCAGATACTCAAATCCATGCAGTGTGTGCATTCGCCCACCAAACACTATTGCTGATATTGTAAATTATGTCCTGTATGTGACTCACAGATTATAGCAGCAGACACTCAATCTCCTAAACTTCCTTATTAAGACTGGTGTTTGTATTGTTGATGGACAGTTTCCATGGCATTTGTTAAAGACATTGATTTATAAGACGCGTTTCTCACAGGGACTTCTTTATACAGATACAAAGAGCTTCCACAATGTTTTTTTTTAACTTGTCATAATTTCTTCCTGCCACTAATGGCACCCACCCCTCTCCCTCCAAAACATTCCTTTCACTCTAAAGTCAGCGCCTCATTCACCTCACAGACCATTTGTTGCACTATACGACAATGCTAGTTTAGAATCAATCTTGTATTTGCATTTTCCCTCACATGTCACGGACTCGCATTCTCATACCTTTCTGTGTGCATGAATTACTCTTTCTTCTAGGCTGGCCGGAGATCGCTACTAGGAGATACTGCAGCCCCAACTTTACTCTGACTTCCATAAATGACTGCTGTCGTGGTCAGGGAAAATACGATTATAAGGACACCAACTAGCGCCAGCACAGCGCTGCACAGATATACTGTGCATCTGCCCTCTCCGTACATTTTTGAGAGAGGCGCAAACTGTGAGCCGATTGTAACACCGAGCCCAGCTGAACAGGGTTACTGTGATCCTCCCCTACCCTCGTTGCCTAACTGAAGGTGTGGCGCCATGGTGTTTGGCAGTCATTGCAACAAGTAGAGCAATGGATGCCACATACAGGATGGCCTCTCTGGAGAGCTGAAATCTAAACAGCAAACGGGCACCTACTTAATCCCCACAAAGGATTATTTAACAACATTCATGCCTCAGATTTAGTGGGGCCAGGAACAAATATAGGGGTGCCAGGCCCCACTGGGTACCCCTGTGGCTATGGCCCTGCAGCTACCAGGGGTTGAGCAAAAGGCTAATTTACTGAGACCTTAACTGGACCCCATACCGTGTTGGTGGCCTTAATATTAGTGGTAGGTGCATACTTACCCCACCAATAACCCACTGTGAGAAGCTGCAATAGAAGTCTGGGAATAATGAGAGACTGCTGCTGATATTTTAAGCATGTGATTTACTCAGTCTATCAGGATTGGTTCTCAAATGACTGAGTAATATAGTCTGTACTTATTGAAAATGTGTTCTCTTTTTAGAAATGAGAGTAAATAGTTTTCTTGTAATTATGGTTCATCAACTCCCAGTCGAGGGTCAACATTTTTCACAGGAAAAAATCACATTAGAACACACCAGAATTCCTGAAATTAGTATGGTACCACCAACAAAGGATTTGTTTTGTGACTACAATCCGTTATCACCCTTTATATGTGCTCCTGCTTGTGACCCTTATAACTCAGCATTCAATACAATGTATTTCATGTATTCACCCGGAGTCCGGAAATGGCTTCCACAAAATGTTGTCCATTTTGTGGCCAGCCAATCAAGGAGGGATCTCCCCTTTGGGGCCCCCATGTACATTCCCTCCTTATATTTTTTTAATTCATTTTCAGGTCGCAAGGACCATGTCCCTGAACCTTGTAATGGCTCCCACAACATTTATTTCAGGTTGTGGCCAGCCTTACAGGATTGACTAGTGTTAGACATTGCATCTTTTGGCGTGTTTCCTCTGTCTTTTTGCTTTCTGACCGCCTGGTTTTGACTCTGTGTTTGCTGGTTTAGAGTTTCTGCGCACTTTTTCACTGCTGTTCAGTGTTAAAGAGCAAGTGCTCCTGTTGTAAATTGTTTTATAGATTGGTATTTCCATGATTGGCATATTTGATTTACTAATAAGTCCCTAGTAAAGTGCACTGAGAGTGCAAGGACCTATAAATCAAATGCTGCTGGTGGGCCTGCAGGACTGGTTGTGCCACCAACACAAGCAGCCCTGAAAAGGGTTCTCAGAACTGCCACTGTAGGGTCGGCACACAGTTTGTAACTGCCATGTCGACCTGGCAAGTGCACCCACTTGCCAGGCCCTAATCTGCCCTTTTCTTACATGTAAATCACCCCTAAGGTAGGCCCAAGGTACCCCTGTGGGCAGGGAGCGGTGTATGTTAAAGGTAGGACATGTACTGGTGTGTGTGACATGTCCTGGTAGTAAATTACTGTGTATTTTGTTTTTCACTATGGAAAGGCTATCTGTCCCATAGGATAGAATGGGATTTTACTTATAACATCTTATAAGCATAACTTCCTATGGTACAAGATAGGAAAATGGAGTTTAGTATGCCTGGCTCAGAATGTAAAAATGCACCTTTTAGTAAAGATGATTTTTATGTTCTGTGTTTGAAAATACCACTTTTAGGAAGTAGGTATTTTCTTGCTTAGCCATCCAGTGCCCCTCTGCTGGGTTTGTGGATTGATTGTCTGGCTTTGGGTGACAGGGGCTGGGGATGTGCATTCTCTTCAGACAGCCACTGGGGGGGTCGAGGTGGGTACTGCCTTGCCTGGATGAGTCAGGGCTGGGATGAATTGACCTGGGCTGCATTTAGAGTAGTGGGAGGAGGTTTCTTTGCACCTGAATGGGCCTGGTCTGCCTTGGACAATGCTATCTCCACCTCCTGTCGGGAAGCTGGGCCAGAAAGGACAGAACTGGTTTTTGCTGAACACAAACACTCTCTGCTACAAGATAAAGGCATTTTGAGTATAAATATTGGAGCCCAGACCCCAGAACTTTAGAACTCACTGGAATCAAGGAACATGCGAAGAAGAAGAGCTGGAAGAGCTGCCAGGAGGAGTACTGTACTTTTGCTGTGTTGTCACTTTGTAGGGTTGGCCTGCAGTTGCTGCTTCTATCTTGGGCAGTGAAAGGACTTGACTGAACTTTCTCTAACTTGTTGCTGAGTATCTCCAAGGGCTTGTAACTGAGCTTGCCTCCTGTTTATGAAGTCTCAGGGACAGCAAAGACTTCACTCACCTCTGGACATCGCCTCTGGAACCGTGGGTTTCAGTTGCTGCAGAGGAGGGAAAGCAGCCGACTCTGTCACCGACTCCGTCTCTGGCTCCTTGTCCTTAAAGCACCGGAGAGAGCACCGCCGCATCTCACACCGCAACCCTGGTCTCACCGACGCGACAACCGTCGCCAACGAGCAGCTGCATGCACCGTGACCTATGGGCACTGTATTCCCCACCACCCCGCTTCACCTCGCCACCCTGGTCTCAAAGACGCCGTCGCTGCTCTTCAACTGGCTCTGTCGCCTGCACCGCAATCTGTCAGCACCGCATCGAGCACCGCCTCACTTCGCACCGCAGCCTTTGTGTCACCGACGCTGCTGGACGACCGTCACCAAGCTGCTCCTGCACAGTGACCTGAGGACACCAAATGGCACACCGCTACGCTTTGCATTGCAACCGCAACGGTTGCCATATCCGGCTGCATCGGCTGGAGTGAAAAAAATACTGTTCACGAGTCTGTCGACCCTACCGCTAACCCGCTCCCACGCGGTCAGCAGGAACTGCTGGATTCTGTCATTTTCAGTATTGCAATAGCACCGGATGGAGCTACTGACTTCAAGGAACTGCATTTTTAAAGTTATTCTTGCAAAGTGCATATTTCTAAGTACTGTATGTTGGATTTTTCTAACATTGGTTGTCAGCGGTGAGGATAGGACTTGTGTTTGCACTTGACCTAAGTGATTGGTGCACACTACTACCATATCACAGACCATTACGTATCACATACTGGTTCTTTTTATTTTTGGCCTATTTTTGATCTTGCCAATTTTGTTGAGAACTTGAACTTGCTACTTCATCATGCCTGAATCAAGAGCATCATCTGTTGCACCCTTGGAAGTGGCCTTTGAGGAGGACAGGTTGGAATCCTACAATGTGAATGAGTTGAAGGCTATTTTCAAAACCTAAAGTTCCAAGTCAGAGGCCTCGCAAGGAAGGAGGAGCTACAAAAGGCTCTGAGGGCCTGGGTATCAGCCAGACATGCCAGTGGGCAATCTGGAGATCTCAGTGGGGAGGCGGAGGAGCCTCTTCCTAGGGTAGATGTGCTTTTGGGAGGGAGGGAACCCTCCAGGCCAGACAGCAGTTGCTTGTTGCCAGAGGAGCTGGGTTCCCATCCCCAGGAGATAAGAAACAAGGGGTCTCTTCAGGAAAACCTACAGACACCGGCCCATCGCAAGTGATATGCCTGTGAGCAGGTGGGTCACTTGAAGGGGGACCCCAAGTGCCCCAAGAGGGCACAGCCACCCACCAGTAGGCAGTCCAAGGTGTTGGCTAGTGTAGCGTTTCGGGAGGAGAGGTGCCCACAGGAGGGTGGGTATCCCGCAGAAATTACCCTCATCTCACTAGGGGACAGTGAGATGATCCCAGGAAACCAGGTGCCAGCTAACACTAAAAAATACAGCACTGTGTATGGTGGCGCAGGTTACCTTTGAATGGGGTGGGGTCTCAGGTCCCTTGAGGGTGGTTGTGAGCCCTACCATGCCTGTAGATTGTCTGCTGGGAAATGACCTGGAGCAGTCCTTGTGGAAGGATGTTGAGCTCAGGTCTCACTTGGAGATGCTTGGGTTGCCAGAGTGGGCATGCGTGACCACTCGGTCAATGGCAGCCGGAAAGGTTGATCAGAAGGACCTGGACCCTGAAACAATGGCCCAGGTTCCTGCCATGAGAAAGGGCAGAGGGTGCGGGAAACCCGCCCCTGAGGTTCTCACGATCCGGAAGGAGGCTGACCTTGAGGGGGATGCCCTGGTACCTACAGGGGAGCAGGTAGCTGAATGTGGGGACTTATCTGAGCTGACCCATTGACAGCAAGAAAGTGGTCCCACCAGGGAAGAATTCCGCAGGGAGCAGAAAGAGTGCCCTTCTCTGGAAGGTTTGCAGCAGCAGGCTGCAAATCAGGCAGCTGGTGATCAGTGTGGATAACACTGGATCTACTGGGAGAATGGTCTCCTGTACAGCGAGCCTAAGATCGCTGAACCTGGGTCAGCCTGTGTGCTGGTGGTACCCCAGCGCTTCAGGACCTTCTTACTGGGTCTGGCTCACGACGTGCCTTGGCAGGACATTTGGAGTGGGACAAGACCTTTGACAGGCTTGTCACCCACTTCTTTTTGCCCCAAATGCGAAGGAAATCCGATGAACATTGCAGGTCGTGCCAACTTTCCAGGCCAGTGGTAAGAGTGGGAGGAAGTATAAGGCCCCTCTCCAACCTTTTCCAGTTGTTGGAACCCTTTTCGAAAGGGTTGGTATGGACATTGTGGGGCCACTGGATCCCAAGAAAGCCATGAGCAACAGGTACATCCTGGTGTTGGTGGATCATGCCACCTGGTACCCGGAGGCAATCCCTCTCAGAACAACAACAGCGCCAGTGGTGGGCCGGGCATTAATGGGGATCTTTTCCTGTGTGGGGTTCCCCAGAGAGGTGGTCCCTGACCGTGGAACCAATTTCATATCCAAGTATATGACATCCCTGTGGAAGGAGTGCGGTGTAACCTACAAGTTCAGCACTCCTTACCACCCACTAAGTAACAGTTTAGTGGAACGATTCAAACATACTTTGAAGGGCATGACCAAGGGTCTAACAGAACCCATGAGGTGTAAGTGGGATGTCCTCTTGACATGCCTTCTCTTTGTATACAGGGAGGAACCACAGAAGTCTCTAGGGTTCAGTCCCGTTAAGCTTCTTTATGGGCACCCTGTGAGAGGACCTCTTAGTTTGGTCAGGGAGGGCTGGGAGGCAGCTCCCAGGAAAACTCCCCAATACGTATTTAGGTACATGCTGGCCTTCAGGTTACCAAACTGCCTGCTCAGGAAACTCGCTCAGGTGAACCTGGAAGCAAGCCAGGAAGAGATGAACGCTGGTAATACCAGAATGCCACTCAGGTGGAGTTTCAACCTGGCCAGAAAGTGTGGGTCATGGCCCCGGTGGAACCTTGTGCCTTGCAGGACAAGTGGACTGGGCCTTTTGAGGTGGTGGAGCACAAAAGTGACGTCACCTACCTGGTGAATTTGCAGATTCCCAGGAAGCCCTTGAGGGTCCGACATTGGAACCGCCTCAAGCCTCAGTTTGAGAGGTCCGAAGTGAGCATGCTTTTGGCGACAGATGATGGGGTGGAAGAGGAGAGTGAACCTCTCCCTGACCTCCAGTCGACCAAGGAGCACAATGAGTCAGTGGGAGGTGTGATCCTCTCCCCTACAATGACCCCAGAGCAGCAGGGTGACCGTCACCAGTTGTTGGGACAATTCACCACACTTTTGTCTCTGACCCCAGGTGATACTCACTGGTGTACCTATGACGTGGACACTGGTGACAGCCCTCCTGTAAAACACAAGATTTACAGGTTGACTGACTGGGTCAGAGCCATCATCAAAGAGGAGGTCACTAAGATGTTGGCATTAGGGGTGATAGAGCCCTCCAACAGTCCTTGGACCAGCCCAGTGGTCTTAGTACCAAAGGCTGCTGCGCCCGGTGCCACTCCTGAACTGCGGCTCTGCATGGACTACTGTGGGCTCAATGCCGTCACCAGGACTGACGCACACGCAATCCCCAGAGCTGATGAGCTCATTGATCGGTTGGGGGCTGCTAAGTTCCTCAGCACCTTTGATTTGACGTCTGGGTACTAGCGGATTGCCTAAACCGATGGGGCCAAGGAGAGGTCAGCATTCTCAACCCTAGAAGGTCATTACCAATTCCAGGTGATGCCCTATGGATTGAAGAATGCCCCTGCAACCTTTCAGAGGTTGGTCAACCAGGTGATGGCTGGACTGGAGAATTTCAGTGCCGCCTACCTGGATGACATTGCAGTGTTCAGCTCCAGCTGGAAGGATCACTTGCAACACGTCTGGGAAGTTTTGAAGGCTCTGCAGAAGGCAGGCCTCACGGTCAAGGCCAGTAAGTGCCAGATTGGGCAGGGCTCTGTGGTGTATATAGGTCACCAGCTAGGAAGCGTCCAGGTGGCAGCCCTACAACCTAAGATTGACACCATTATGACTTGGGAGCCCCCAGAGACCCAGACACCGGTTACTACAAGAGATTTGTTAAGGGCTATTGCACAATTGTTGCCGCCTTGACAGAGCTGACTCACAGGAAGCATCCCAGGAAGGTGATCTGGTCTGGTGCCTGCCAGAAAGCTTTTGATGCCCTGAAGGCAGCCATGTGGACGGCGCCCGTGCTCAAGGCACACGACTTCTCCAAGGAATTCGTAGTGCAGACTGACCCCTCAGAGCATGGTGTGGGAGTGGTGCTCTCACAACTGAACGATGAGGGCAAAGACCAGCCTGTAGTCTTCCTTAGTAGGAAGACTACAGGCTGTTGTCGCTTTGTTGGGTTGGCCTGCAGTTGCTGCTTCTGCTTTGGGCAGTGAAAGAGCAACCTTGAATTTCTCCAACTTGTTACTTAGTTTCACCAAGGGCTTGTAACTGATCACAAAGTCTCAGAGACAGCAAAGACTTCACTCACCTCTGGACACTGTTCTCTAGAACCGTGGGTTTCAGTTGCCACAGAGGAGGAAAGCAGCTGACTCCATCACTGACTCTATCACTGGCTCTGTGTCCTTAAGGCACCGCAGAGGGCACTGCCGCATCTCCCACCGCAACCCTGGTCTCACCGACGTCGACGACCATCGTTGTCGCCACCGAGCCACTGCTTGTACAGTGACCTGTGGGCAACACATTCCGCACCGCCTCGCTTCACCTCGCCGCCCTGGTCACACTGACGCCGTCACTGCTCTTCAACTAGCTGTCACCTGCACCTCGATCTGTCAGCACCGCATCGAGCACCACCCTTGTTGTGTCTTACCAAACGTAGCCGAGTTGTCTTTCATGAATAACTTTATTAACTTCTTGGTTGCAGCTTTGTTAATATGTACAACTGTCTATACGTCTGGTTATCCTTATTCTTCAGCCTCTCACACCAACATTCCAATACCAACTCTCACTCTGGCTGAGCAGCAGGGAGACAGCTAGGCTGGGGAACATATACTAATACAATCAGGATATAACAGCCCTACTTCGTACTGCAGCCCTGGTCTCACCGATGCCGCTGGACGACCGTCACCGAGCCGCTGCATGCACCACGACCGAGGACACAGCACGGCGTACCACTACGCTTCACATAGCAACCGCGACGGTTGCCATATCCGGCCGCATCGACCGCAATGAAAAAGGTACTGTTTACGAGTCTGTCGACCCCACCGCTAACCCGCTCTGACGCGGTCAGTAGGAACTGTTGGATTCTGTCATTTTCAGTATTGCAGTAGCACCAGATGGAGCTACCGACTTCAAGGAACTAAATTTTTAAAGTTATTCTTGCAAGGTGCATATTTTTAAGTACTGTATGTTGGATTTTTTGTCGTTTTGGTCTTGTTTTGGATATATAAAAATATTGGATATGTTTCTAAACTGGTGTGGTGTCCTTTTGTAGACTTTTCACTGTATTACTGTTGGTTGTGTGCAAATGCTTTACACACTGCCTCTGAGATAGGCCTGCCTGCTAGTGCCAAGCTACCAAGGGGATGAGCAGGGGTTATTTTAGGAGTGTAACTCCCTTACCCTGACTTGGAAAAAGGGTCCCTACTTGGACAAAGGTGCAAACCATTGCCAACTAGAGACCCACATTTCTAACAACTAGCCTCCTTTAAAGTGGCCAATCATAACATGTGAAATCAATGTTTTGGGATCCTCCTGTTTTTCTTGGCCCCCTCCTTACATCGCGGTGCAAAACTTTACAGAAATGAGCTGAGGCGTAGGATTTTTTATGGAAAGTTTCATTCAGATTCATCATACAGTGCCAAAGTTATTAGTGAAACAAAAACCGCTGTTCCTAAAGAAGGTCTGACCTACGATAACTACACAGGGTTGACTGCCTCTGGGTAGAGCCAAGGGAGGTCTCCTCTTGATGTTTAGTCTTAAACTCTGCTATAGGGCTAAACTGATCGATTCTTCATCATCCGATGTGCTAGCAGTGGAACTGTCAGGAAAGAACCTTACCACTCTGTTAGTGGTAAATTTTTATAATTCTTTTTCTAGGACCCATGAGACTGAGCATCTCCTGGCCATGGAAGAATTACAAAAAAATTATGGAGAAGACAGCCAAGCGTATTATGATACGCTAATTATGGAGGATTTTAATACACGGAAATGTTGTTTTAATTGTTCTTTGATACTGAAGGAGGTAGATGGCTTACAAGGGTCAAACCACTTTGAGCATACATTGTCAGGAACGCTTATAGAAGGACTGCTCTCTGTGTTTAACCTGAACTGCTTACAACAATCTGACAAATCCGCCCTGGTCCCCACTTATGTAGGTAATGGTAGTGTTAGCATAATTGACCATATCTTTTTATCTGCTCTAATAACTTCGACTGTACAGACTTTTAATGTTATTTGTAATTGTTTTAGTGATCATAACCCTTTAATATTGGTTCTCCTCCTCTCATCTGGTATAATAGGGGGGGCTGCGAACCATATCAGTAATGTAAACATTACCACCAAAGATCAAGCACGAAGGCAGAGGTGGGAAAAGATTACTCCAGATAGTTTTTTGGAGAATTTGTATACTACTTGTGCCCCAGAGCTCAAAGTATGTATGGACCCTGCACTACAAGATAGAGCTACTTTAGATGCCTTTGATATTATTGTTAAAATGGCAGCTTCAAACTTAGTGACCAAAACCAAGGTGAAATCCTTAAAACTAAAAAGGTGGTTTGACGACACATGTTCAGCTGCCCATAAGGAGTTAATGAAGGCTGTAAAGCAAAAACCGAGGGACCCGATACTAACCAGGAGCTGCAGGAAGGCATATAAACTGGCTGTGTGCGAGAGAAAAAAACAACTAAGAGAGCATGCCTGGAAGGAGCTTGGCCAAGCTAGTGTCCTGTCGGACAGCTCACGATTTTGGTCCATAGTTAACAGTCCTCTTTTCTCAGATATGCCAAATCTAAGTAAGGATTGTATAATACCGGCAGAGAAGTGGGTCCAGCACTTTAGCAATATTTATAGTAGCTCCAATCTAGCAGAAACAGTGGGATACGTAGCTCCCGGATCAAACAGTGCCCCCCTTCATTTTAATATAGAAGAAATTTATAATGCTATTTTATCGACATCGGGGGGAAAGGCCCCTGGCCCTGACGGGATACCGGCAGACCTTTATAAGGCAGACCCCAAAGTCTGGGCCAGGATCCTAACACATGTTTTTAATGCTGCCTGCGCTTATGGTTTCCCCCCGTCATGGGCAAAGGCAGTTATTGTCCCCATTTTTAAAAAGGGCCTCCGTGACGATCCGGCTTGTTATAGGCCAATTTCGCTCTTAGATTCTGCATCTAAAATTATGGGCAAGGTAGTCCTGGATCGCCTTACAGTCTGGCTTGATCATTTTAATGTTATTTCCGATCTCCAATATGGATTCAGACAGGGAAAGGGGACAATAGACCAATGCCTGAATCTCCATTTGGTGATCGGGAAGTATACCATCGCCAAGGGAGGTGTCTTGCATCTGGCCTTTATGGATCTAACCTCAGCTTTTTACCTTGTCAATAGGTCTAAGCTGTGGTTGGTCCTTCGTGATATTGGGATAGAGGCTGAATTGATTTCCTTCCTGTATACTGCACATGTTAACACCACGGCTTCGGTACGGTTTAATGAAGACGGCAGCTTGACAGATTCTTGGCCAGTAGGAAGGGGGGTCCGGCAGGGGTGCATTTTGGCCCCCCTGCTATTCACCCTATATATCAACAAACTGGGGGACATTTTAACATCATGTTGTAAGGATACGCCAAGGGCCGGTGCCAAATTGATTCCCGCATTGTTGTATGCCGATGATGCGTTCTTATTGTCTAGAACTGCAAGGGGCCTGCAACAACTTTTAAATTGTTTTATAGATTTTATGAATTCACTAGATTTGGTAACGAATTTTAAGAAATCTCATGCAATGACGATTGGTCCGCGAAAGGCAGCCAAGGCTAAATTTTATTGTAATGGGGACGAATTAATCAAAGTATCCACTTTCCCATACTTAGGGGTACTCTTTGATGACCAAGGTACATGGGGAGCACAACGAACACTTAAAAAGAACATTTTGGTAAGAGCAACGGGGGCCACTATGGATTTTGCAAAAAGATTAGGGTCAAAACCCCTGCCCGCACTCTTGAAAGTTTATACTGCAAAATGTATTCCTATGGCCATGTATGGATGCGATATCTGGGGCTATAAAGATGTAAAGGAAATACAAGTGGCAGAGAATAATTTTATGCGCAAACTCCTTGGGGTCCCTGTAGCCACTCCTGTTTACTGCCTGCATGAAGAACTGGGGATGGGGTATATTGCAGACCAGATCGCAGTTTCCCCTGCTACGATGGCTTAGAATCTGGACTCAACCCCCTCCGAATCTAAAACAACTTATAATCTCGGATTGTATGGCGTTAGAGAGAGCCCAGCATATCCCTTGGCTTAAATACATAAAGGAAGAAACAAAATGTCTAGGGTGCCCAGATTTGTTTCTGACCCCAAAGCCTTTGGGCAAGACTGCGATCATAAATTTTAAATGGCAGTTTGTGGATAGGCGGAAATGCCTTAGGGAGGAGGCTGAGCTAGGCAAGCCCTCGGTGAGAAGGTATGTCACTCTGAGCCTATGCCCGCAACTGCAACCATATTTATCTTATGTTAATAAACCATACCATTGTTTTGTTTTAACAAGATTTCGTTTAAATATGGTTCCGTGGCTGCTGGCATTCCCGAGAGGATATTCAAAATTTGAACTGTTAAAACCCTGCCCCTGTGATAACTTCTCGGAACAGGATACCTTGCACCTAATGTTTTTCTGTACCTACTATGAGTCCCTGCGTAGGCAGCATATCCTCCCTCTACTGAGAGAATGTCAGTTTGTCCAAGTGAGACCAGCTCTGCTCTATTTACAAATGCTGCCATTACCCATGGTTTGCCTCGGGGTCGCAAGTTTTTTAATCGGGGTCATTAGACATAGGAACAGATTACTCCCGTAATAGTAATTTTGTGTTGTCTGTTGGCTCAATTGTGTTTTCCCCTTCCTGATTTAATTAAGGATCTGGTCTATTGCTTAAGCACAGTGCACTTTATATGATATCGGCTCTTTTTTATGAATGTTTTTAGATATGAATATTGTGATTGATATGTGGGACTATTTTATTGCTATGTATTTGGCTGGAATGTGTATTTTCTTTTAATAATATTGTATGCTTTTATGACTCTTGGCTGTCGAATAAAGTATTTCTGACTGACTGACTGCCTCTGTGTTTTATGTACACACACAATACTCAGAGCAATACTCTTTCAGGCTTGGAGTACATCATAAATGATGCAAAAACAGAAGCAGGGAACCCTGAGGAATTCCCAAGCTTTAGGTGGAGAGCTGCTCCTTCATATGCAGCATTCTACAGCACCCCCAAAACTCTAAAAGTGCTCATCTTAAATGTTTGCTTGTCTAGCAGAGTTTTTAAGCATATGATTTGCATAGTGCACCCACACCAACCTATAAAAGTGACAACGTCTTTTGCCATTTATGTTTTAGTAGCATTGCTGAGTGTTCCATATGAAAAAGCTGCGCTCCTTCTAAACCTTTCTACTACCTAGGGTGCCTTGCATCCTTTTTTTGCATAATTTATGCAGCATTCAAAGCCTGAAATAGTAATACCTTGACATATACTGGATGCTTCCTTCTGTCTGGACAAAGCTATGTCTCTCTGATGAACTCTATTGAGAGTAAAACACGTGTCGGGGCCTGCTTTTATTCTTTTAGGTTGGCTTGGATGGTATTTTAGCAATCCAAATCTGTAATGTTGTGCCTGGAGTGATAAAAGGGTTTATACACTTTAAGGCACTGTGCTAATCCTTTGCTTAAAGACTTTGCTACATAAATGGCAAAATATGCTGTCACTTTTCAAGCTCAGCATGGATGGAACTATGCTAAAAGTATGCTCAGAAACCTTTGAGGTGAGTAGGTTTAAAGTGTCAGTGGTGTTGTGGAGTGCTCCATGTAAGTGAGCTGCTCTCCACCTAAAACAGGGTGCTCTACTTTCTTTTTTGCATATAATCACATCAAATCACAAAATCTGTCTTTCTTAATAAAGATCTAGCTTTGTGTCAAATTTCTGCTCATCCATTTTTCCTGTATCGTTGTCATCAATGATATCATGAGTGATGTCATATGTGAGGTCATTAGCAGTGGATGATGGGTGCATAAGCTAAGGCTAGCTCAGGAAACTATAACTAGCAAATGTCAATGTGTGTTTTTGGTTTTTTAATGTTAGTTTTATCTCATTTCAACACCTAATTATAACATCACCTTAACGTTTGTTTTCCAGTGAATGTCTGGGTTTTATTTGATGTAAGGTAAGATCTTAATACCACCCTAACTATAAACTCACTTTATCCTTTGTTTTTTCAGCCAATTTCTAGAGTTTATTCATCATATTCATTAACGGCCCTGCTGCGTACTCGCCCAACCACACTGGGGCCTGCCAAACCTTCACTGCACACGACAAAGGCTATGTGCAGTGGTGGTTGGTTACAGGGGTTGAATCTGGTCCGGTCCTGCACTCTGCCCCCTTTCCTGCACTCAGCCAGCCCTAGCTGCATAAGGCCTGAGGCAGCGTGCACCTGGGGTTGGCTGCAGAGCCTGCGCCCAACCCAGCTGTGGGCGGCCAACTCCTGTGCACAGCAAGTGGTTGGCAACCTGCTTGCAACCCCACCGCAGCTGGCCAACCTCCTGTGCTGCAGTTGTCTGAAGGACATACGCAGAGGGTGTTGGCCTGCCACTGCAGGTTGGGGCACATGCAACAGAGCTGTTTCATGCATATGATAAAAAAACAAAAGATTTACTGAAAAAGACAAAGATTTTGGCAGCAAGCAGTGGGAGGGCTGCAGAAGGGCCTGCAGCCATATCTTCCATAGTGAGACAAGCCCCCACTACACACAGACTTTAGCCTCCTATAGCATGGGGTTAACCCCCCATTAGCCCACTAGGCCCTGCATCCAACCAAAGCGAACGTACAAACACCTTCCATGCACAACCTTTGCATGCATGAATCAGTACGTTGGCTACAGGGCCTGGCCGGCAGCCAATCCTACCTTGGGCATACAAGTTCCCGTAGTTGGCCAACACTGCATTGTTCACAGCCTTTCATAGGTAGTGGCAGAACCTGGGCTCTGTTCAGACCCAATGCCCACCCTCTGTGGGCACCTAACCTCCCACTGATGCACTTAACTTCCCACTGGCATCCAATGCAGATTTACATTTTTTTTTGTGTACTATGGCATTCCAGTGGCACCCGTCACTCAAGAGTCCAACCCATGGTGCCACAGTACCATACAAGCTTGCTATGGGTAAGACTGCACAGTACTGTAGCACTATAGGGATAAAGTTGAGTGGCTGCTCCCGCAGTACTTTATGGAAAGTCTGTGCTGGTTCCAGCAATTGTACAGGGGTATCAATGGCCTGAATATTTTTTTTTATGTTGGTAATTGGGAGAGTCCCTCTGGGTACCCCCTCACAAGTGCCTTAGGGTCAGGTGTCCCCTTATATATATTTTTTAACTTTTTCTGGACATGGTGACTGAGTCACCAAGTCCTGTAATGGCAATCACAACATTTTCCTTTGAGTTTTGGGCAGCCAGTCAGAGTTTTTGATCTGATGGGACTGGGAGTGGTTTAGCACAGCCGAAATGGCAGACTGGAGAAAAAGCTCCCTCTATCAATCAGAGAGTCATATTGTTAAAACTTTCAGAACCATAGTGCTTCCACAAGACCAACCGTCCGGTTCCTCTTCATGCCAACTAGAGCACCTCTTTAAATGATAATTTATCGAAATCAGCTGAACAAATTTACACCCAATCACAATTAAAGTTCTAAATTTCTGCCAAGGTTTCCTATGTGAACTAACATGGATGACTCAGAATCACTGGATGGATGTAAATATTAACACGATCAATAAATATGTACCAGTGTATAAGCAGCAGGAGGAAATGGGAAATAGTCCACCTCCCCCCCGGACCTTGGATCTGTCCTCCGATTGTGTACCTTATGTGGTTTCTCTTATAGGTCTCCCCCCGATTCCCATAGACAAGGTTGAAACCTGGAGTGAACTAAAAAATAAATGTGTTCAATGGATAGGGGCAAGGGCTCGATTGAACGGAGTGAGTGAGCTGTCCCACAACATCATTACGGCCAGACGGACGAGCTGGGTGGGTAGAGGAGAGAAATCCATCGCAGATGATTGCGTGATGTGAACTTTTGTAACCCTGCTTTAGCTGAGAGGGTTTTATATGCTTGTGGGTCATTCGAACTGGCGCCAAATATTATTTCAGCTGTCCCCCTCAGTTTTTTCCATAGACCCAAAGGGGCAGCTTCAGCCCCACAGAACCCCTGGATGTTAGTCAGGAACAAGAGGGGTATAAGGGGTGGGATACAGTTAGAGATCTCTGGCAGCCTAAAGGAGTCATGGAGAATGGGAAACAGGTTTGAGTGCTTATCTGAGCTGGATGGCCAGGACTGACTTGACTCTGAAAAGGGTAGTTCAACAGCTGTGAGAAATCAGGATAAAAGTAAAATACCCATGACCCGTGAGGAACAATATGTGTGCAGTACCAGAAAATCTAAGTGTATTTTCTATTCTTAGAGTCAACAAAACTGTTTATAATTGATGAATCTGCCCTGAAGAAGGTGGTGTCAACCATTTTCAGCCCACCGAAACGCCGCGTTGACAACTGTTCTCTTTACATAGTATTGATTATAACGTTTTTCATGATTGGATATTGTGTAGGCCTGTCTATTGGCTTTATAAATCCTTTTTTTAACTTGTACATTTTGTATGCATGTATACATTAGAGGCATTAATACATTTGACTCAGTGGTATTTGATTGCAAACACCGGAATTGTTTAATAGAATAACATACAGAATTGTGTTTATTTGAATTTTAAAATGCGCTCATTGAAAAATGTTATGTAGATTAATGTATACGAGACATATGTGAGAGAGCTGATCATAACAGAATTGTGTCCTCTCCTTTAATGATATTTCATGTATTGATTTTGGTGTTTTAAAAAGGTGTTTTTATATAAAAATTTCAATAAAAGAGGTGATATCTTTACAAAGATACAGGCTTTTAAAAAAAAATATATATTTTTTAGAGTTTTATATAGCGCAAACTAGTCCTGGTATTGGGTATCAGAGCGCTTTACATAGCACCAGTTGCGTTACATGAGGACACATTCATTTTTGTTAGGCACGGGGAGATTAAGAGATTTGCCCAGATTCACAGGATGTTCAGCGACATTGCCGAGACTCAAACCCGGTTCCCCAGATTTGAGGTCGACCTCCCTAGCCATTAGGCCAACTCCTCTCCCCAGGCTTATAATCTGTATGGTGTGTATAAGTGAACGGGAATGATGTTGAAATAGGCAGTGATCGAATGAATAACAACATAGGGAACATTTTTGTTAAATCCTAGGCTATGCGTAGGGCGAAAGGGGAGCCTAGCGACATATATTTTAAACTCCACACCTTGGAAAATTTTGAAATTCATTAATGATTCTCTTTATTTTTATTTACTGGTTTGCGAGGTGGGTGGGTCATGGGACATACTTTTAATTAATTTTTAAATAATTGTTTCAACAGCTTGTGATCCCAAGTAGTAATGGATTTGGAATTAGCCATCCAGTCAGTCATGTCCTTACATCACAAGCCTGTGAGAATTATTTGGGTAGGAGATTTTAACGCATACTATTGCTAATTTTCAGATAAACCAATTTGTGGAATTGTAGACGTACAAGGTGGGGCCCTCGCTCATTTTAAACATCACACCTATGGAATAGCTCCAAATAGCTTATTGGTGAAGCTAAGTCTTCGGCTATACAATACAAAGCTGAATTAAAGTGAAGGCCTAGAAGCTGCATTTTTTAGAAATAACTATGGGTCCACCATTGATTATATTGTGGCCACTGAAGCCTTAGACACAGTTATTAAAGTCTTTTAACCTTGCTTTTCCGGGTATAGCGACTATGCAATGTTAGAGGTTAGGGTGACCTTAGCCAAGAAAAGTAACACTACGCCAAAGCTAGGATTTGACCTAATCTTGGCTACAACAAACGTTTACTCAGTTAAATGGCAGTTAAATGGGAGAAAGTAGATCACTGACTGTTCCTCCTATCCATATTACAGCACACTATGACCAAGGTGAAGGTATGCCTAGATCTTGAGGCTGATCCACTACCAATAATTTCTTCTTTTTTCAGCCATTACCTTACGTGTTAAACAGGCATTGAACCATAGGTCACAGGCGTTGCCTGCCCACTCTTGGGGTTGGTTCGACTCAGAGTGTACAATAGCTTTGAATTCAGCAGCACAAAGCTCTTCAGCAGTGACCAAGGGACTTGGCATCAATTAGGCTTGCACTCGTGCATTTTAAACAGCCCCATGAACCCTCAACAGAGGTGCATATTGCAGAGGAGGCATGGGTCGACCATTTTACTGCCTACCATGAACACTGAACAAGAGATACAAAATAGCCTAGGAACCCACGGGACCCAAGGGTCAAATAACACACAGCACACTCTCCAGCCTGTTTGTTTGTATGAGGTCAAAGGTGCCTTGGATGAAAGCAGTAAAGGGAAGGGCTTGGATATGTTTTGTGAGCAGCAAGACCTATGGGCCCGCTGCTTACAAATGTTTATAATGCAAGCGTAGTGACAGGTCCGCCCACCTAATGGAAATCTTCAACCATAATTCTGATTTATAAAAAAGGTGAGAAATCTCTACCACAAAATTACCTGCCCATATCACTGCTGCATGTCACTGCAAAGGTCATAGGGTGTATATTACTTAACAGACTGGAAGAATGGGCATTCACTAATCATATATTAGTTGACACACAATTTGGGTTCAAAGAAGAGTTGAGCACAGTCCACCAATGTTTTAATCTAAGAATCAGCATTGGGAAATACACAGCAGCCATGGATTTGTCAGCAGCTTTTGACTGTAGAAAATCATGGAGGATTTAGGAGTTGAGGCAGAAATCATCATCTGTACTCCGACGCTAAAACCGGAGTGCGTTTTGGAAGGGATGGCGAATGTTCAGGCAGTATCAACATCATAAGAGGGGTTAGGTAGGGATGCGTTCTGGCCCATTTCCTGTTCTCCCTGAATATGAACTAGGTAGAATCAGCCCTAAGCATACGTACGAGGGACACAGTGAAGATTGCGCTCCCTCCCTATTTAACTCTATGCAGATGATGCTGTATTGATTGCTAGAACAGGAAGGGGGCTGCAAAACCTAATTAATGATTACATTGGTTTTATGTCCAATCTGTATTTGAGAGAAAATGGACTAAGATATATACAATGACCTATGGGCTTAAACCCAGGAAAAAACCTGCTCTTCACACGGAAGAGCACAAATTGAGTGAATCCCCTACCTTTTGTTGCCCGGGGATACTTTTTGACAGTAATAATTCCTGGTCCCCCATGATAGAGAATAGGTGTGAGCTAATGGGGGTATCTTCTTTCATAAAGAAACTGGGATTTGAGGCGATTAGGGAACTCCTCATCATATACAAGAGTAAAAGTGTGGCGGTGGCCTCATATGGTGCGGGGGTCTGAGGAATGGCTAATATATAGCATATTCAAAGGGTGGAAAATTCATTTTTTAAATATATCTTAGCTTTTCCCATAAGCTGTTTGAACTTTATAGCTCATTCTGACTAAGGAACGTCATACAAACCTGACAGGATTAGGATAGCTCCGATTATGATTTGGCACCTGTTGGAAAGTGGATTATTGGTAGGGGCAAATGTAGGTCTGCCACTGGCAATAAGGCCACTAACCTTTGGTAGGACTCAGCATAGGTCTTAGAAAATTATTCCTATGCTCAACCCTTGGTAACGTGGCTGCGAGCAGACAGGCTTAACTTCAAAGACAGGTATGTAAAGCATTTAAAAACACCAATTCAGTAAATAATTAAGACACAACACATAATAAATATCCAACACCAATTTATAAAAATAGGAAATATTTTTTTCTTTAAAATGACACCAAAACGACAAATATCCAATATAGGGAACCGGAGATATGAATTTTTAAAGATTTATACAAATATAGCACTTAGAAACATATCACCATATTGGGATACAGGCTCGCGATAGACCGACCCAAAGTCAAAGTTTCAGGCCGACCGCGATGGAGCCCTGAGCGGATACCTCACACGGAAGGTCCCGGTCACAGTTTTTACCTTCGGACTTAGAAACTTTTCTGGAGCTTTTCTCCCCGAGGTCCCTCGAAGCTCTCAGCCAGTCCGGATTCGGTGAGGGTTCGCTGACTTGCCTTGCGATGAACTCCCGGTCACCTTTCTACGTTCGGACTTAGAAACATTTGCGGGACGACCTCTGGAGCGTTCCAGCGGGGCAAACCCAGGATCCAGGCCGACACACGGTTGAAGGCAGGCGGCTTGGCTTTCGCGGTTGCTCCTGGTCACCTTTTCTACGAGAGCACTTAGAAACTTTTACGGAGCTTTTTCTCGCGGGGTCCCTCGATGCTCTTCACCAGGCCGGATTCGGTGAGGGTTCGCCGGCCTCGGATTTCTTCTACTCCTAGTCAAACTCTGGAAGTTGGACCGACGGAGCTTTTAGCGGGACGAATCTGGATGGCTTGGCCGGCTCGCGGTTGAAGGCAGGCGGCTTGGCTGACCAGGGTGAGTCGGTCCCTCTTTGGAGCTTTTTTCCAAAGTTCTCCAAACTCCTGGAACTTCTTCCTGAAGTTCCCCAAAGGGTCCCAAAGTGTCTCAAATACACTCCAAGGGTCTGGAAGCTCCAAGATGGTCCTTGAAAGTTGAGGACTTCAGTTCCCACAATCCACTTGGACGTCACCCTTACAAATCCACTGGTAGTTCCCCAGGTTGATGATCCTTGGTGGTGATGTTCCAGGTGAGCTCTGTTAACCTGTAGCTTACAGGGAGTCCACTCTTTACTTCTTTCTCAGCAAGGTAGTCCACAGGGCTGTAGTTTCTGATGGTGCAGGCTTCAGAGGTCAGACCTTAGAATTTGCACAGCAAAACTTCTCAGCTTGGCACAATGTCTTGCTTTCTTCAGTTTCAAGCAGCAGATCTGAGGGGCTCTGCCTCTCTCAGATACTTATTCCAAGTTCTCTGGGTCAGACAGGAGGTCACTTCTGACCAATGGGAGCAGGGTAACTCCCCAAAAATATGACCACATCCTGTAGAGTGTGGCATTATTTTGTCCCAGAGTGCATCAAATCTTCCAAATTCATAATGGCTGAACTTCCAGCAAGGAGGTAAGAGCTGGCTAAACACACCCCTAGGATGGCTTATTTACTTAGACCCTCCCCCCTACATCTGCTCATACCTTCCTTAATCCCCCCATCTGCCTGAGGTGGAAAGTTCAGAGCTGTAAATGACACTGGTTTCTGCTCTTCTCTTTGAAGCCCATGGTTTACAACTCCTCCCCCTGGCCTGGCATTCCTGTGGAGCAGCACACTGCCGTCCCAGCCCATCTGGCTAACCCCAGGGGCTCTTTATCACCTCTGCAGGCAGGCTGGCTAATCCACGTAACTCTGACCAATCAGGACTGACCACTGGAAGGCTGAATTTGGAACTACAAACAAGAAAGTCTTATAACTTCTTGTCTGTACATTTCAGGAGAAATTCAACAATCTCATATTGTGGGATTTATTAATACCATTCAGGGAAGTCTTTGAATGGTACTTCTAGCCCTCTCCTATCAAGAGTTATTAGTTAATAACTTCCTACCATGTTAACCTATGTCGCAGGGGATTTGCAATGGGAAAAATGACTTGGGCCATTTTTCCAGCACCAGGACTTACAAAAACATATTTTATAAGTACTTTGCTTATATCTACAGGACCCCCACCCCATGGGACAACTAGGGGAGGCTTTAGGGGTTCTGAATCTGTAGAAATATTGCAGATCCTCCATGCACAGTGCTCCTAGCATCAAAGTCGAATTTGGGCAGCACTTTAGCACAATGTGGGGAGTGAAATATGAAATTTCACTTAACCCATGGCATATAAAACTCATTTTATAAGGGTCCACCTTATAGATACCTGACCCCCTACCCCTGGGACACCTAGGGGAGACCCTGGGGGTTCCTAATATGCCATAACATTGTAGGTTATCCATTTTTAAGTGCCCCAAACACCAAAGTCGAGTTTGGGCACAATTTACTTTTTAAAAGGAGTCATGGCACCCAGGGCTGCTTTTAAAACTGACCTCAGGCCTCAGCAGTGCACACATGCAAGTGCAAAAAGGGCTGCTGGCCTCCAAACTGCCATGCCCTACTATATACTAGGGACTGATAGGCAGTTTCAATTCCCCTGCCCTATTATATAATAGGAACTTATTGGGTAGGTTATACCAATCACAGGGGTACCCCAACCCATAGTGTAGCCTAGAGTATGTAGGTGTTTTCACTGTATTCTAAGTGTTTTCAGCATAGCACTGGCCCTGGGCCTGGTTAGGCAGAGCGCAGGGTCAGTCAGAGTCAGTTACCACCAGTACCAGTCAGCAAAAAGTTGGGGGGGGCCCAGGGCACAGGATGACTTTGCAACAGCACCCTATTTGGTCGCAAGAGGAATTGGGCTTGAATAAAACAATCCTTATGGACAGCCTGAATTTAGACCATGCGATGGAAATTCTATGGCTGAGATACGTGAGGAGGAGATTGGCTTAGCGGATCTTTTTAATAAACCAGATTCTTGTAGATCACTAGCCAAGGGTGAACTGAAACTCTTTGGCCAGAATAAGCCCATGAGGGAGAGATGGGAAGTGCAAAGAGCAAAACCATCTGTTCTCACTTATAGTATGATGTCCCCTCAGGACGGTCTAAAAACGAACCTGACCCTAGTGCAAAATGCCCGGCACAGGTTTATACTGAAATGATTTAGGGCAAATATGCTGCCTCTGATGGTGGGGTTCCCGACCAATTGCTATTCCCTGACAGATCTCTCCCCATGCCCGTGTGATGGTGTGTCAAACTTGCACGTTGTATTCTTTCGCCGATATTATGAACTCCCCTGGAAAAAAATGTGTATTGCCCCTTTTTAAAGCATATCATTTTAGACAGTGCAAAAGAGCTCTCTTGTTCTTGCAACAACTAAATACCCTTGTCTGCTGTGCAATTACCTCATATTTATAGCAGGTATTAAAAATATGGGAAAAGCTGCAGGTGGAACTTCCTTAAGTAAATTTGATTCCCGTATGATTGTGAGTTTTATTGCCTTTAAACTGTAACATGGAATTGTAAAATGAGCAATTTAGATAATTTTTATTATTATTCTAATAACTGTAAAGTCTGCTGGTTGGATGAGCCCTGAACACCAAATTTGGGTAGTTTTTTTTATGGTATTGGAGACTCGTGGGCAGACCCTTCTTAACTGAATCGTATATTTGCATAAAATTGAGCTTCGATTGCAGATAACATTTAATAATGAATGGGAATTTCTTCTTTTTTAATTCAAATGTACATTTGCACATTTAAGAGCTGTTTACATTGTGTGTGATTTTCTTTTTTAACGTAAAAGTTCTACTATGCTTCTATCATTTTTATGTACTTTTATGTTACTGAAGAGTAACGAATAAAGTTTTTACTGACTGTACTGAACATGGATAATCAATGTTTTGAGAGTTTAAAAAATCCACTCAGCCTTGGAAACTCTCACATAACTATACCTACACAGTGACAAACACACACACATAAACATAGCACACACAGAAACACACACCCACTCATAAACCCACAGATACCCCCACTCCCCACACACACACTCACAAACCCACACAACCACTCATAAACCCAGTCACAGACCCATACAACCACCCACACACCCATATAACCACTCACACACCCAGTTGAAAACCCATATAACCACTCCACCCAGTTAAAAACCCACATAACCACTCACACACCCACACACACCCATAAAACCACTCATACACCCATACAACCACTCACACACCCACTCCCAAACCCACACAGCTACTCAGACACCTTCTCACACACCCATACAACCTCTCACTCACATATAACACCACTCACACACCCATATAACCACTCACACACCCAGAAACCCACTCATAAACCCATTCTCAGGCCCATACAGCCACTTACATACCCCCTGACAGGCCTATGCAGCCACACACACACCCGCTGACAGAAACATACAGCACTCACACACCCATACAGCTACTCAGACACCCACACTGAAACAGTCACACAGCCACTCAGATGACACAAGTGCGAAATGGTATCACTCAGATGTACAGAAAGAATAGTGATTTAACATATGCAGTAGCTTAGTATCTATCTTTAAGTCTCAGAAACTCTTACAAAACACTTACACTCACTGGACGATGTCATCAGTGATGTCATCAGTGATGTCATTTGAGATGTCCACTACCTCCCTGGGGCAGACCAATTAAAAAAAACAGGAGGAGGGCAATGTAGCCCTCCTCCTGAGGCTCTAAGAGCTCCAGGGACCATTACCTACCAGGGGCTTTATCAAAACAAAGGAGGGGGGCCATGTACGGTCTTGAGGACCACCACTTCTCCAGGGCATTTTTATTTTTAAAGAAGGAGGAGGCAACACGGCTCCCCTCCTGGGCCATTTATGGTCCTGGGGACCACCACCACGCCAGTGCCTGCCCGGTACATAAAAAAGGAGGGAGGACACATCGACCCCCCTCCTGGAGCCACTGATAGCCCTGGTGACTGCCACCCCCAGGACTGGCTCCCTCTGTCCTGGGGTGACCAGGAGCAAGAGGCAGGCCCTAGGGATGGAGTCCCTTGGGCTGAAATCAGCCTGGTTAGGGGGCCTACATTGCCCCCTTCCCTATTCTAATGTGGCCGGGCCCTGGGGAATTGGGTCCTGGGGCCGTAATTGGCCAGGAGAGAGGGGCCATTCGGCTCACCTAACCCCATTGAATTATTGCAGGCCCCCGGGGATGGAGTCCTCAGGCCGAAAGTGGTGCCCATCCCCATTCAAATGTGGTCTGACCACTCACACACTCACTCACAGACAATCACACAACCATTCACAGACCCATTCAGAAACTCACACACTCACTCACAGACCCACTTAGACACTCATGCATCCTTTTACAGACCCTCCCAGAGACTCACAGACCCACTCAGAGACCCACTCAGACTCACATACCAACTTACAGACCCACTCAGAGACTCATGCACTCACTCACAGACCCACTGAGAAACTCATGCACTCACTCACAGACCTACTCAGAGACTCATACACCCACTCACAGACTGACTCATGCACTCATGGAGGCACTCACAAACCCACTCAGACACTCTCACATCTACTCGCAGACTGTAGGAAGGTAATCCTTTTTGCATGGTTACCCCCCACTTTTTGCCTGACATCTGATGCAACCTGACTTGATGTGCCCTGGGTCCCTGCCAACCAGGTTTCCAGGGCCTGTGTTCTTTCCCAAGAACAAGGGTAAGCCCCTTGTAAAAGGTACTATGGGTAACAAGGGCACTGTGACCAGGGAAGCTCTCTAAGGGTTGCAGCACCTATTGTGCCACCCTTAGAGGCCCTGTACCTTAACACCCACACACTACCATTGCAGGCTGCATATATTTTGGTGCAGAGAAAAGTGAAGAGTCGACATGGCACATGTACTTGTGTGCCATGCCTGCAACCCACTGCCTGAGGCCTAGGTAAGTCACCCCTCTAGCAGGGTGTACTAGCCATAAGGTGAGGGTACAGTGGCATGAGCCTTTCTTTTTTTCCCGGAGTTTTATATAGCGCAAACTTGACCCAAAGGTATCAGAGCGCATTACATGAGCACCAGTTGCGTTACAGACCGGCACATTCATTGTTTCTTAGGCACAGGGAGATTAAGTGATTTGCCCAGAATCATAGGATGTTGAGCGTCGTTGCCGAGACTCGAATCCGATTCGCCACATTGGAGGTCGACCACCCTAGCCATTAGGCCACATCCTCTCCGCCTTGTACCCCTACAGTATCTAAGCCCATTCTTAGACATTGTAAGTGTAGTAAAGTTATAAAGAGTATATGGTCTGGGAGTTGGTCATTATGAAATCCACAGCTCCATAATGGCTTTACTAAAAACTGAGAAGTTTGGTAGCAAACTTCTCAGCACCTTAAACCCACACTGATGCCAGTGTTGTATTTAATGTAAAATATACTCAGAGGGCATCTTAGAGATGGTGTGGTTCCCGAATGGCTGCCTGCCATTTGCCACCACCAGACAGGTTTCTGGACCCCTGCGTTGAGAGCCTCCACTCTCTGGGTCCATAAACAAAGCCCATCCTGGACAGAGGTGTCATGCCTCGTCCCCCAGGATGGGCTGGGTCTACGAAAGAGGAAGCTTCAAAGGCCTACCGCCTTTGGAAGCTGTCCCCGCCTTTTGCTGCCCCCAGCAACTGGCTCCCACCAATTTTGGCCCCCACTTTGGCCAGGAGAATTGGTGGAAAAACCAAGCTAGGAAGAGAGATGTGCCCACCTTTGCCAACCCCACCCCTCAGGTGGGGGAGGGGAGGTGAAGCACACATCTCAGTCCCCTCCATCTTTAAGATGGGGGACTCAGCCAATTAGGGAGAGGCTGATGCCCCTCTCCCACTGGAGGGTGGCATAATAGGGGGTGTGCCCAAGGAAGGGACCCATTGGTCCCGACCTGCACACCCTTTTAACACCCCTAAATTTAGTATTTAGAGGCAACCTCGAACCTTGCCTCCTCAGATTCGAGGAAGAAAGAAGAAGGACCGAACAACCGTGCTGACCCAGGGAGAAGAAGAGGACACCAACTGCTTTGGCCCCAGCCCTACCGGCCTGTCCCATCTACAACCTGCCTACAGCAAGGACACCTGCGGGTCTAGCAGCCAGCAACCCTCATAGCCCAGATGACCTGTCCTGCAACCATCTTATGGACTCTGTCTCTTGGGAGCACTGGATTTGCTCAAGGAAAGACTCTCCACAGAATCTAGATTTCGGCGACTCCACAATTCTGCACCATTCTTCACCCGGCACGCACGGCCCGAATTCGAGTGGCCCAACACCCCAAGGAGGTATCCACAGCAATCCTGACCTGGGATCTGGTGATCCCCGACCATCCTCAAGCCTCAACATGACGCCTGCAGCCTCAACCTGAAGGATCCCCCTGACCGGAGCTTGTAAGAAAACCCGATGCCAGAAGACACCCCTACACCCGACACCCCACGGTTTTGGGTGGCCCAACCGATGGTGTCCAGATATCCCCCAAAAGCCCAACTTACCTCTCCAGCCAGTGGTTGCCTCCAGGAAGTTTCCCTGCCCGAGCCTGCAGCATATTTTCCGAACTGAAGGTCCCCATTGGAATTCACAGGGTCACCGACGTCCCATTGGCACTCTGCACCCGGCCGCCCTTGTGTCATTCGTGGTGCAGCTCCTGTGCTGATTGTTGGCCCCTGCAGTGCTGACCTTAACCCCAGGAGCTTTGCTTCCACACCCGAGAGGCCCGTTCGTAAGCGGCCCCTGACTGAAGGTCCCCTTGGCCAAATTGGCTAACGTTGGGCCCCTGCACTCTGCACCCGGCCACCCCAGTGCCGCTAGTGGTGCAATTTGAGTGCCTACCTAGACCTTGGGGAACCTTGGTCCTAACCCCCAAGACTCCCACTTGCAAGACATTTACTTACCTGTGAAACCGATAACCATTTTTCTCCCATAGGAACCAATGTTACGAGTTTTTGTTCCTAAAATGTTCTGTGTTTAACTGCTGTTTTGTATGGGAGGAAAGTAACTAAGATTTAAACTGATAATTGTCGTTCTTACCCGTAAGTGACAAAGCCTTGGGTGTGATATCTAGGAATATCACCCTAAGTAGTCGATGTAATCCAGAAGGAATGAGAAAGCAATCCAAAGTAATTACTGTGTAATTTAAACTGCTTTTTGAACCATTACAAACCTGTAACAACTGCAAATCCATTCCCAATTGCACTTCTTGAAATGTTCTATAATTGAAAGTATATTTCACTTACCTGTGCCAAGTCCTGCTTGGTTCTAGAAATAAAACCTAAGTATACTTTTTATACTTACTTAATTGGTCTGAGATCTGTCTCTGAGTGTATGCCATCAGTCTTCATTGAGTAAATACAATAAATGCTTAACACAGCCTCTGGATAAGCCTAACTACTCACCCACACTACCACAAAGAGGGCTGTTAGTACTTACCTAATTAAGCCTCTGCTATACCTCTGGGGACTCCCTGGACTTTGTGCACACTATACCTTACTTTGGTATAGTATATACAGAGCCAGCTTCCTACACCAGGGCAAAAAGAATTAGTGATAGTAGGCACACCTGTCAAGTGCCTCGCTGTATGGGGAATTCTTTAGACTGTATCACATTTATTAGGAATGGCCATTCAATCGAGTCAAAGGTGTTGTCCGCTTTGAGCGATGCGATGGCCGGTGGGTCCCAGAGTATCAGCCACTACGATGTTCTCATAGAGATGATGTAACTTTAGTTTAGTAGATCGGTAGGGTACGAACCCATTCCGGTCTGAAAGGACCAGGTCAGAGATCACATTTGGCAATCTGTTGGCTAATACGTTTGCTAATATATTGGTATCTGCATCGACTAGGGAAATTGGTCTATAAGAATCCCACCAGTTTGTATGTTTTTGGGGTTTAAGGATAAGGGTAATTGTCACAGATTTAAGGTCCCTCAATCAATCAACCAATCAGGGGGTTTGTAAAGCGCGCTACTCACCCGTGAGGGTCTCAAGGCGCTGCGGAATGCCTCCATGTACATATCACACAGCGACTTTACAATATTGTTGGTTAGTCTCTTAAAGAATTCTGCGGGCAGCCCATTAGGCCACTGTGTTTTCCTTGACTGAAACTGCATGAGTGCCTAATATATTTCTTCTGTGTTCATGATCCCCTCCAGCCCTCCTGATATGTCCGGCTTATCAAAACGTCTGCATGGGCAGTCTCAAATAAAGTTTAGTAGCTCTGGCTCGGGGAATTCCTATTAAGCTCTTAAAAGTCCATCATATAGTCAAACAGAACATTTACTATTTCATCACTGCCTGTAATAAGGTAGCCATCCAGGCCAGTGATCATCTCTTTTTTAATTTTCTTTTTATTATCGATTGCAAACTCTTAATACGTGATAGAAAACATGATAATACCACCATTTCTTACCCCACTAAGACCCCCACCCACCCCGCTACACAATTAAATATCCATCCGTAATGCTATACATATATCGTATTTAATCAAATTCATACAATTGATACCCAGAGGGTCAGAAAGAAAGAATTCACACAAAAATATAAGCAAAAACCTGTTAGGGACAAGTAAAGTACCGAACTGCTTATGTAAACCCCAGATTAAAGTGCATCGTGCCAATCTGCAAGAGCCCCTCACATCAACCCAGTCTAGTAGCGGGCCCCACCTCCTCAGTCCCTTCCTTTTGTTGCGACTCCCCTTCTTTAGAAAAATAGCCTTCTCTAGGTTACAAACAGCCAACACCCTGGCTAGCCATTGTTGGAACACCAGTGGATTACTATCAAGCTAGGCAGAGGCAATACATAGACGAAAAATAGTCATGACGATGAAGATCAACTCTCTACCTCTTGTCGGCCTCTCATATTCAGATACTCCCAGAAGAATTACTGCCGGAGTTAGAATTACCTGAATATTCAATTTGTTTGATAAAAATTCAGTAATCTGGGTCTTAATGAGCGATAAGGATGAACAGGTAGCAAAGATATGCACGATGCCAGCACCCCTAAATTGTCATCTAGGACAACGGGTGCCTTTACCCTCCCCTCATTTGATAATCCTACAGGGGTATAGTATAAATTAAAACATGTTTTATAATATTGAACATGTAGTTTTGCTGATATGAATGATGTCTGGGCGAGGGAGAAGGATTCCCGAAAGCAGACATCTGAGATGATCAGTTGTTCTTGCCATCTGTGCGAGTGCTTATCTAAGTCATCCTTCATGTATTTGTTAAGAAGGGAATATATAATCCCTATTGAGGGTTTACGTTCAGCCAACAGGGCATCCACCAAATTACACTGCTGAAATTCAATCGCCCCTCCAACCTTGCAATAAAGAAAATCCCTTACTTGTAAAAACTTGAAAAAGTCCTTATAACTGAGATCAAATTCTTCTCTAATCTCTTGAAATGATTTTATCCCTCTACCGGTGGAAAAAAGGCCCACTTTATTTAGCCGATATTAACCCAGCGTGACCTACATTGATCCGAAAAAATTCCTGGGAGATTCAAATTGTTATTCAGAGGAGTATAAAAATTAAGTCAACCCAGACCCATCCACTTACGAACTGTGGACCAGATCTCAAACGCGTTCTGTAGAGTCTTAAAGTGTACACGCTTGAAATAGCTCAATTCAATTTGCCTCCATAGATTCCCCCATGTTCCTTCACCTATCAATAACTCAAACGGTGAGGGAGAATAGTCAACACCAACTGGCCCCAAGATTGTCTCTTGAAGAAGAGGTCCAAGATTTTGTAAAACCGTAGCACAATAATACAACTTTAAGTTTGGAAATCCCCACCCTCCAAGGTCTTTAGGGAGCATTAGAAATTTCATAGCACGTCTAGGTTTGGCATAAGCCCACACGAATAGGGAGATTATTTCATTTAACTTTTTAAACAACATATTCTCTATCCCTAGCGGAATAGACCAAAAAAAATAAAGAATCTTGGGAAACAAAATAATTTTACTAACGTTGCATCGACCAGCCAAAGATAGGTGCAAATTATTCAGCCTCTGCAGGTCTTTCTTAGATTTTTCATTCAACGGCTCAAAGTTATCCCCAATAATATGATCTACATCTGGCGTAATAACAACTCCCACGTATGTCGCCCTCGTTGCCACCCGTGAATCATGCCAAGGTAGCGAGCTATTTACCAGGATTACAGTTTTATCCCTATTCAGGGAGTAGCCCGAGAAACGTCCAAATTCCCCTGCTTCTTTCTCTATTTCCATAATTGCGATAGCAGGCTCAGGTGTGATTACGGCAATGTCGTCCGCATAGGCGAGCGTTTTGGTATCCCACCCGTTATATGTCAAAGGGGAAATCCTTACATTGGACTCTAGCCTACGGATAAAGGGATCAATATAAAGAGAGAACAACAGTGGGGAGCAGGGACAGCGCTGCCTCGTCCCTCTTGAAATTGCAAATGGCTCTGAGAGTTCCCCCTCAACAAATACCCTGGCCTCAGGTTTATAGTATAACGCCTTAAATGCTTGCCTGAATTTGGGCCCTATATTTACTTGTACGAGCACTTTCCACAGGTAGCCCCAGGAGACCCTATCACCCGCCATCTCAGCGTCTAACAGAATTAAGGCCATAGGGTCTCCTGCTACCTGTGTGGCATCGAACAGTGTTATTACTCTCCTAATGTGGTCCGTAGTACTTTTCCCGGGTGTAAATCTGTGTTGCCGGCCACTTACTACTTTATTAATAATAGGGGACAAACGGGAGGCTAAGATTATAGAATACATTTTGGGGTGCCCATTAATAAGCGTAATCGGCATATAGGACCCGAGCTCCCTCACAGATTTGTTCTTTTTTGGGAAGAGCACAATCTTTGCTTGAGACTATGAAGGAGGAGGTTTATTGCCTTCAAAGATATGTTTAAACAGTCTGGTAAAACAGTCACTAAGTTCTGAGGCAAATGTTCTATAAAATTCTGTTGGAATGCCGTCTTCACCAGCGGCTTTCCCGGTCGCCAAAGAGGTGATAGCAATTAGAATCTCTTCCCACTGAGGGGTCCCTTCCAAACCAGCCTGTTCTTCTTCATTAAATTTCATGATTGCACTTGTATCTAAATAATTAGAAATGTCATCCTGATCCCTCGTACCAGTTTCCAGATACAGCTTCTGGTAGAATCTTTTAAATGCGGATCTTATACCCGCTGGCTCAGAAATCATGCCCAAGTCTGGATCCCTGATCTCCCTAACTTCATTCTGGCCAATCTTTTGCCTGGTCTTTATGGCTAGTACATGTCCAACTTGTTCCCCATATTCATATGCCTGCTCTGTATGAACTAAAAATTTTGCTGCTGTCTTTATCGCTATATCATTTATGATTGTTTTAGCGATCATGACCCCAATCTGTGCTTCTTGGCTATTACCCCTCTGTTGTGTAGCTGTTATTAATTTCTCTTCTTCCAGGGCAAAAAGGACCTATAATTCTTGCATCTTTTGTTTTTCCTTCCTCGCCCTAGTTAGGGAAAACTGAAGAGTTTCCCCCTGGATCCCAGCTTTTAATGCATCCCAAACTATTTCGAGGGAGGTGCTATCCAAATTTTCACTAGGGAACATTTCTATCCAAGATCTCATGTGTGTTAGATATTCATCATTTACCAACAAGGCCCGCTCAAAACTCCATTGACTGCATCTTCTACGGGGGGCACCCTCTTTGATTACCAAGACTAAAGGGTTATGATCAGACATGACCCGGGGGAAAATCTCAATCTCGCAGTCTTGAATTAAATCATGTGAGACAAAGAAAAAGTCAAGACAGGCATGTGACTGATGGGGTGAAGAGAAAAAGGTAAAACCATGTTCGGTTGGCCTCTTGTTCTGCCACACATCCAACAAAGTGTAATCTTTGCAGATATTCTTAAGAGACCAGAACACCCTGGGCTTCCTACCATGATATTTGTATTGCTCCCCGCACGACCAGCTAGTAGACACATTAATGTTTAGATCTCCACATAAGACTATGGGAGCCGGCCAGGACACTAGTTCATTATTCAACCACTCATATAGCCCAACATCATCAAGAATTGGCCCATATAAGGAGCATAGTGTAAAGATACATATATTTGACCAAAATTCCAGTAGAACCCACCTCCCCAGACTATCAGAACGACTACGTGAAAAACACTGAACCAAATCTTTTTTAGCCAAGACTGCTATCCCACAAGTCTGCATGCTTTGACATGTGCCCGCAACCAATTTGAAACCCAGAGTGTCCAACAGAGACAACTGTGCTCCCTCTACGTGAGTCTCTTGGAGACATACTATATCCGCTTTTAACGCTTGCAGTTCCAAGGCTACCCTGGCTCTTTTCTCATTGTCATTAAGGCCACAAATATTCACTGTGGCAACTCTTAATCTACTCATTGGCTCAGTTTCCTACATTCTCTAGTACATAGCGCATGATTATAGACTTGCCATTAGCCGCCCCATAAAATCTTCCTGTCCTTAGTTCCTCTATCTCGACTTGTGTTTTCTTATATCCCAATATCCTCTGGTGTAGCGATGTCCCCCCCCCCATCCAGCCCTCCCTCCCATAACCACCTCCCCCCTCCCCACCCACCAAATAAGCAATCAGGCAAGAAGCCTGAATAATGGTGCCTATCCAAGAGCGCATTTCCGGTTGCTCCCAACCCACGACTCTTCCCCCAGTAACAAACAAAGAAAAAGAAAAGCAAGGATGAAAAAGGAAAAAAAATACAAAGGAAAAGATAAGGAAAAAAAAAGGCCTTAGCCTAAAAAAAATCCCTTGCCAGCCAGAACATATAAAGACTACTTCATACTTGAAGGCCCACTTGAAGGCCCACAATAATAAATACAACATTATATTTTGCCCACTCCTCCACCACTACCACCAATTTCTTTCAAATACTCCTGAGCGCCAATTTCAGAGGTAAAACTTCTCGTCTGCCCTTTATAAGTCACTTTTAGGCGAGAGGGATTCAGGAGATAGACTTCCACTCCAAGCTGCTGAAAAGGGTTGAACAATTGTCGCATCCACCACCGCCTCTCTACCCTGGCATGGGCAAGGTCAGGTCTTACAAAAAATGAGATATCCCCAAAAACCTTCTTTGCATTGGGACGAGCTTGGTCATAAATTTCTTGCCGCAACAAAAAATTCCCAAAATATACCAAGATTGCCCTGGGTCTTTCAGCATCATTGGATTGAGATTTCTCCATCATTAGGGGGAACCTGTGTGCCCGTTGAATCTCTATGCTCCAGTCCCAATTAGTTTTCTATGGGAAGGCACCCTTGAAAAGAGATATAATGAATGTATGTACGTCCAGACCTTCCACTCCCTCGGGTACTCCCAGGACTCTCAAATTGTTGCGCCTCTGTCTATTTTCGTACTCCTCAAGCTTCCAGAGGACATCGACCATCGTTGCTGAAGCTTCTTGCAGTTTCAAAGTCTTAACCTCGGATTCCAGATGTTCGGTGCATTCTTCCACCATGGTCAGTCTGCCGGCAATATCTGAGAAAGTTTTATTAATTTTTTTCACAGTCCCATGCAGTTTTTTCGTGGCGAGCCTCGCCCGTCGACTGGAGCTCCTGGCTTCATCTTGAACTTGCCTGACTGTTTGCAAGATTGTCACCAAAGATCCCTCTACCAAGGGAGATTGCGGATGCATACCGGCTGGTTCCATAATACCTTCTTTTGTGGGTCTCTCGGGTTCCTCCCCGGAGAACGCCATCCGAGACGCAGAATAATCCCAGTGCAGATTGCCCATAGAACCATCCCCACTGCTGCCTTTAAGAGGCCTCTCCGCCTACACCCCTTCTTTTATCTCTCTTCCCCCGAGATCCTCTCCCTGGCCGCTTGTGTTGGGTTTCATAAGCCGATTCTTCCGGGGGATCACTGGAGGAAGATTCTACATCGAGATCATCAGTTAGGGAAGATGATGACTCTCCTAATCTCGAGGGGTCTGACTCGTCCGTCAGTGAGAAAAACGTATCTCCGGCGTGAGGGGACTTGGCTGTACATATTGGAAATAGCTAATTTCCCACCCTCTCTAGGTCTTGTGCCAGCTCTGAGTAACTCCCAGTAGTGTCCTTAGTATAGTTTGTTTGAGAATCTACAGTTGTAGATTGGGACGGGCCACAGGCGTCATTATACCCCTCACTTGATTGCGACTGATTGTTCCTGTCCTGGCCCTGGCCCCCATTATTAGTCATGTTACTGGGGCAACCTCCCCTATTATCTACTGGGGCCACCATAATGGGGGCTGTATCTGCTGGCATCCTTACACTGGTTATGGGATTAGTTTGGGAACCATCAGTTGGAGTTAAAGTCTCGCTTTGAGAAAAGCTGGAATTGTTCACAGACCCCAGAACCTCTTGATCTCCCAGGGAAGGGGCATCCGTCTTTCCCTCATCCTGTTTGCTGACCGCGAATGCCCCTTGCTCAGCTTCTGGTCCACCGCCATAGCCTTACTGTTGCCAGAAAATAATGAGGAGATTAGGGATTGACCCCCTTTACTGCCACCATGTCCCCCAGTGCTCCCTGGTCGAGTCCTAGTGCCAGTCTCAGTTGCACAAATCTTTGCTCCTCCTTTCTCCATGGCCCCTTCTAGGTTTTTCCCCCTCCTCTCACCCCCTTACTGGTGTCCTGGGAGGAGGAGGAGTGTCCCTCCGGCAATCCTGTGGTTGGGGCGGCTTTCCACGATCCACGGCCTTGCATTCTGGCTCGTTTGAATTCTCCACTGCAACACTGTAGCAGGGAGCGTCGGAGCCGTACTACCAGCGTAAGGAGCCACGCAGCGTCGGAAGTGCAACCAGCCAGCATCCACGGTCTCCACTTCACTTCCGTATTCGTCCTCAGCACAGCTCCCAGAGTGCAGCGCCGAAGCTGGTCATACAGGTACGGCCCAAAAATCATGTTATACTCAAGCTCTCATACACCAGCCCTTTCAGCATTAACAGCCACCGGGGAGCCTCACGGGTGGGAGCACCACAAACCACGTCCTACACGGGCGACGTCTTTGCTCGCCGCTGTCTCCAGCCTCGTTCAGTGATCTTCTCAATATAATGTTTGTCCCTGACTTTGTTACTGAGCCAAGCCCGTAGTTTTCCAACTTTGCCTCCCACTTCATATAATCACCTCCGTTTAGTAATGTGTTAAGTGGACTTCATCTCTAACAAGTGTTCTATATTCCTCATATTGAGGTGAATGCGTTATCGTATGGTATCTGACTGCATCTGTATATAGTCTTTTTAAAGTTTGAGGAGTTCCTCTTCTAGTTCTCGACAGCGGTGGATCTTCTCTTTTTTTCACCTATTTCACCTGCTATGATTGCTCCCCGTATGGTTGCCGTATACGACTCTCATGAAGTTATTGCTTCGGTCGCCTCTGCTGTGTTTTCCTAAAGTATTGGGCGGGAGCTTTTTATCAAGGCACTCCTACACTTTTTCTTTCGTAAGCTGCCATGCGGCCATTCTCCACTCCATTCTTCCTTGTGGCCCCAGTGTAGCCAGGATGAATAAATGAGTGAATGAATGAATGAAAGAATGAGTGAGTGGATGAATGAATAAAGATCTATGGAGCGCACAGCTACCTCTGTGGAGGTGTCCCACGCTGATAACACATAGCAGCGACTGATCATATATGCCTGTCGGTTTGCCGTCAGCTGCAATGAACCTGTGCAGGGATGCCAGCGGGGCGAGGAAGTGATCTATCCCAGAATAAGAGTTGTGTGCCCCAGGGTAGAAGGAGTAACTTTTCAGTGTCTTAGGTAGTGTCTGCCATATGTCTACTAAGCGACGGAGCTCCATGGCGGCCGCAGCAGGTACTGAGCAGGGCTCTAGATCTTGACGAAAGTGTGACTACAGGTTGGGCCCCCACATGGAACTCATGGGGCATTTCTCAATAATTATCTGAGAATGTGCCGTTAGAGGAAAATCTCCTCTCCCACATAGCACACCTTAGCGCGTGTGTCACATATCTGGTCTTTTAAAAACACTTTTTTTAGACCACTCACTTTGCACTACACATAGGTCCTGAAGAAAGCCATATCATTAAAGGGAGCATGGCTGAAACATGTTGACCCACTAGGATATTGGAACTACCTTAGATCTCCAACAATATCCGCCTCTCGTTTTTATCTACTGCCAAGGGCCCACAGATTAAAATAGTCATTTTTGCCCTGTGGGACCCTTAGGACAGTCTTTTTAACATTCACTCACCCACAATCACTGCACTCTCACGATACAATACCCGCTCCGCTGTATCCAGGCGTCGTAGCACACCCGAGGTGCACTCGGCACCTTGGGTGGGGCCCAATGATGAAGCATGTCACCAACTAGGTTGGTGAGTGAGGGCTTTTTTCAAAACACAATGTGTTTTCATTTCAAGACAAACAAACGCTAGGAGCACCCAGTCCTGAGCTAGTTCCTTTTGATACAAATATATGTCTACTAAGCCCATTGCTGCCCACAAGGAACAGGGTCAAGACTGATTTGCATATGGCTGGGTCCAAACTGGGGTGGTGTGGTGAGCAAAAGAATGATGGATTTAACCCAGATCCTTGTGACTGGGGGTGAATGTTTGCATTGTCCAGCATTCCGTCCATCAATTGTTTCTTTTGCATTTGTCGCCCTAAGTGGGAAGGGTATGCCCAGACGTGGGTCCCGTGCTCACTACACCACTGGATTCAAGCTAGCCTGGCTGAAGAAGGGTGATGCCCTGAAACCGGTCCTAGGATGCTTGTTTCCTGTCCAGGGAGGACCTGGCTTGGCAGTTCGGGCTGGACTGTTCCCACAAGGAACAGGGTCAAGACTGATTTGCATATGCCTGGGTCCAAACTGGGGTGGTGTGGTGAGCAAAAGAATGATGGATTTAACCCAGATCCTTGTGACTGGGGGTGAATGTTTGCATTGTCCAGCATTCCGTCCATCAATTGGTTCTTTTGCATTTGTCGCCCTAAGTGGGAAGGGTATGCCCAGACGTGGGTCCCGTGCTCACTACACCACTGGCTTCAAGCTAGCCTGGCTGAAGAAGGGTGATGCCCTGAAACCGGTCCTAGGATGCTTGTTTCCTGTCCAGGGAGGACCTGGCTTGGCAGTTCGGGCTGGACTGTTCCCACAAGGAACAGGGTCAAGACTGATTTGCATATGGCTGGGTCCAAACTGGGGTGGTGTGGTGAGCAAAAGAATGATGGATTTAACCCAGATCCTTGTGACTGGGGGTGAATGTTTGCATTGTCCAGCATTCCGTCCATCAATTGTTTCTTTTGCATTTGTCGCCCTAAGTGGGAAGGGTATGCCCAGACGTGGGTCCCGTGCTCACTACACCACTGGATTCAAGCTAGCCTGGCTGAAGAAGGGTGATGCCCTGAAACCGGTCCTAGGATGCTTGTTTCCTGTCCAGGGAGGACCTGGCTTGGCAGTTCGGGCTGGACTGTTCCCACAAGGAACAGGGTCAAGACTGATTTGCATATGGCTGGGTCCAAACTGGGGTGGTGTGGTGAGCAAAAGAATGATGGATTTAACCCAGATCCTTGTGACTGGGGGTGAATGTTTGCATTGTCCAGCATTCCGTCCATCAATTGTTTCTTTTGCATTGCTGCCGTGAGGCTTCCCAGTTTCCCTTTCTTGGGGTCCGCTGGGGGGTGGATGTTCAACCCAAACATGGATCCATTATCACATTGAAATCCTCCCCACTCTTGTTGCCAGGGGGAGCTCTGGCGGCAGTTCACTCTGTTGAGTCGGTGTCTCAGTCTGCAGTCCCAGGGTATATAAACATACCCCAAGGCAATCCTTTCCTCTTCCCATTTACCCAGTGCCCCCTGTCATCAGAAATGGTTTGTGTCACTTGAACGGTGATTGATTTTTTTATCATAATTTCCACCCCTCTGGAGCCAGAGGTGAACCCTGAGTGCCCAATCACTGCACACTGCCCCCTCCCTAGAACACTCCAGTTGCCCTCTCAGGTGTGTTTCCTGTAAAAACGCGGCATCCGTTGTGTAGCATGTGAGTGCTTTGTGCACCAATCCCCTTTGGATTGGGTTGCACTGCGCATTCACCATCCACCTCAGTAGTGTCAGCGGGCCTGCCTTGCGGTTGCTGTGGTCATTGTCACCCACTACCATGAGTGATTTGCACTGAGAGAGGGGGCCTTTCTCTCCAAGCTGTGGGGACAGGTAACAGTGCATACAGAAACAAGCATTGAAAATGCAATAGGTCTCGCCTTTGATTAAGTTAAAGCCATTTGCTTTGCTAATGGTATTGTATAGCAAAGCAAATGGCTTTAAGTTAATCAAAGGCGAAACCTATTGCATTTTCAATGCTTGTTATTTCCGAGCGCTCTCTGTGCAGATGCTCTGCCTCTGGGCCGTTAACATGCCATCTTCTCTTGTTTCGGCAGTATTGCAGAAGAGCTCTGGGAGCCCTTCCTTGCCCCTCAGTGTGAGGATAGGCTTGCTGCTCTGACTACAACAGCCAGAATGAATCTGGGATACTAATTTAGATAGCCAGCTGCTAAGGGGGTAAAAATAATAGCTTCAGAGATAGGAAGTAGTCTAAAGTGGAAGATGCTAGGACGGCCAAACACGGAGGGTGTGGAGAAAGAGGGGTGGGGGTATAGGGAAGAGATAGAATTAGAGAGGAGAGGTTGGAGGGGAGTGGGGGAAGGATGGAGAGGAGAGGACAAGAGGGGATTGGGCGGGAAGGGCTGGGAAGAGAAGAGGGGAGGGGAGGGGATGGGAAGAGAAGAGGGGAGGGGGGAGGCGGGGAGGGGAGGGGAGGAGAGTGGAGGCTAGTTAAACTTTAAGAGGGAGAGAAAGAGAAAGGTGTGAGAGAATGGGAAAGAAGGAAACAGGAGAGTGAAGAGAGATGTCAAAGAAATTTGGGGGTAGGGTTAAAAACGGATGGGGAGAGTGGTCAAAAAAGAGTAGGGCAGAAAATAAAAGAGGGCATCACAGAGTGGGCAGAGGGTGCACGGGTGCGAGGCAGAGGCAAGAGGTGAGAGGGCAGTGGAAGGCGGGAGGGAAAGAGGGGTCTAGAAGGAGGGGTTCCGAGTAACACCAGAAGGGGGTCCGGGGAAAGCTGCTGGTTGTTGGGGGAGAAGGGGCCGTCTGAGGGCAGGACTGGGGAGGGAGTGAGCAGCTGCTCCGGAAAGAGTGAAGGAGGGAGACCCTGGGGCAGAGAAGCAGAAAGTGTCTGAACGGGGCAGAGAGACGGGGCTGAGAGGGAGGGAGGTGTCTGAGGCCAGGACTGCAGGGAGGGAGGAGCCGCTAGGGACAGGCGGAAGGGGCCCCAGGTCAAGAAGGAGGGGGGCACTGACCAGGGCAGGGAAACGGGCTAGAGAGGGGAGGAGAGGGAGAGAGGGCAGTCATAACAATAACAACTGGTAGAGGAGCAAAGGACAGCACGGACACCATAATGGATTAAATAAACATTTTAACAACTCTGGACCTCATTCCGCTTAGAGACTTTTGTTTTTTAACATAGTGTGCATATGTACAACAAGAGAGGCTGAAATGAGTAACGTTAAATTGTTACAGTAAGTACTTGACCACGAACAAAGCCATAATGCAGGCGCTAACAAAAAAAACAATGAGAGAAAGGGGGATATGGAGACAGAAAGAAAGACGACGATGACAGAAAAGAGGAGCAATAGGAGGCAGAGGGCGAGAAAAACGAGAGAGACAGCGAAAAACAAATCCGTTTTTGTTCACTCTCTAAAGTGAAAAGGCCCGGTTTAAATGACCCTGCAGGGGGCGGGGTTGCACAAGTCCCCCGTCTTACCCCAAGTACTGGTGCATATAATGATGCACGGATGGAAGGGGTCTGGTGCACACATCTCAAGGGGAGCTTTACTGACGCCTTTGTTTTCTCTCACATACAGTGCAGGCCGCAGAAAGGTGCATTCATTAACCACCTCTGCAGGCACCACCCTGAGAGGTCACTCCGTGTTTATGCTAATAGCATTAATCTCCATCCAGACACGGCATCTCTCGCTCTGCTGTGAACTCTTGGGAAAACAGTCTGCTTGCAAGAAATGTCTTTGAGAACCTCAGCCGGGATCAAGCACGGAGCCCCGAAGTCCGCTTCTGAGCGCTTGTGAATGCACTTCTGAGCGCTTGTGAATGCACTTGTGCGTGCTTGTGAATGCACTTGTGAGCACAGAGGCGGCTATGTAGTATAAAAAACAAGCAGTAAGCAGCTGATCGATCCTCACGCCGTGTCTCAGAGGCTGATCGAAGTGCGTCCGGAACACGCACGGAAAGCAGACACTTGCTTATATCGCGCTTTCTCCCAAAAACAAAAAGTGCCATTTGAATTAAGAAATCCATATAATTAAATTAAAGATGCGACTCCAAAGAAAAGTAGAAAAAAATATATAGTGGTCGCGGTCCCGAAAATGAAAGCGGACCGCACAGGCAAAATATAGTGGTCGCGGTCCCGAAAATGAAAGTGGACCGAGCATGTAACTTACAAAATAAGAAATCCATATAATTAAATTAAAGATGCGACTCCAAAGAAAAGTAGAAAAAAATATATAGTGGTCGCGGTCCCGAAAATGAAAGCGGACCGCACATGCAAAATATAGTGGTCGCGGTCCCGAAAATGAAAGCGGACCGAGCATGTAACTTACAAAATAACAAATGTAAAATATAGTGCTTACCGAGCAATTGAAGGAGGCCGTGTCCCTCCGCAAGTAAACGATACAATCCCGCTAGGCATGGCTAAAAGGAGACAGGGTGGCAACAAGGAGGGATTGACATGCCTTCGGTGCAATCATTGCACTGTCTTTGGCATAATTTGTGACGCCAAATGACGCGCACGAATGAAAACTGAAGGCGGAGCTGGGACACAGCTTCTGGAATCGTATCGATTCCAAGAAGCCCTCGTATGACGAGAGCAGCGCATGCGCTGCTTACGTCAGGCCGAGACCTAAAAACTTCACCCCAACCCCGCCACCCACCTCCCCATCCCACGGCCTTCGAACTGTCCCCACCCCAATGTTCAAAATTAACAACTTTCTGGATAACCAGTGTAAGTATTGTCCTCATGAGTTCACACTCATAGGTCGGAGTGGGAGCTAGAGTGGGGCCCACAAGCAGGGTTCAATCTGTCAGGCCTTGGCTGGGTGGGGGGCCTGTCGGGCAGGCGGGCATCTGCCCGGGGAGCTAGTCCACCTATACAATGTGTCAAACAATCTCTTCCGACGTCATGGAGTGAGCTCGGGCGGTGCTGCGCCCTCCCCTCCGCTGCGGTCTGAGCCCTAGTCCTGGGAGCTCTGGGTCGCCGTCCCTAGAGTTCCCACCTGTTGGGGGACGCCCAGGTGTGCGTCTTATGGACACCCGCCACAAGCCTAGCCCTGTCCAGTGCCGCCTGGGCTTTGCTCGGCGCTGTGCGCTGGCGTTTCCTACGGCCCTGCCACCTCGGCATCTGTGCCGCCTTATCCTCGTGTGGAGCGCCTCTCCAAGGAGCCCCTGACCTCTGGGAGCATCTCTCGCCGCCTCTTCTCCAGGCTCCGTCAGCCATCTCTGCGCTCCTCCTGGCCGGCCTTGGTTGCACCGTGCCCCTCATCCCTGTCCCCTGCCCCACAGGGGGTGGGGCCTCTTGGGGGTGTCCGGATATTGAACTTGCGTGGCTCGGTCACGGAGCTCGGACTCAAGCCGCCGTCTCCAGGCCGCACTTGGCCCCTCACCTTCTCACTTTGAAGCCGCTCCTAACTTCTCCTCTACATGTTCTTTCCATCTCTGCCATCCCTCTGAAGGATGTGCTTTCACTTGGCAATGCTTAGTGGTTTTATTTCTTTATATTTTTAATGGAGGTGATACCTCGAGTAGGCCGTCTCTGTTATATTTCAAGGTGTGAGCTTTAATGATCATATAATACAGTTCCCGGGCTCCTCCTGCGCAGCAAGCATGCTTACAGCGGCCTCAAGTGGGATTTCACGTCACAGAGGAATGTGGCTGCCCGCCGCGTCCAAAGGGGGCCCCCTAAAAGGGCGGCCCTTTAGTGCCATTGCGGCACAAGCCTACCCCTCGCTCTAGCATCAGAGGGCTTCCGCTTGGAGCCCGCTGTCCAGGGGGTGTGGGCGTCACTTCCGGTACGCCCGGGGGGGAGGGAGGGTATGTATACCCCTCCGACCCTCTCAGCGGCCTCTTTTCCGCCAGCCACGCCGACATAAATACACAAGACAACTTTTGTTATGGGAAAATATTGCTGCAGGTTTATTCCATACAAAAGTATGCAATATGGTGGGTTATCTTACGGGCGATCCAAGGGCAGGCAGCTGAAACCAACCTATGCTGCCCCGCCCGCCTGATGAGCCAGCACTGTGGGAAACCCAATCAGTGCTACACCTTTTGGGTGATCCTCCTCCGGATCACGTGACACATTGGTCCCTTATTACTCACGCCCCTTTCAGGGCGTAGCGTAGCAGGGCAAACCCCCGGTTGGTCAGGCCCCCAACCGCCCGAAGGACTAGCGGGGCGCCGTCGCGGTTTTCCAGGAACCTGCTCTGAGGCTCCTGGTCTTTGGCTCTGGCACCCCTATTGTGCCGCGCAGAGGTACCCTTACTGTACCCGTCTGCTGCCGAGGTACCCTTACTGTACCCGTCTGCTTCCAGATCGCCCTGTAACTCCGCCACAGCTCTGGAGGCGGCCCCCGTTGCCGCCAGAGCCCCCCACCAAAACAGCTCATTTCTCACCTGCAACCTTCTTTCTAGGGCCTCCTGCATGTCCAGTGGAGCGTGTCCATGCCCAGCTGTGACAAATGCACCCCATGTTTGTCAACTTAACCTTAGGCGTGCGCCTGGATGGCCCGTGCCACCAAGACAGCTGTCTTCTCACTTGCCACCTCATTTCCAGGGCCCCCTGCAAGGCCAAGGGCACAAGTCCATCCCAATGGTGACAATGGACCCCATCTCATCTAAGTAGCCTTTAACATTAGCCTGAATCAGCTCGTGTCTGATGAAACCCAGACCCCTCTGGTCTGCGAACTTACGCCATGAACAGTTCACTCTTACAGGGCTGTTCAACGGCCTCTTCTGACTTAGCTCCGTACCACCTCTGCGGGGGATCATCTCAGACCAGCAGAGCTCACACTGAACCATGTCTTTGCTGATCTCACCTAAGTCAGCCTTCATTGCTTGCAAGAATGCCCCCTTACCCATGGCAGTGAGGTCATTGCCTCCTAAGTGGATCACCAAGATGCTAGGGAAACATTCCCCCCCAGCCAGGCTCTGCTCCAATCTGGTCGGAGCTGCTCCATCCCATTCAGCGGAACTCCCTCCATACAATCTGCGTCTGGAGAAATGTTCTTTTACATAGTAGCCTTTTGGGCTACTATGTAGCCCAAAAGGCTACATAGTAGCCTTGTTTCCCCATTTTTTGGGACGGCAGCACACTATGTTGGCTGACAGCGTCACCACCCAGCGAGGCTACCATAGCTAACCGGGCGGGCATATGAGCTCAACTGCAGGAACTTGTCACCTACCCTAGGTTCTGGGGTGCACTTACTTCCCCCGTTGCCCAGACGGATGCACAAACTCCTTTAATTGCTAAACCCTGGTGATCACCTTAATGGTATCAAAGCTGGTTTGAAACAATATATGTCTTGTACCCACTATTGGAGACACCTCACCCTTTCGTGCAATTACAACTTACGCAGCGCATCCCGCTTGCCTAACTGCCGTCGGATCACAGATGCACAGTACCTACTGTCCATCTCCAACCCTGGATGCTTTAAACCTGCCAAAGTGACGGAAACCAAGATTCCCAGTTCCCTGTTTAGCTGCAGTACACCTTCAGTGGGTCTGCTAGGAGATACCACAAACCGCATTGGTCATGCAAACCTTAAATACACAATTTTCACCTGAGCGTACCTCATAATGAGACAGGCTCCACACAGCTGGAAGGCCAGAGACACACATATATGTATTGTGCCCACATTGGCGACAACTCACCCCTTCGAGGAGTGACAACTACACAGGTGCCTACACAAGTCACCCAACAGACAAGTTGGCCCTGACTACCTTGTGTTCTGGTGCCAGATTTGGAAAGAGCCTTGCCTCCACTTGCTGCCCCCTGGGAAACACCCAATGCCCGTGCTCTGGCCGCAGCGCGGCAATGCCCTCGTGTAGCATCGAACCCCTGGTCAACTAAGAGTGCCATTCCAACTACTTAAACCTACATCTTGACCATGGGCGGAGTCTAGCTCTCCCCAAACTTCTGCTGGTGTAACCCACGGACACGCCTCCAGTTCAGTTCAATTTAGTAATTCATGGCACTGACAACCACAAGGGCCTACTGCTGGGCTGTGTAAATGCGTCCCAGGGTGACCATAACAATCGGCTTGGTGTGGATGGGTGCTAACATTACCTAGCTTAAGTGCAATCCCTTTGACAATCACTCCTGACAAGATGTGCCAATGCAGGTAGAAGCAAGAGTTATCCAGCCCGCCTTACTTCCTGTCCCGTTATCTGAGTAAATTAGTGAAAGATGCACATTTGAACTGGCAGCTGATACTGTTACTAACGCCTGCAAATGCTCTGCTCAGAGCAGCCCGCTAGACAATGGCTTCCATTGAAAGGCGGGGCCAACAGACCTCCAAGCACTTAAGGCGGTACCTCTGAGTAGGGCTCTAATCTAACAGATGCCCCTTGCATCGGATACCGCCTCTGGCTGTAAGCCGCTCCGTGCTACTGATGCCTTGGCGTTTCCTGACCCACAGCCAGATCACCCTGATAGAATTCGCTCGTGACTGGGACTCAACAGTGCGGTGAAAGCACAAGACATCCTAGCCTGACCTTAGCTCTTCACCAGGCTCCCACACAAGAGCCCTCCACAAACCTTGTGGCCTAAAACATTCGCCCTGTGGGGCGGTTGCGAATGGACTGCAAACCACTCCTAGGCATTCTCTACCAATGTTGTAAATGGAGTTTCTGGTTGGCTAGGGTATGCACCTAAGCCTGGCCGAACCCACCTCTCTAGTCGGGAAAAGGGAGCACACACTTAGGCTGACACCTGCCCACCCCCTAGGTGGCTAGGCAGAGACTTTGGCTTATCCCAGAGGCAGTGTAAATTTAATGTGCCAACCGCACTCCCACAGTGGCACACTACAGAAGAGACTCCATACCAGTTTATTTTAATTACCCTTCGTATCGTCCATACAAGAGAGACTTAGTACCATCTGCCCCTATTATCCTGTGCTACCAAACCTCATCATGACATCACAGGGATTACATAACTCACTAGGTCAATCGGGCCACCGTCCTACAGCGCAGGAGTGAGAAAAGTCTTTCTAACGTAGCCAACCGACGGTTTATACGTAAGTGACCGCCCCCCTTATGGTATGACCAAACCCAGGGTGAAGCAATGGGAGCATGAGGCCTTAGCAACGGGTGTCTTTGTGTACTGAAAACATTAATTAACCACGCAAAGAACCATGGACATCCCCTTAAATGCGAGTCACCCGATCGTCAAAGAAATATTGATGGATTCGAGACATAGGCGCCATCCAAACTACTGAATTAAAAATTGGCGAGAATAGTTCTTTGAAAGAAAAGCGTTGAAGAATCGCTCAACAAAGTCAAAGGACATATCAAACCGCTTAGGTCTACCTTGCTGAGAAGGATGGAGCAATGCCCATTATTGGTATTAGTGAATGAAGACCTTATTCATTCATGTGCAGCCAAAGTGAGAAACACTGCCCCCAAGTGGCCTTCCCACTTTATGGCACCCTGGCCATACAAATTGGTTTGACGCACCAATAATCAACCCCAAACTGATATACTGTTTTGCCCCACCCAGGGCACCCTGTCCGGTTACTGCAAGGGCAGACGCCCCGCCACGCAAAATGAAATCAAGTCTGTGATGTCATAGTCGCTACCTCTGGCATATTCTCATAAATCGCCATATATGACTGACACCGCACTCATCCTATGCTTTGTGTGATCTTGGCCCACTTTAGTGTGAGCAGAGCCCCGCGATGCATACTTGGCTTCATGCTCCTTGCCGCTGGTTCATCCTACCCTATGGAGCCCTTCAGAAAGACCAGGGAACATTATATCACCCTCAACACTTACGCTTAAATCTTTGCTTAGCATAGGTGCTGAAAGCGATGTGTGCTCCTCCTATGCAAAAGGTGCCACAGCTAATACCCCGCAGTACTGCCAAGAAACATGAATCTCCGCAAATAGAGAAGCACTCCCTTCCCACCTAGCTTGAATACTCTCAACTTGCACGCTAGTTCGGCCCCATCCCTAGCTGCCAGAGTTTCCGATCGCTATTTATGACATTTGCACAATGTAGTGTATCTGTGAGTGACTTCCAGACTATGCCTGACATTTCTAGTCAGCAAAACCAAACCTAGGAATGCGGGAAAGATATCAATGTCAGTAACCACATGCATTTGAGAAACGCAGGGGGACCATACTCTAGGCGCTGTTCGTGCTACAAATGTACCGCACCTTGGGTGTGCCCATCTGTTATAATCGACATTTATGTGTGTATGTAACCCTATGGGAGACAACAGTGCTAGTCGCCATGTTTCCAACTTATCACTAGCGTCCGACTTCGTGAGGGCACTACGAGGGCTCGTGGGAAGGAATCAAGGTCTAAAGCATTAGTGCCAACTAAGATACCGCCAGGCAACATCAACACCATGCAGGAACTAGCCATGGGGCCACTTCCGCCGCAAACAGGCCATATACCAATGACCCCCTTAATACAGTAACCCTGACATACACCCGGGCAGCAAAACCGGCGACTCTGGTAAATGTGAAAGTACGTGCGGATTCCACCCCTGCAATCCGGGTATAATCTAATTAACACAGCACATCAATGTAGGCAAACAACAGGACAGCCGAACACAGCCGCGCCACTCCCAAGAGCCATCTTCAGTTTAAAGCCCACTGAGGGGAGAAGAGCGGTTCCCGCGTATTCCGAAACATTTCAGAATGCTCCGGCGCAATGAGACCTAGTGGCCTAGTGCCTTATAGCACCCCAAAGGCTCTTGCTTTAAGGAAGATAATCAATTACGGTTCTTCCATACATCGTACAAACCAGGGCCCAGTGAATGCCCAACATCCTATGCTCTCATGGAGTAGGCGGCGACTGACTGGGTAATCAGGCTGTTTTACCCCCTGCAGAGGCCGCCTCCTTATACCCTGTCCAACATATAGCCCATGGACCTACTCAGCCGCCCACTGAAAACGAAAGGCTAATCTTCCCCAAAGTAAATGTGGCAGTTAGGCCCCAGTCCAAAACACGTGCCCCAACACGCTCCCCACGGGCGAAGTGCGCTGGAAATGACCAAATGCCCCGCTCCACACACCATACCCGTATGGGAAAGGGACAATCAACCTCCGTATTGAAAAGCAGTGATCCTTCCGGTTGGCAATGCCAAAGTATCTGCGGATGCCAAACAATTTAGTAACTCCACACCCGTTACCATTTACTAACTATAAATAAGGCTCTTCCCGAACAAAATGACTTTAAACAGCATCGCGCCATCTCTGGAAAGTAACAAATTCCTCACCGTAAGAAGATCTTGCCCCCCCTGCTTGGCCTTGAACCCTTGACTTGGAGGGACTAGTCGCACCAAATGCTGTAGAGCTTGCCTCTGAGGCACGGTTGCTGGTTACTCTAAACAGGCCCAAAATGCTTAGCCCCACAAAAGAACCCCACTCTGTATGCAGATTAGAAGGTAATGTGCGGTGCATGGCAAAGCATTTCATAGGAACCCGCTTACTGCCACTGATCCAACATAGCTGTGAGATTCTATTCATTTGGCCATTACAATAAGGTAATAGTTGTTGCCTTTGCCCTCCCCCAGCTCAAAGGTCCTTTGCTAGCATGTTTATACTGAGGAACGTGACCTGCCCTGCGCACCTGACGAACTACTAGGGAAATCGCAGAGGCTTTGGTGACCAGATCACAGCTGCGCACATGATTTAAATAACAATTAACCTTGGCATCACAGGCCGTGCCGTGTGGCCCAAGGACCGGCTACCTGGGTATCATCGGTTACTTTCATGACCGAGTGAGTTCAGCAACGTGAATGCCTAGCTCAGAAGCGCGCCACCGAAGAGGCGTTGTAGGGTAAGCGATGACTAACTGTGATGGAACATGCTTTCAAATTAGTACAACATTGTTACCAAAATTTAGTCGGCACACGGTGCGTTAGGGTTTGTCACCCAGATCTGGGGGGTGTCTCATAGGGCACACTCACTGCCTGTGATAATGGCGCGGGATAATTATTTTACTCTAGGAAACTGTGATCTTAGGCCCAGGTTCGGTCTGCCGTTGCCATCGGTTACCAGCCCAATGGTGGGAAAGTATAATGTACACTTACTCTGGAAATTACAATGCAAAGAGAGGCTCTGCGAAATACTGAGACTGCATTGTGCAATTGGCTACGAGGGCCTTTATGAGGAACACCTGCTGGCACCATATAGAAACTGGTACCAGGTACACTGGGTGGGCATTCCGCTGCAACCAAGGGCAGGTTTCAGGTCGCTTCAGTTAAGACATATTCACCCGCGCTTTAGCCAGGGCAGCAGGCAATGGTGGTAGTCGTCCTCTAACAAGTGTGCTGCGGTGCATAAAAGTTTTGTAAACACTGCGTTAGAGCCAAATGGCGTCAGGGTATTATAGACCGTTTGGTATTCCCAATATTCAGGAATGGGCAGGTATTTGCACAGAATGTTCCCCTCTGGTTGCCACAGACTTGACTGCCCCCTGGGTTATCCTTCTATGGGCTAGAACCCGAGACTGGAAGTGGCATCTTCTGCGACCGGTGTCCCGAATACGTTGATAGTCAAAGCTGGGGTAGATGTACCACGAAGGGCATGATTACAGCTTGGGTTGGCCCCAAGTTTTGGGGTCAAACTAGGTTGGAGCATTAAGTCTATAGTCCTTAGGAAGCAACCAGCATTCCTCCAATCCAAGTAAGGGCAGTTAGCGATAGATAAGTATCAGCGAGTGGGTAACATACACCGGCTATTCAGCGACATCGTTCCCCGGCGGCACGCGCGCTTTACAAAAACAGAGCTGCAACCAGAAGGGTACCAAGTGGCAAAAACCAGTAAATAGGTTTAAGATGGGTGTCTCTGGCCTTACAGGTGTGTGAAGCCAGTACCATTTAGAGGTACGCCCAGGTCAAAATTAGGTGCTTCCTGAGGTTCTCATAACCAATGCGGTTTGTGGTATCTCCCTGCGGATCCACTGAAAGTGTACTGCAGCTAACATGAAATTGGGAATCTGCGATTCCAACACTTTTGCGAGTATAAGCATCCAGGGTCAGAAAGGGTTAGCAGGTACTGGCAGCTGTGATCCAACGGCAGTTAAGCAAGCAAGGTGCACTGCGTAAGTTGTCACTACACGAAAGGGTGAGGGGTCGCCAATAGCGGGCGTAATACATATATGGTCCAACCAGATTGCACACCAATAAGGGGTTCACCAGGGTTAGCACTCAAAGGGGTCTGTGCAATTGTCTGGTCAACGGGGTGAAGCAAGTGCACCCCAGAACCATGGGTAGGTGACCTGTTGCTGCAGTTAAGCTCATAAGCCCCGCACTGTCAGCTATACTAGCCACGCTTGGGGTGGACGCGGTCAGCCAACATAGTGTGCTGCCGCCCCAACAAATGGGGTAACAAGGTGTCAAGCACAAAAGGCTACTGTGTAAAAAGAACATTTGGCACGTCCAGTGTTCAACAAAAATAAAAAATTTAACGGAGCAGGTAATTATCTACCGCTGGGGCCTGCAGCTAACATGTAACTGGGAATCTGGGATTCTGACTCTTTAGTGGGTTAGGATTCAGGGACAGAGATGGTTAGCAGGTACTGCATCCGTGAATCCACGGCAGTTATGCAAGCTGGGCGCGCTGTACATGTTGTCACGACACGAAAGGAGGAGGTGTCGCCAACAGCGGGCACAATACACATATTCCAGACCTGACACCTATAAGGGGTGCACCAGGGTTCATCAATGATAGGGGCCTGTGCATTGGTCTGGTCAGCGAGGCGAATTGCACCCCGTACCAAGGGTAGGTGACATGTTGCTGCATTTAAGTTCAAATGCCCTGCCCGGTTAGCTCTAGTAGCCTCGCTGGGTGGGGACGCTGTCAGCCAACATAGTGTGCTGCTGCCCCAATGAATGGGATAACAAGGTCTCAAGCACTAAAGGCTACTAGGGAGAAGAGCATTTGGCATGTCCAGGATGCAGCAATAATCAGACCGAACGGGGCAGGACATTTTTCCACTGCGTGGGCTTCACAGGGTGGGCAGTGGGACGCCCCCCCCTCCTACCGGGGAAATTTGGGGGGAAAGTAGGACCCAGTCAATCCTGAATGTTAGGCACCATAGGACAGGCAGTGCGCACGGCATCATAGCGGACAGGTTAGCTAGCTGCTATGCCTAGAGGTTTTCTCCAAGAGGAGCTGAGCAGGCGTAATTCGCATAAGGAATAGGGGCTGCATGGCATGGGCAGGGGCACACAGTTATTAAGAGATTGGCCCAAGGGGGGGGGGCCCCACCCCCTTAATTCCTTAGGATACACCTAGGGGGTAACAACCTCTTTGCCATGGGGAGGAGGTCACTCTTTCAAGCCAGGTAAGCTGACTTAAGGGAGATCAGCAAATACATGGGTCAATGTGAGCTCGGGTGGCCTGGGATTATTCCACGCAGAGTGTGGCACGGGGCTAAGTCAGAGGATGCTGTTGTACATCCCCGAAAGAGGGAACGATTCAAGGCGTAAGTTCGCAGACACTCATTTTGTTTGGATGGGTTTCCCAGGTATGAGATGGAACAGCATCATTAACAGGCTCGAGCAACGCCTGGCCCGAGGTGTAGCCCCTCCCAATGTGTTGGTTCCACTTGGGGGGCTATGATCTCATGACCGTGGGGAGGAGGGGACTACTCATGGCCACGAAATCAGACTTGGGCGAACTAAGCAGGCGCTTGGGTCACTGCGGACTGTCTTGGTCTGAACCAACCCATGCATTCACTGGCGTGGTGCCAGGTCAAGGGAGGCAGCAGAACTCGCGCAAGCGGGTCAACAGTGCGATGCGTAAGTTTTTGAGTCAGAGGGGGTTGGGCTTTATCAGGCATGAACTCATCCAGGCAAACGTTAAAGGTTACTTTGAGGAGGACGGGGTCCACTTGTCCCCGGTGGGGATGGACTTGTTTCTCCTGGATTTACAGGAATGTTTGGAAAGGGCAGGTTGCAGGTAATAGGAGGTGCAGTGGTGGGGGGCCCTGGCCGCGACGGTGGCCGCCTCCAGGGCTGTGGCGGAGTTACAGGGCGATCTGGAAGCCTTCTGGTACAGTAAGGGTACCTCTGCTGCAGTCGGGTACAGTAAGGGTACCTCTGCGCGGCACAATAGGAGTGCCAGAGCCAAAGACCAGGATCCTCAGGGCAGGGTCCTGGAGAACCGTGACGGCGCCCTGTTAGTCCTTCGGGCGGTTGGGGGCCTGACCAACCGGGGGTTTGCCCTGCTACGCTCCGCCCTGAAAGGGGCGTGAGTAGGATGGTAACAAGGTGCCACGTGATCCGGTGGTGGATCAACAAAGGTGTAGCGCTGATCGGGCATCCATCCCACAGTGCTGGCTCATCAGGCGGGCAGGGGCAGCATAGGTTGGATGGCTGCCTGCCCATGGATCACCCGTAAGATAACCCACCTTATTGCATACTCTTCTATGGAATAAACCTGCGACAAGTTTTTCCCATAAACAAAGTGTCTTGTGTGTTTATTTATGCACGTTCGCCTATGGGAAGGTGGGGGATGTTGCCGGTATTGGGACTATGCTCGTGGTACGATTGTTTTTTTAATTTACTTTTTTGTTGTTGTTGTGAAAATTGCCCTCTGTCCTATGTGTCATGTCTATCTCGCTTTTCACCTACACGTTCCGAGCAGCCCTGCAGGGCCCGGATGAACCCAGAGTCACGTCTGTATGTGATTTGTAACGTGACACAGCGCAAACCAACGTAAATACAACTCTCTCTGTGGCTGCAGGTGTGAAATGTATCATGTGAACGGGTGCAATGTCAGGGAGTGTGCGCTCCTCTGCTGTGTTTCCTCTCACAGCAGCTTTGTGTACCATGTGTGTTCATTGCCAGCTTGCACATGAAGAGCTGGAGGGGACTTTCTACAGCCAGACCCAGTTTTAGTATAGAACTGCAGCTATATTAACCCCAGAGTGTCTGGTGCCACCTCTCAAGGAGGGAGCTATGCATGTCGGTTCCTGCAGATGTCCTATTCTTCACTCCCCAGCTAGTCACCTTGACATATATTATTTTACACACTGGAGGATTTTTATTTTAATATGCTTTAATTTTTGACCCCATGGACGGATTTTCACGAAATGTAGCATATTACTAGGTAACGCAGGTAAGGTTTGGCACAACATAACTTGTGACCATCGCACTGAAAACAACAATTTACGAACAGCTCACAAACCAAGAAAAGAGCAAAAAAGAATGAAAACATCCTGGCAGATGACGCAAGTTATGGCATGTGTTCAGTGTGTTGGTAGCCATAACTGGTGAATCACAGTGGTTAACCACATTTGAGCCAGAAATAGAATTTAGGTTTTACAGCATTTTTAGGTCTCGCCTACGCAGCGCGCATGCGTTGCCCAGGAGGACCTTTAGCCGTCGTTCAGCTCTTTTTCGAAGCACATACTCGTGCTTGTGGCGGCATACACCTTGCGGGAGTGCGCAGCGGTGCGCCACAAGCACGAGTATGTGCTTTGAAAAAGAGCAGACTGCGCGCGCACGCATTCACGCACGCACCACTCCCGGGCCAGAAATATCAGCATTAGTGAATGTGCTTTAACATTTCCACATTGCTTTTAAATATCAGCCTTATATCCGCATTGCTTTCAAATATCAGCCTTAGTTATTCACTTGTGCACGGCTCTCTTTTGTTTTTGTTTTTTATTAGCCATTCACGCACGCAACACTCCCGGGCCAGAAATATCAGCATTAGTGAATGTGCTTTAACATTTCCGCATTGCTTTTAAATATCAGCCTTATATCCGCATTGCTTTAAAATATCAGCATTAGTGAATGTGCTTTCAAATATCCGCATTGCTTTCAAATATCAGCCTTAGTTATTCACTCGTGCACGGCTCTCTTTTTTAAATTTTTTTTTATTAGCCATTCACTCTGTGGTTTGCGCACTCTGTCAATTTTTTTTGTTTGTATTCTCCCACAGGGCAAGGTAACATTAGCTGTGTGCTTCAAAAATTAAGCATTAGTTACTCACTCGTGCACAGCTTTTCTTTTACTGTGACAAGCACGCGTGTGCTTGAAAATATCTGCATTAATTATTCACTCGTGCACGGCTCTGTCTTGATTTTGTTTTATTAGTCATTCACTCTGTGGTTTGCGCACTATGTCGATATATATATATTTTTTTTATTCGCCAACAGGGCAAAGCAACATTAGCTGTTACCTTTTGAGCTTTCACTTTCTCTGGTTTTTAAAAAAAAAAGTGTTTATTCCCCTCCTTATTCACTCTATTTTGCTCGCAATTTCTTTTATGTTATTTTTTATTTATTATTCACACACAGGACAAAGCAACATTGGCTGTTACTTTTCTCGCATCACTTCTTCCCTCTCTCTCTCCCCCCACTCTCTTTCTCTCTTTCTCTCTCCCCTCTCTCTAATTCTCTCTCTCCTTAAATCTGTCTCCTCTCTCTCTCTCTCCCCCTTCATTCTCTCTTTCTCTCTCGCCCTTTCTCTCTCTTTCTCTCCCCTTCATTTACTCTCTCTCACCTTATTTCTCTCTCTTTCACTCCCCTTCATTGACTCTCTCTCCCCTTTATTCTTTCTCCTCTTGCTCTCTCTTTTCTCTCACTCATTATCCCACTTGAGCTTCATCTGCCATCCCTTCTTGCATTCTTTGTCATTTGTATTTGCTCCTCCACTTTGCTCCTCTTTGGCCTGCGGGTTGTACAAATCTACACAGCAGACAAGGAGGATTTCGAGCGGTCAAATTACAGTGCAGTGTAGTCCTAACATTTAACTCAAAATTTGTGTCTTTGGCTCAAATCACAAAACTATTTATCAAGGTTTTCCATACCTATCTATTGTCACACATTATTTGTTACATGGGTGCTTTTAAAGACACTCCCGGTGTTCCAGCAGCAAGGTCGCATAACCATTATTTAGTGTTTGTTGTTCAAACATGCAGACAGCTGGCTTCTTTGCACTTACATTAGAATGCTAAATTGAGAAGTGTCAGCAGGAAACAGACCAGAGGCGCCACTGTGGCACAAGCCAGACAGAGCCATCCTCCTTTATTCCTGTTTCCCTCAGCGCAGACTTTGTTTACGATTACTTCCCAACACTTCCATCCCCCATAAGCCTGTCCTTTCTACTGGCAGATTTTACCACGGTGTTGTAAAAGGGGCTTAATTTTATCCAGAGTATGGGTAAAGGCGTTTACAAAAAAACACCCCAAAAAATAGCAATTAATAAACAAAGCATTCTTTTAGGAAGCATTAGTTCATCAATTGTGCACGGCTATCATTTAATTTGTGTTTTGCTTTTACTGTGAATGTTTTCACAGGACTTTTACCTCGTGCTCTCTCTTGCTTTTCTTTTAAAAATTAATTCCCTCTATGGTTTGCTTTTAGCTTTTCTCGATATTTGGCGTGTATTTTTATTCGCCGTATTATTAACTATTTTGCTCATGCTCTGTTTCTTGCAGTTTTTGTATTTTCTTTAATCACCCGCAGAACAAGGCAACATTGGCTGTTACTTTTTTCACAACACTTCTTCCCTCTCTTCCCCCACTCTCTTTTTCTCTCTCTTTGTCTCTCTCTCACCTCTATAATTCTCTCTCTCCTTCATTCTCTCTCCTCTCTCTCTATTTTTCCCCCTTCATTCTCTCTCTCTCTTCCCCTTTCTCTCTTTCTATCCCCATCATTCACTCTCTCTCCCCTTCTTTCTATCTCTCTCTCCTTTAATCTCTCTCCTCTCGCTCTCTTCTCTCTCTCCTCTATCTAATTCTCTCTCTCCTTCATTCTCTCTCTCTCTCTCTCTCTCTCTCTCTCTCTCCCACCTTCATTCTCTCTCCCCCTTTCTCTCTCTCTCTTCTCTCTCCCCTTTATTCACTTTCTCTCCCCTTTATTCACTTTCTCTACCCTTCTTTCTATCTCTCTCTCCCCTTTAATCTCTCTCCTTTCGCTCTCTCTTCTCTTTCCCTCACTCTCCCACTTGAGCTCCATCTGCCATTCCTTCTTGCATTCTTTTCTCTCCTTTTTGCTCCTCCACTTCCCTCATCTTTGGCCTGCAGGTTGTAAACATCTACACAGCAGACAAGGAGCCTCTCCAGCGGTCTTATTACAGTGATGTGTAGTTCTAACATATAACTTACAGTTTATTTTTTTTGCTCAAATCAATAATCTATTTATCAAAGTTTTTTATACCTATCTATTGTCACACATTCATTGTTAGATGGATGCTTTTTAAGACAGCAGCATTAATTATTCCATCGTGCATGGCTGTATTCTGAAACAAGCAGGTGTGACAGGACAAGGCAACATTGGCTGTTTTTATTTTATTCTCCGGCAAACCAACATTGGCTGTTACTTTTTTCGCATCACTTCTTCCCTCTCTCTCTCTCTCCCCCCACTCTCTTTCTCTCTCTCTCTCTGTCCCCCCTCTCTAATTGTCTCTCTCCTTAATTCTGTCTCCACTCTCTCTCTCTCCCCCTTCATTCTCTCTCTCACCCTTTCACTCTCTCTCTTTCTCTCCCCTTCATTCACTCTCTCTCCCCTTATTTCTCGCTCTCACTTTCTTTAACCTTCATTCACTCTCCCCTTATTTCTCTCTCTCTCTCTCTCCTTTCATTCTCTCTCCTCTTTTACTGTGACAAGCACACGTGTGGCTACTCCTACTACTTCAATAACTCGCAAAAACTCTAAAAAACATAATTAACTAACTCTCGCACCCTGTAAATATTACCCAGTGTCACTTGGCACAGTGTATATTGTATAATAACTATTCTAATAGGTTTAAAAAAATACAAAGGCTATTCTTCATATAACCTTGTATGGAGTTCCTTTGTGGGTGTCCTAGTATGGTGTTGCTATGTACATGTTGCGCACACGCTTTACACATTAACTCCGGGGTAAGCTTAACTGCTCATCTAAAAATAACAAGGGGGTAAGCAGGGATTATCTTTAGCCTGTCACTACATTGCACTCACTAAAATAATGGTTAAAAAAGTACATACAGTTAGCCGATAGGTGTAGGGTGAATGGTAAGAATGTAGTGAGAAGGAACAGTGATAGGTGGGTAGAGCCAGTGTTTTAAATGGGCTGGTACTGTTTCAGGTTTCAAGTTTATTTTATTTTGCTCAACTAATTAAAGCCATTGCAAAATATGTAAAACAGCATAATTAGGTATAGTTTCAATTGTTATAAATCCATATCACATAAAACAAGCATTGGCATAGCCAATAGGTCTTGCCTTTAGGACCTTATAAGTGTTTAGCCATGCACTAGTTGATGTTGCTGCACCAAGGATATTGTGCTGCATAACTAAATACTTATAAGGTCCCAAAAGCGAGACCTATTGGCTATGCCAATGCTTGTTTGTTTTGTTAATCACTTTGGTGACTTTTGACAAATCTTCACAAAACTGTCCCAAAACAAATGCTCCCCCACCTCTGCTCCTTCCTGGAAATTTTCAGGGTGATTCGTAAAGCGGGGGTCGAGAAAAAGAGGTTCCCGAAACACTTTTCCCCAACCGATTCCCATAGGGAAAATTAGAGCACAATACAGAAAAACAGCTGAACAGAATTTCACCAAATGTAGCTGAAAGCTACACCTTTATCCATAAAGTGTGCTTTTTAGGTCGAGCCTATAGCGGCAGCGCGCATGCTCTGCTCGCTCTGCGAGGCATGCAGTAATGGAGTATGAAGTGGAAGCTCCGCTCACTCCCCCACCCATCTTTTTCATTGGCTTGTGTCTTTGTCCTTTCTAAATGCTGCCTTCCGATTGGTTTATAGGCTGTTAGTCCCTCCTTATGACAGCCATGTTGTCATTTGTATCCTTCCATGGCTACTGGCCCCTTTACTTCGAGTGTTGCATGGTATGTGTTATTTATATTGTGAGCACTATTTTCTTCCTATGCCTTATCGCCACCCCACCCGCCCGCACTACCGTTGTTCGTGCCTTCTCGCCCTCCTGCCCCCCGCATGCCCGCACTCCCGTTTGCAATACAATAGGTCTCGTGTAAATGCGAGTCCTATTGCATTGCAAATGCTTTTTTTATTGGCTGTCAGTGGTGGGTGCGTATTCCTTGACGTCAATGTCCCTGTCTCGAGGGGGGAAGCAGTACTTGCCTTCCCGCTGTCAGTGAGCTGAGGGGAACGGGACCCGGGACCCGGATGCAGGAAGTAGAGGTGTCAGCTGCTGGAGTGGAGCTCAATCCTATATCGTTTGAGGACAAGAGCACCGGGAGGACTTTAGGTGCATTGAGTCAGAAGGCACCAGTTTAAAGAGTAAGACGGTGAAAGGACACTCGTGACTGGAGGCGGCCATGTCCCATTTGTACAGCCATGACTGGAAAATGCGTGCGGGACGTGGAGCGTTACCACACTCTTCTCAGCACCCTGCTACAGGAGGAAGAAAATTGGACGTGTGCCGACTGCAGAGCTAAAGGTAGGTGTAAGCTGTCCAACTTGTTCACCCTTGGACATTTTGACCGCAGTTTAGAGTTCCCTCCGACTGCGACCTATGTCTTCTCATTCGAAACAGAGAACCGATACTCCCATAGGATATCTCTTAACCCAGACCCCAAATTACCGGAATAACCGCACCCCTCTGTCAAGAAGCACCAGCAGTGAACCGTATATAGGACTAAAGACGAACCCCAAACTCCGGCGCTGGCTTTGCACACAGGTGACCGTTTTTCCTACTATGGGCACTGTACTGTTCTTTTGGGTGTCACTTTTGCATGTGGATTTAAGGATAGCTTGACGTAAATTTCACACGAGTGGGCGCCCTACTTGGCCTATACGCCCTTCTGATAGTGAGGGCGTTCTCCGTTCTGTATTGTGGGGAAGAAATATACATCATTCTTATGTCTCAATAAAAGACATACTTTAGATGCTACGCCTATAGTTTCTTCACAGTATCTCCTGTCACAGCAGGGGGAAACAATAGAAAATAATACCACACTACCTTCCCAAAGATGAGTTCGTGCTCAACATTGGAAAGACATAATACGCTCATTCCGATCTCACATTAGCTAGTGGTTCAGTTGCACTAGTGAGGTAAATACATTCCCTCTACCCCTCTCGGTCAGGGGCACTTCAACCCTTCATGAGTCCCGATAATCTTTCATGACACAGAAATGTACTATACGTTCACTGTGTAGTGCACTGTAAATGGTGAAATCACAACTTACGAACAGACGTCGGAATAATGTTCCATAATGCACCTCCCTGTTTCACCTATATGTTTGCTGATGCCAGTGACCCCAATGTGAGACTGCAGAGATGTGAAATAGTGGCTGTGGATTACTGTTTGTGTGGATAGGAACCGCCTATTTGGAAGTAAGAGGCCTAGCCCTCATTGCCCTGTAACTCTCCCTTGGGTTTGGTAGCCCTTGGTTACTCGTTACGCTTTTCTCACTTAATGGTCACCTGTGAACTTCAAGTCCACCAACTCTGCTCTGTCTCCTGCAACTTCACGCCTGGTGCAGATGGACAACATGACATCAAGAGTTTGAGGGTGTTTGCATTCCAGTATCTCAACGAGGATTGGTGCCTGCTGTCCAGCTCTTGGGTCCCCAAAGGCCAGGTCCTTCTTGTCCAACATAGCACAGCAGATTAAGGGTTACCACACTGCTGCCCTTTCAGGAATGATGTAAGGCAGTGGTTCTTAACGTTTTTACTTCTGTGATCCCCCCCTGAATCATTGTTGGATCCAGTAGACCCACACTGAATTATTATTGCAATCGGGGGACCCCCACTGAGTCATTACTGGAAGCCGGGGAACCTTACCTAAGCAATTTCAATGATTTTAGCCACATAACAATACACACAAATTCAGAAACAAGCATTCATCAAACAAATACAAAAAAAATATTTTATTTGAATCACAAACAAATATGAACATGTCTACATTTATTTAAAGGGAACATTGTGGCTTTTCTAGATTCAGTTGGGGCCAACCATTGTGCATGCTAGTCTGTTTGATGTGCCTGTACTACTCTCAAAAATCAATTTGAGGATACCAACTTAATTATTAGCCTCCAATTTCAAGTTCCTTCAAATTTACAGAACATTGTAACATTTTCAATTCTACATTTTGTTTGTTTGCTTATATACACTTTATTAATCTGGTAATATTATTTAATTTTCTTAGCGTAGGCGTCACAGACCTCTAGGGGTCCTGAGACCAGTAAGCAGACATAATATCATGTTGCAAATATCGATATGCCATAATATCGATGTTGCAATATCGACCTGCAAGAATATCATCTATAAGAATATCGACATGCAGGTAAGAAATATCGTTTTACTTAATATCGATGTTAGTAATATCGTAAGTCAAAATATCGTTGTTTATAATATCGATTTTTTTGTGTGTTTTTTATGTTAGTATATGTGTTAAAAGTATAGGTTATTTTTCTAATGTATGTTTGAATTTTTCACAAGTAATTAATTTTATGTTAAATAATTTTTGCATATTTTAGTTCCATAGCTGGTTGTGGGTTTATAGGGGAATAGGGTGGGAAGTAATTTAATTATAATATATTAATTATTAACATTTTTAAAATGATTAATTATTAAAATAAATAAAATTGCGTTTTAGTTCTGTAGCAGTATGTGGGTTTATAGGGGAATAGGGTGGGAAGTAATTTAATTGAAATTAATTAATTAATTATTTTGTTAATTAATATTAATGTATTTAACAATTTATAATGTTAATTGTATTACTTAATTGTTATTAATTAATTTTTAATTGATTATTAATAATTAATTGGTAAATATGGTAATTGTGTAATTTTTTAGGAGTGGGTTGTGGTTTTATAGGGGAGTAGGGTGGAAGTTATTTCATTATAATTAATTCATTAATTTATTTATTCATTAATATTTATGTAATTAATATTTTATATTGTTAATTGTTTAAAAAAATGTTATCAATTAGTTATTAATTGGATATTAATTATTAATAATTAATTGGTAAATATGTTCATAGTGTAATTTTTTAGGGGTGGGTTGTGGGAATAGTAATTGTATTCCCTACGCTATCCAACAATTTATTTAGTGTTAGTAGTGTAAAATATATTTTTTTAAATTAATATTTATTGTAATATTTTAATTTATCATATTTATAAATTATTTTTATATTTATATTATATGTATATATATGTATTTATACTTTTTATTATGTTTCTAACATTTTAAAATTAAATAAAATAATTATTTATTAATATTAAGTTAATATATATATACTTTTTGTAAAATATGTATGTTTTATTTTTTTACATACTACATTTATTGTTTAATGTTTTTAACTACTTTAAATAATTCTAACTATGTTTTTATTAATTATATTCATTTTTTAATTAATTTAACATTATTTTTAAGACATTTAAAAAAATCGATATTTTATACAACGATATTTTAAACAACGATATTTTGGTTTCAATATTTTTGTACTTACCTTTGTAGAGATAGGATGTCGATATTCTGTCCATCGATAGTCTAGGCTCGATATTGTTGTAGGTCGATATTCGGTCTGTCGATATTATGGGGCCGATTCAGATTCGGGCCGGAAAACATACCGACCGACTCGGTACGGGAACGTAGTCCGACCGACACGTACCGGCTCTGCCCGATCCGCGTAGTACGATGCAATGCATGTGAATTACGACCGACTCGCACGGAACACAAGCCGAACGACCGAACCGCACAGAAACCATCTATCCGGCCGGAAAACTACGCGAATCGAACCTACCGACACGCACCAGGAATGAACCCGACAGAAACGTACCCGTGAACTCCGACCTGCACAGTACGATGCAATGCGTGTATAACCAGACCGAGTCGCACGGAGCTCAAGCCGTATGACCGACACGCATACGAAACCGAGCCGAAGCAACCCAATACTCCGTGACCGACGCGTACGCCGCACATGAAACCCAGCAGAAACACAGCTTGAAAGACCCGGAGAAGCCCGCACGAGCCAACTGCAGCGTCCTTCTCGGTCAGAAGAACGTCTCCTACATGGCCAAAAACTACAAAGGAAAAAATACAAAAGAAAGGGCCAAACAAGCAATGACAAAGTCAATAAATACAGGGGGAAAAAAACATGGAACAAAGACACACCTACAACTCCACCCATATAAAGGCCACAAAGCCCTACCATGACCCTTTGCAAATTCAACTGACCTGCCAGCACAGAACACCAACAGACAGCAACCATAGACACACTCACAACTCATCCATCACACAAGCCACGCACCATTAGCACCTCCCGAATAGCACCCTCAGATACACCCAGCAAAACCTACACTCACCCACCCACACTTGCACACTCACACACACATCAATCCCCACCACCACCCATCACCATGCCCCCAAAGAAGAATCCAAAGTTCCTAGACAGTGAATTGGAAGTCCTGGTAGATGAAATCCTCAGGGTAGAGCCACAGTTGTTTGGTACATTGGTCCAATAGACCCCCATGTCGAAGGAAACCAAGATGTGGGAGAGGATCGTCGACAGGGTGAATGCACAATCACCATGTTTGCGCACAAAGGAAGACATCCAGAACAGGTGGTATGATGTGCGCAGGAGGGTCAAGGACCTACTCAAGAAGGATTACGCCTTGAGTCATCGCACCGGCAGTGGCCCTCCTGCCAAACCAGTATACCTCAGGCCCTGGGAGGAGAAGGTGCGGGCCATCCTACCACCAGAGAGCGTACATGGACTAACTAACATCCCAGAGCCTGGTGAGTACACAACCAATATACCCAATATTGTGTGACAATACACACACATCACTGTCAAGGGGATAGTGAAACCATGCACCCTTAGCAAAGCCACAGTAACCAAAAGATAATCATTCCAAGATGTGTATGTTAGTCAGACAAACACAATACATGCCATCTCATAGTGATATGTAACTGTGTCATGACATGAACAAACCTAACAACAAATAGAGCAAGGCAGTGGCACAAATATAACCAACAAACACTGTCAGACATTTTGCCACCACTAGAACACCACCTCACAGGGAAGCTCACTGAAAGGAAGGAATTGTGTGTATGCTGGTGAAGTGAGTGTAGCCAATAGCTTGATGGGAGTTGTAGTCACAGATATTGGTCACCCTCACAATTGGCCCATCAACACCACTCTGAACCATGCTCACATCACAGGGAGTGGAAAAGAACTGACAAGATGGCTGACACTGGGTACTGCTGTGGGGAGCATAAGGCCCTGCTGGGAACTGTGCACCAACCAACAGCAGGACACCACTGACTGACATCGTGAAAGCCAACTTGCACTCCCTACAATGGAAGCACGTTCATGGTGGGATATCTGGCTGGGTGGGAAGGAGGACTGACAGCTCTGACCATAGTAACAAGCAGCTTTTCTCACACACCCCCTTAACACAAACTCCACACAACTCACCTGGGAGAATGCAATGCCTCACACTCTAATTAAATATCCCACAAAGAACCACCACAGTGGGTTATGCTGTGTGAGGCACAGGGACACTGTCAGCCATCCTGTCAGCACAGGCACACTACCCCACAGGGAAGCAGAGTCAAAAGGAAGGAAGTATGGGCATGCTGGGAAGGGGGGTGTAGGCAATAGCATGATGGGAGTGGTAGTCACAGCTCAACATCCCCCACCCACATGGCCCAGCAAGCTCACACAGAAGCATGCACACCTCACAGGGAGTGAAAAGCCACTTCAAAGATGTCTTACACTGGCCTCAGATGTGGGGAGCACAAGGCCCTGCAGTGAACTGTGCACCAACAAACAACAGGACAACACTGTCAGCCATCTTGCCATTGCTGTCACACTCACACACAGTGAAGTCGACTCAAAAGGAAGGAAGTATGGGCATGCTGGGAAGGGGGGTGTAGGCAATAGCATGATGGGAGTGGTAGTCACAGCTCAACATCCCCCACCCACATGGCCCAGCAAGCTCACACAGAAGCATGCACACCTCACAGGGAGTGAAAAGCCACTTCAAAGATGTCTGACACTGGCCTCAGCTGTGGGGAGCACAAGGCCCTGCTGTGAACTGTGCACCAACAAACAACAGGACCACACTGTCAGCCATCTTGCCATTGCTGTCACACTCACACACAGTGAAGTCGACTCAAAAGGAAGGAAGTATGGGCATGCTGGGAAGGGGGGTGTAGGCAATAGCATGATGGGAGTTGAAGTCACAGATATTGGTCACCCTCACAATAGGCCCATCAACACCACTCTGAACCATGCTCACATCACAGGGAGTGGAAAACAACTGACAAGATGGCTGACACTGGGTACTGCTGTGGGGAGCACAAGGCCCTGCTGGGAACTGTGCACCAACCAACAGCAGGACACCACTGACTGACATCCTGAAAGCCAACTTGCACTCCCTGCAATGGAAGCACGTTCCATGGTGGGATATCTGGCTGGGTGGGAAGGAGGACTGACAGCTCTGACCATAGCTACAAGCAGCTTTTCTCACACACCCCCTTAACACAAACTCCACACAACTCACCTGGGAGAATGCAATGCCTCACACTCTAATTAAATATCCCACAAAGAACCACCACGCTGGGTTATGCTGTGTGAGGCACAGGGACACTTTTGTGACTTGTAGCCAAACAAACGCCAGGACAACACTGTCAGCCATCCTGTCAGCACCGGCACAGTACCCCACAGGGAAGCAGAGTCAAAAGGAAGGAAGTATGGGCATGCTGGGAAGGGGGGTGTAGGCAATAGCATGATGGGAGTGGTAGTCACAGCTCAACATCCCCCACCCACATGGCCCAGCAAGCTCACACTGAAGCATGCACACCTCACAGGGAGTGAAAAGCCACTTCTAAGATGTCTGACAATGGTGCTCTGTTGTGGGGAGTACCAGGCCCTGCTGGGAACTGGGCACCAACCAACAGCAGGACACCACTGACTGACATCCTGAGAGTTAACCTGCACCCACTGCAAGGGTGGCATGCTTCATGGTGGGATAACTGGGCTGGAGGGAGAAGGAGGTCCGGATGTCAACCAAATACCACCAATGCTGGTTATGCACAGACCTCAACATTCACATTGAAATGCTTCAGGTTGGCAGGACAATGAGCCACACCAATATCAACCTCTGACTGTGACAACTTAGGACAATGCAATGTACAGGCCTGCATCCAGAGGTACAGTCACAACTGTCATGTGTCTGAACCATTGATGCCTGTAGAAACATAACATACATTGTGTGTCTCTTCCAAAAACAGGTGATGATGGGACCACAGCAGCAGATGATGAGTCCCTGTCCCAGGCTCCGGTGGCCCCTGAGCTCTCTGGTGTGGAACAGCCTCTGCCCTCCTTGGATGGCGAAGACCTACCTGGCACCTCGGGTGTGAGTCATCATGCAGCACCAGCGGGACCACCATCTGCACCCCCTGCACCCATTCCTCCAACATCTGCCAACACACAGACCACCCCCGCCGACACGGACAGACCAAGGACACTGAATGACAACAGCCCAGGGACCCCAGCCCACCGTGAAGCAACGGACAACAACCCCAGTACCAACCCCCAAGGGGGCCTAGGGTCACCTGTGCGTGCCACCACAGGTCCCGCACGTGTGGCCAGGGTTGGTGGGAGGGGTGGGAGGCAGAGGTTGCTGTTTGCAGAGGGGTCTGGACTGCATGATGACCCACAACTGGTAAGCATTGCTGATGCGTACCAGAATAGCACCGGAGATATCAGCCAGGTAGTGGGGATCCTCAAGGACATTCAACAGCAGCAGGCTGCCCATCATGCCCGCTTGGACTCCCACATGTCCCGTGTGGAAACACACATGTCTCGCATGGAGTCCAAGTGGGACACATTGGAAGAACTGACAGCGGTGCAGAGGGACATATTGACATGCCTCTGCCAGATTAGCACCAACATGTCCACACCTCCCTGTGTGCCCACAACATCTGGTGCCGCAACAACTGCAACTGCCACAGGGAGGGAGGATGACTCTGGTGGAGAGTCCTCTGCACCGCAGCAGCCTGCACGTGAGGGTCCCCCCCGAAAGAAGAGGGGTCGTCCGAGGAAGGACAACTGAGAGGCCGATGGCCATGTACATCCCCCAGGAACCCAACACCTGTTCTGGAAATTCTCCTTTGTGTGCAAACTGTTCACCCTGTCGAATGCAACCCAACTGTCCCACATGACATGGGGAGTTCAAGTTGGACTAATGTATAAGATGACTGTGGACTTAAGTCAGGATATTTCTGCTACCAACACTTCCAAATCATCTGGGAACTTTGGATTCCAATCCCAATGTACAGCACCCACCATCCTGTGCACTATCCTCACACATGTATGTAAATAAACTCACTAATACACCATACTTGCCTCTGTTGTGATTCCAACGTTGTTTTTGTCATGGAGATGATGATCTGCTAAATGACACTGTGCATGCTAACTGCTACAGCAAGTCCAACACCATCATGTGAGTCATGGCGACGTGACACATATGAGGGAGACACACCACTAGGGCTACACAACACATACACACCAGGGCCATCTGACTCATCGCCTACACTGATGTTGCCAGGAAATACAGTGGAATGCACAGACACCACACCTATTCACGGTCTGTGTTAACTAGCCCACAGGTGCAGTAAGCAAATGTCAGTCAGATGTGTGACCACAGACAACGCACATCCCAAAGTGAAGCACAGGTTTATTACACATTTGCAACATGTTGTTTCCACTACAGATGCAAGGTAATCCCACGTGGCAGTGGCCACACAGTCATCAAGTGTAGTAGAAATTATGTCCAGGGGTGTGTGGCACATCACCTGTAGGGAAACGACTGCTTCCACCCTGGAAGTAGAATCATGGTGTGGGGGGATCACAGTTGACCAAACAACTCTGAAAGTACCCTGTGAAGGACAGACATGACACACAGTCAAAAACACTGAAGAACAGGACAGAACTGCAATACTCATGCCCAATACATGTCACAAGATACCTACACAAAACCAAGTTAGCATGTCAACACTGTTGGGGAGTACAGACTACCTGTAAGGACACATCGCTGCACGCATCCAGTCAAGTAGCACATGGCCACACTCAAACAGCAACAGAGCACCACCAACACATATCATGCAAACTCAAATCATTGACATGACATCTCTGGATACTCACAGTCAGCTGAAGAAGTTGGTGATGAGCTGTGTGCGGACATCACCCTCATCATCATCATCATCACTGGCATCGTGGCCCAGGCCAGGATCCTCCACAGGTGGCGGATGTTGGTCATCGTCATCCAGGATGAGAGGCAACTCCTTCCGCACTGCCAGGTTGTGTAGCATGCAGCAGACGATGAAAATCTTGCACACCTTTGCAGGGGCATATGGGAGGGCCCCTCCTGTCTTGTCCAGGCAGCGAAAGCGGCTCTTCAGGAGACCGAATGTCCGCTCAATCACTCTCCTGGTCCGACCATGTGCCTCATTGTAGCGCATCTGGGCTGGTGTCACAGGGTTCCTGAGGGGCGTCAGCAACCACGGCATGTTGGGGTATCCGGAGTCACCTACATACAGACAATTGCATATTAGCTGAGTTGAAAAAGAGGGTGGAATACAACATTGCAGAACACACACAATGGTACAAAGTCAGTACACACCGACAAGCCAGGCACGCTGGTTCTGCATCTGTGACATCATCCTCGGCATGCGACTACTCCTCATCACGTAGGCATCGTGTGCAGAACCGGGGAAACGTGCACACACATGTGAGATGCTCATATCTGCAAGACATACCACCAGAGCATTGATAGAATGGTAATGTTTCCTGTTCCTGTATGCCTGCTCATGTGCCTGTGGTGGTACCAAAGCCACAAGTGTCCCATCAATGGAGCCGATGACATGTGGCATCCTCCCCAGGGCATAGAAGTCACTCTTGACGTCAGTGAGTTGTTGATGTTTAGGGAAATAGATGTACTGGTTCAAGTATCTCAACATCGCCTCCAAAACATCGCGTAGCACACGGCTGAACATGGTCTGTGACATCCCACCAGCAGACGCAACAGTGTGTTGAAAGGTACCGGTGGCAAAGAAGTGTAGGGCTGCCATCACTTTCACCTTGGGGGTCAGCACTGTAGGGTATGGCCGGCCAGGTTGCAAATGTGGGGCCAACCGCCCCACCAATTCCTCAATCAGCGGCCTGTTGAAGCGGTACCATCGGATGCAGTCACGTTCAACCATGGTTGCAAGGTCAGGGAATGGTCTATGGACAACTGGTGCCCTGCAGTGCATAGGTGAACAAAGAAAGATTGTCAGTCACCCCACATATGTGGCATTGACCATACTCAATATCACATGATACATCATTATGAGACACAAGTACTTGATGTGTGTGCCGTTCTGTATGGACATATATGGCACCTACATGGCCAACACCTAACATCTCAGTTCAACATGTGTTGACAACAAGTTCCAGGTTGTGCTATGTGAAATCATTAGGCAGTGTCACAGTACCCATGTACTGCTGCCACGTTCCAAACACACCACAGTGACAAGTGAGGACAGATGTGCCCCAGGCATCACAGCTCTTTGACAGGTAGATTCCCAGGGACCATGTATTGCCACATGGACACAGGCATGACATGGCGTATCATGTACACGTCAGCAAAACAACCATGACTCCCACAGGTAGTGGCCCCTGTTGCCTCTGCAGGACAGACATGGACGTCTGTGACACACACACACACAACATCAAAGTCAAGGCACAAACAACGTGGATGTGGAGACTGTCTCCCATTGTGCACATGGAATCAGAGACATCTGAAACACAACATGCACACAGACTGTGGAGGGCCATCACAATTGTGGCAATGGGTCCCCCTGTGACATACATACCATCCCACATGGGACTCAGGGTGTATGTGACATAACATACACATACACAACCTGCAAATGTGACCATGCCACATGCTCTGAACTGAACAGTTGCACATCACAGTGGTCATGTGCACAACACACAAAGGATTCTGTCCCCATGAACACGTGCACAGCCTGGGAGTGGCTGCCCCCAAGTGCCACCCAAAAAACCACATGTTGACACTCATACACACACAGGTAATGTAGCCTTACATGCCTTAGGATACAGTGTGGACAGGCTGTGGTGTTGTAGGTGTGCCCCTGAGTCCCTGGCAAGTAATTGTGGGTCACTGAAAATGTCTCAAAGCACACCCATATTTATGTGATCATGTCTTTTTTCCTCCTTTGTTTTTCAAGTTTGGCGTGCATACCCTCTTAGTGCCCTGTCCCGGGTGCACATATGTAAATACTCAAAAAAGTTGTGACGCGCGCTGTGCGAGTCACCTAGGGTTGCACAGCCTTATGCACATTTGTGATCAACATTATTCACGTACTCAAAAGTATTCAAAAAAGTTCAGTCTGTTTATTTCTATTCATTTTTCAACATTTGTCCATCACATCAAAGGTACGAAATTCCACAGTTTTCTTCCATTTTATTTCCACAGGATTTGCCCATCCGGGCCTAATCACAGGCATGTTATGAAACTCGAATCCTCCGTTAAAACTTTAACATCACCCAATGCATTTCGGTCCTTATGACCTTCCTCAGGGGTATCTACAATAGTAAATGAATATCTGTCAGACAAACGAAATAATTCTTGTGCAGCAACTGTAAATTAACCAACTTTTTAACCCCTACCCCTTCGATGAAAATTTCAATGTTGTTAAAAATAATACTCGATTCCATCTCCTACTTGCATGTTCAATACCATTCGCCCCCTATCCTCCATTGATTACCAGCCCCCACCCACCAAACAGTGCTCTATAATCCTCCATACAAACATAACATAACATATATAACATAAAAACATAACTCACAATGATTCCACTAATGCAACTAATCATTAACCCGTGATATCTCCTACAAGAATCCTCCCCGCTTTACAACTTTCCAACTCTGCTATTTTAAATGGTTCAATCCCCGGTTCCTACCTACGGTGATCCTGCCACGTCCGAACAGCGTGCCTCTAATCTCTTGCATTCTAAACATAATCAGATTTAAATCCCCCCGCGCAACTGCTTAAAAAACCGTACGTGGCTTCCCCAACTGTAAACAATTTGTAACACCTGACCATACTCTCCGCCCTCCAGGATTCTCCTACAACCCAACTACCATACCCACAATCCATCTAACGTGAACTCCACATAATCATACACCCTGCATTTTTCAACTTATGCCAAACGACCCCATGACCTCCCCATTAATAAACCAGAATTCATAGTGCTCTCCCCTGCTGCTGTCCATAAATTCATTAAAAGAAACGTTTTAAGTGCCAAATTAAAAGTTGCCCCGTTACCAGTATCCGCCTCCCCACCTGTAAAACAAACGTTAGTTCGATCGCCCTCTGACATTTAAAGAGCGTTCCTTAATAAGTGAAATATCTTTCCCACTATCTCTGTGATTATCAATCCATAAATCAACCAAAAATTAACCAAAAAATAAACAGTGTCCATAAGAATCCAACAATTAAATGCTGCAAATGATGCTTTGCTGACATATGAATACTCCATGTTCTTAATGTTCTTCCAGCCAGTGACTCGTTTCAGCGGCCTTTGACGTGAAAAATATTGCTTTTTAAAGCTCCGTACTTCAAGTCGGGGTGCTTAACAAGGTTGGGACGGAAGGTTATGAAAGTCACTGAAAATGTCTCAAAGCACACCCATATTTATGTGATAATGTCTTTTTTCCTCCTTTGTTTTTCAAGTTTGGCGTGCATACCCTCTTAGTGCCCCGTCCCGGGTGCACATATGTAAATACTCAAAAAAGGTGTGACGCGCGCTGTGCGAGTCACCTAGGGTTGCACAGCCTTATGCACATTTGTGATCAACATTATTCACGTACTCAAAAGTATTCAAAAAAGTTCAGTCTGTTTATTTCTATTCATTTTTCAACATTTGTCCATCACATCAAAGGTACGAAATTCCACAGTTTTCTTCCATTTTATTTCCACAGGATTCGCCCATCCGGGCCTAATCACAGGCATGTTATGAAACTCGAATCCTCCGTTAAAACTTTAACATCACCCAATGCATTTCGGTCCTTATGACCTTCCTCAGGGGTATCTACAATAGTAAATGAATATCTGTCAGACAAACGAAATAATTCTTGTGGGTGGCATACGTTCACCAGTGACAACCATGGTGACATATGCGAGTGACTTGTACCGGGACGCGGCGTACAGCAATGGACCGATCGGTGCGCACGCATTGGCCATTGCATATGATGTGGACGGATGCGTGTTGTGTGACGTAATATGCGGCGTACAGCAATGGACCGATCGGTGCGCACGCATTGGCCATTGCATATGATGTGGACGGATGCGTGTTGTGTGACGTAATACGCGGCGTACAGCAATGGACCGATCGGTGCGCACGTATTGGCCATTGCATATGATGTGGACGGATGCGTGTTGTGTGACGTAATACGCGGCGTACAGCAATGGTCCGATCGGTGCGCTCGCATTTGCCATTGCATATGATGTGGACGGATGGTGTTGTGTGACGTAATACGCGGCGTACAGCAATGGACCGATCGGTGCGCACGCATTGGCTATGGCCTGACATGGTAACGGACGCATTTTCTACGCTTTTACGAGTCGGATGCAGTGAATTCAGTTGGCCACCCACAACAATGTTGCAAATTCATGGGTGTCATCAAGTTGAAATTTTGAAGGATGCTGTGGGCGTGTATAAGTGGTGCAATTCCATGGATTGGCCAGATTCAGAAGATGCAAACGATTTGGACCTATCACTTTGGACACATGGGACAGTATCTGCCTCTGCAGCACACATATAATGCTGGCTGTTCCCCTGAGAGCTCACTTGCCTGCACTACATGCTCCAGGACGACATCTGCCACCACCACTGCTGCTGTCTCTGCATCCTCTGGCTACTGCAATGGCACGTACTGTGGATAGAGCCCCAGCCCCAGCCTTCAGCACTGAGGAGAACCAGGCCCTGCTGGACAGCCTCCTTCCACAGTACAGCAAGCTGTATGGGAAACCAGGGGAGCAGGTGAGTGTGCTGTCCACTGCCTTACTAATTGTGCATGTTGTCTGACTAGCAAGACTTACAGTGTGTACACCAGTGGCTAGCATGCTCACTGAGTAGTTGTCACCCCCCAAAGTGTGTAGTTACATGCACTGAACAGGTATAATGCAGTAACAGTGCATTCCAACAAGGTTTGACTTCCCAAGCAATGATACCATTTAGTAACTGCTGGACAACTGTTCATAGCCCTAGTTGCACTACCTGTGTACATCATATGCCCCTGTGATTGAGACATGTATATCCAACTGTGTGATGCACGGATATGTTGCATGTGTAGTAATGGCCTTTTCACTTTGTCATCCTCACAGGTTGATGCCCACCAGAAGCAGGAGATCTGGCTGACTATCGTCCGCGCAGTACGATCTGTGGGGGTCTACAGGCGCAGGATCCGCAATTGCCAGAAGAGGTGGCAGGACCTTCGTGGCTGGACCCGGAGGATCGCAAGGGTCCAGCTGAAGCTGTCGCCTCCTCGCAGGAGGGGGCGGACACAGGACCCTGACCCCCCACATGCTCTGGATTATCGCGGTGGTCTTCCCTGACCTGCATGGGCAGCTGAAGGCCAGACAGCAGCAAGGAGGGGGTAAGTGCTAGCCTTTACTGTGTACTATGACTAACATGCTCTATGCACTCCTTTAGCCTGGTTCCACTTCCACAGTACAACTGTCTTGTCGTCCTGGACTCATGTCCCTCACTTGTGTCATGCCCCCTCCTCATCTGATTCACAGGTGTGGCCCTTACAGTCTGTGACTTAGGTCACTTGGGTACTGTGTATTTGCAGTTACCTGTGGTTCAAGTTGGGGACAGCATCAGTTACAGGAACTTTGTTGTGGGCTGCATGGGTGGTACAATTGCTCACACAATGCCTGTGATCTGACATGTTGTAGGAAGGTGGAATCTGACTATATGGTTGCCCCCACTTTTTTTATGGTGTTTTGCTGGTTTATGACTTAGTTGGACTGGGATCCTGCTATTCAGGGCCCCAGTCTATCTGCTTTCTCTGTAAAATGGTTTCCATGTGCCTTAGGCACATCTCTGATTGGAATCTGGAGTGCCCTTATAAGTCCCTAGTATATGGTATACTATGTACCAAGGGCATAGGTACCTCAGAGGCCTACCAGGGGCTGCAGCACGTATTGTGCCACCCCTGGAAGGCCATCCAAACTGACACCACAGGTCTGCTACTGCAGCCTGGGTAAGGTGGTGCATGCACCCCTTACTGTGATATAGGTTACCTATATCACTAAATGCATACACACATATAAACCTATAAGTCACTCCTAAGGCAGGCCATATCAATCCTAAAGGCAGAGTGCATGGTTCCTATGTGAGAGGGTGCCCCTGCATGAGCAGGGCCCCTCTGCAGCGTTCGGAGACCATCTCTGATGCTGTTTGTAGTGCAGCCTGACCATATACTCTTAAACGCATTATATCCTCGCGGTAAAATGCTAACTATGGAATGGCTGCACCTAAACATGTCGTGTTTGGTGTCAAACATCTTGGAATACTACCCCCCGCCAATCCTGGCGGCGGGGGTAGCATTCCACCCTTCTAGAGGGAAAGACATGTTAACTCTGGCTTACCCGGTAACTTCTTTCTGAAGCCCTGGCATCACAAAATGGATGCTGCTGCCACAGACACAAGTCTGGCCTCCTGCTGCTGGACGAAACTCCGGCAGGGGAGGCCTGGACAATAGGTTTCCTGTTGCAGGGAGGTGTGACCACCTCCCCAGACAGGATAATGTGTATTGGGGCTGGGTGGGTGCACTCTTAGAGTGCTTTGAAGTCCTGCACTGGGGGAGCAAAAGGCTCCTCTGTGCATATGCCAGTTCAAACCAGCTCAGGGGCTACCTGCCCCTGCTCTGGCGTGAAACTGGACAAAGGGAAGTGGGTGTAGCCACCCCCTCCCTTGACCCTCCCATAGGTGGGGTCATAGAGTTAGTCCCTCCCTGTTTTACTGGTTAAAATGGGGAACCCTTGCCACAGCAAGATTAGATATCCCTGGACTAAACTTTGAAACTGAATCCTGGACCTTCGACGCTCTACATCACGATTAGAGGACTGAAGAATCTCCCTTGGGGTCAAGGAGTGACTCCCCTGCTTGGCAGGCTCCAAAAACGATAACGACGGTCGCAAACTACGCCGCTCCCGCCGGAGTCCGAAGTCCCTGCAGCCCAAGAAGTAGATTTCCTGACTTCTCCAAGGCCATCGTGAGTCCCCAGCGAAGCTGAGGCAAGTGGACCCCACGAGTGACGAGGAACCGCGACCCCTGGGTACCGTGCACTATTATCGAGTGCAACCCCTTCACAACGTTCTACGAACCTGTGCTTTGGACCACGTGTGGTCCCAACCTCCAGCAGGAATCCCTCCGAAGATCAGAGGCCTACACTGTCCTGAGTGACCGTGGGCCCCTGTTGAGTGATTCCGCCCGAGGTGTCTTCGCGATCCCTTGCCAGCCGGCTCGTGGGTCCCCAGAAGACTTTCTAAAGAAACCAAAGGGCTCCCCTGGTTGCTCCAGGCCTGCCCTGACTTACCCTCGCTGGGTGAGTTCCCCAGACCTTGCTGGTCTGCACCATCGACGATCTTCAGCTACATCGAGACTTGCCGTTGCCAAGGCTTGTTGGGTCCAATCCGGACGCCGACACCGCAGCACTCGACAGACATCGTGTACCAGCCCGAATCCTGCTCCTGGTCGCCAACAACGCCTCCTGGACCTCGTGGCTGCAGAAACGAGACGACCGTCAACGCACCTGAAGCACTCGACATCGGTGGGCATCTGTCCATCGCCTTCCTGGTCACTGGCTAGTGACCCAGACTCTGTCCCCTCTGCTTTCAGGTTCTTCAGAACTCCGATCCACTCTTGGATCCACCCGGACACTTTTCTCCTGGTCGCCAGCAGCACTTTGCAGCAGATCGCCATAAGAACCGACGACGAAACCCGACCCCGAAAGGCACCTATGCACCCGGCTTCCCTGGGTGAGGTAACACGAGTACTCCGGTGCTCCAGTGGGTAGAGACTCTTCAAAGTCCTAGATCTCAAAGGGTTTTGTCCTAGTCCTCTTTTAAGTGTCCCTTTCCTCTATTTTCCCGATCCCGACTTTCTCCATAGAAGTTAACGGCGTATCGCGGTTGTGTATTTTCACTGCACGCGTCTCCCGTGGGTCCCCTGTGTCACTACCTTGGGTGGTTCCTTGTGGTCCAAGCACTTCTAGAGGCTCTAGGCCTAGTGTCTAGTTCAGTCGTGGTTCGCATACCACTTTATTGGTATATGGTTTGGTACGCCCCTAGGGCCCAAACGTGTATTTGTGCTATTACTGTGATTTAAGATCTTATAACCTATGTACTTCGAACTCTAGCCTCATAAAGAGACTAGAGGGGTGTGTTTAGTAATAAATACATATATTTTGAATATATACCTGGTGTGGTGCTCTTTCATTTGGTCACTCAAGAGATTATAGACTGGTAAAACAAGCTGCTTTACATTCCTTCAAGACTTAGCCTGAAGGCTGCTCTCCATAGCTACCACTAGGATAGCTTTCAATAAGGTTGTCTTTAACCTACCTACCATAAGAGTCGATTTGGACTGGTGCAAGGTGCCCACTATAATTAGTGGACAGCATATGCCAGGCCAACTTCTCACATTGGTGTGCAGCGTGTGGGATTCCAGCTTGCTATTGTTTTACCAGATAATCTCAATTGAATTGATCAACTGAAAACCACTAAAGGTACCTAAGGTACATATAATTTAAGCTTAGAATATCAGTAAGTTCTACTGAACTTAGAGTTGTGTGTTAAGGGATAGCACAACCCTTTCTACAACTCAAGAGAGTTTAGTAGGCCACACTAGAGTAGGTAGTGCATACACCACACCACACTAGTAATGTCTTTAAAAGCAGGATCCAAAGATGCCCTGCAGGAAGCCATTGAGCTTCCCCCTCCAAGTATGACACACTCCCATTGTTGGAACTGAGAGCTTTGTGTAACGTGAGGAAATTAAGGACAGGCCAAAGTCCCACCACCCAACACCTCCAGGAGTTGTTGGTGGCTTATGATCTTAGTAAGTCCTCAGAGACTGAAGGGGTAGGAGCAGAGGGTGGGCCAGCAGATGAGGAAGGGGCCAGGGGTACTACTACCCCCAGCCCCCCCTCTGAAACTGACCAGGAGGGTGACAATGACCCTGACCTGGAGAACCCAATCCCTTCTGGGGAAGATGAAGATGAGGATCTAGAGAACCACCTCTTTGTCCCCCCAGGAAGGATTAAGAGTGTGCCCAGAAGGTCTAGGTCTCCTTCTCAGGAGTCTAACCACTCTGGCACCTCTATAGGGAGCTCTGTCTCATCTCATAGGAGAGAATCCTCTCATGAGAGAAGAAAGAGGCTAGTCCAGTATGAGGAAACTCAGCTGGAACTCAGAAAAAGCAATTAGCTTTAGATAGAGAATCCCTAGATCTCCTTAGAGAGAGAAGAAAGTTGGGACTAGAGTCCCATGGTGGCAGCAATATCCCTAGAGATAGGGACAGGTCTTATGACCATAGAAACCTAAACAAGATTGTCCCTCCCTACCAGAGTGGGGATGACATCCACAAATGGATAACTGCACTGGAGAGGGCCTGTAAAGTTCAGAAGGTCCCCAGAGGCAGTGGGCAGCAATCTTGTGGCTCTCCTTTGCAGACAAAGGTAGAGACAAGCTCCTCACTGTAAGAGAAGAGGATGCTGACAATTACACAGTCTTGAAGAGTGCTCTGATAGATGGGTTTGGCCTAACCACTGAACAGTATAGGTTGAAGTTCAGAGACACCCAAAAAGCTCAGACTCAAGACTGGGTTGATTTTGTAGATTGTGCTACAAAGGCTCTGGAAGGTTGGATACATGGCAACAAAGTGCATGACTTTTTAGGATTGTACAATTTGATTATGAGGGAGCAGATCCTTAATAATTGTCAAAACCAGCTTTTGCACCAGTATCTGGTGGACTCTGATCTGACCTCTCCCCAAGAATTGGGAAAGAAGGCAGACAAATGGGTCAGAACCAGAGTAAAAACTAGAAATCAGGGTGGTGACCAGAAGAAAGATTCTACTAAGTCCCAAGAGAAAGGTGGGGATAAATCTAAGGATAAGTCCCCTACAGGGCCCCAAAATTCCTCTTCTGGGGGTGGGTCCCAAACTCCTTCCTCTCCTGAAAAGAAACCGTATTGCCATGTCTGTAAAAAGCCTGGGCACTGGAAAACTGATCCCAGTTGCCCCAGGATTGGCAATAAAGAAAATGTTCCTCCCACAACTACTACCACCCCTCCTGGTACTACCAGTAGTAATCCTCCAGTTGGGAGTAGTGCACCCAAAAAGTTAGGTGCTTTTGCAAGAGGAACAGAGGTGGGCCCTAGTTTAGACAGGGACCCCTCAACAGACTCCTCTGACTCTGATGGTGGTATAGGATTTGCCACCTTTACCATGGCTCCCATAGCATTGGGCAGGTACAGATTGGAGCCAATAATTAATGGTCAGAAAGCTGTGGCATTTAGGGACACAGGGGCTAGTGTCACCATGGTGGCAGGGAAACTAGTCCCCCTCACCAGCTTTTACCTGAGTTTAAATACCAGGTGACCAACATTGATGGTGTCAGAACAGATCACCCCATGGCCATAGTCAATCTCAGCTGGGAGGGGGTCACAGGCCCAAAGAGAGTGGCAGTGTCCCCAACCCTACCTGTAGATTGCCTGATGGGCAACGATCTGGAAATTTCAGCCTGGGCTGAAGTTGAACACCAAACCCATCTTAGGATGCTGGGCGTCCCTGTAAAGGTTAGTGGGGCTGTAATGGCCACAGCCCCAGCCCAAGAATTTGGAGAGATGGAGCCTGAAAGAATGGCCCACTCTCCCCCAAAAGAGAGCACAAGGGTTGAAGAAAAGTCTTCTTCCCTCCAGACAGTAGGTAAGGGTCAGCCTCCTCAGGGAACTGACCCTACCCCTAGTGAAGGAACTGCCCCAGAGGTAGTCAGGCCTGGCCTGGCCACACCCCTGATGGCAGAGGACCCTTCCAAGGTGGTACCCAGTCTGGAGCAGGTAACCTGCCCCTCTCTACCTTGCCTCAGTCAGCCCAGGGCTGCAGAGGTCAGGGAGGTCAGTGAACCCCCCAGGGCCCCCTGTCCAGAGGAACCCCCCCATCAGCAGATTAGGGGCACCCAGTCTAGTAGCCCTAGCCAGGTGAAAATTCCTCTACACACTGAGGGATCCCCCATACCTTTATGTAGGGACCTCCCCCAGAAGGACTCTGGTAGGCAAGGGCAAACCTGGGACCAGAAGGTTCCAAACCTGCCATGTCCCTCCAGTGTTCCATCCAAAGGGACCCAACCCCCAGCTGTAGGCAGCCAAAGGTTGACCCTTAGAGCAAAGTGCAACTCAGTCATGGAAAGACAGGCATACATGGTGACCAGTGATCTGAGGAAGCTGAGGCCAACATTCCTAGGGCCTCACTTCCCTACTCAGACACCTCACCAGCCTTGTACTTTACCTAAGCACACCAGAGGTAGTGATTCCCCATGGTGGAGACCCTCTCATACCCTTAGGGTGAGGGATTGCTTAGTGGACCATAACATAGGGGGCAACCATGCTAGTGCAGGTGCTTCCTTATATGGCCACTTAGTCAATATAGGCTCAACTGGCCAAGGTTAGCCTTATCTCCTTTCGTTTGGGGGGGTTATGTAGGAAGGTGGAATCTGACTATATGGTTGCCCCCACTTTTTTTATGGTGTTTTGCTGGTTTATGACTTAGTTGGACTGGGATCCTGCTATTCAGGGCCCCAGTCTATCTGCTTTCTCTGTAAAATGGTTTCCATGTGCCTTAGGCACATCTCTGATTGGAATCTGGAGTGCCCTTATAAGTCCCTAGTATATGGTATACTATGTACCAAGGGCATAGGTACCTCAGAGGCCTACCAGGGGCTGCAGCACGTATTGTGCCACCCCTGGAAGGCCATCCAAACTGACACCACAGGTCTGCTACTGCAGCCTGGGTAAGGTGGTGCATGCACCCCTTACTGTGATATAGGTTACCTATATCACTAAATGCATACACACATATAAACCTATAAGTCACTCCTAAGGCAGGCCATATCAATCCTAAAGGCAGAGTGCATGGTTCCTATGTGAGAGGGTGCCCCTGCATGAGCAGGGCCCCTCTGCAGCGTTCGGAGACCATCTCTGATGCTGTTTGTAGTGCAGCCTGACCATATACTCTTAAACGCATTATATCCTCGCGGTAAAATGCTAACTATGGAATGGCTGCACCTAAACATGTCGTGTTTGGTGTCAAACATCTTGGAATACTACCCCCGCCAATCCTGGCGGCGGGGGTAGCATTCCACCCTTCTAGAGGGAAAGACATGTTAACTCTGGCTTACCCGGTAACTTCTTTCTGAAGCCCTGGCATCACAAAATGGATGCTGCTGCCACAGACACAAGTCTGGCCTCCTGCTGCTGGACGAAACTCCGGCAGGGAGGCCTGGACAATAGGTTTCCTGTTGCAGGGAGGTGTGACCACCTCCCCAGACAGGATAATGTGTATTGGGGCTGGGTGGGTGCACTCTTAGAGTGCTTTGAAGTCCTGCACTGGGGGAGCAAAAGGCTCCTCTGTGCATATGCCAGTTCAAACCAGCTCAGGGGCTACCTGCCCCTGCTCTGGCGTGAAACTGGACAAAGGGAAGTGGGTGTAGCCACCCTCCCTTGACCCTCCCATAGGTGGGGTCATAGAGTTAGTCCCTCCCTGTTTTACTGGTTAAAATGGGGAACCCTTGCCACAGCAAGATTAGATATCCCTGGACTAAACTTTGAAACTGAATCCTGGACCTTCGACGCTCTACATCACGATTAGAGGACTGAAGAATCTCCCTTGGGGTCAAGGAGTGACTCCCCTGCTTGGCAGGCTCCAAAAACGATAACGACGGTCGCAAACTACGCCGCTCCCGCCGGAGTCCGAAGTCCCTGCAGCCCAAGAAGTAGATTTCCTGACTTCTCCAAGGCCATCGTGAGTCCCCAGCGAAGCTGAGGCAAGTGGACCCCACGAGTGACGAGGAACCGCGACCCCTGGGTACCGTGCACTATTATCGAGTGCAACCCCTTCACAACGTTCTACGAACCTGTGCTTTGGACCACGTGTGGTCCCAACCTCCAGCAGGAATCCCTCCGAAGATCAGAGGCCTACACTGTCCTGAGTGACCGTGGGCCCCTGTTGAGTGATTCCGCCCGAGGTGTCTTCGCGATCCCTTGCCAGCCGGCTCGTGGGTCCCCAGAAGACTTTCTAAAGAAACCAAAGGGCTCCCCTGGTTGCTCCAGGCCTGCCCTGACTTACCCTCGCTGGGTGAGTTCCCCAGACCTTGCTGGTCTGCACCATCGACGATCTTCAGCTACATCGAGACTTGCCGTTGCCAAGGCTTGTTGGGTCCAATCCGGACGCCGACACCGCAGCACTCGACAGACATCGTGTACCAGCCCGAATCCTGCTCCTGGTCGCCAACAACGCCTCCTGGACCTCGTGGCTGCAGAAACGAGACGACCGTCAACGCACCTGAAGCACTCGACATCGGTGGGCATCTGTCCATCGCCTTCCTGGTCACTGGCTAGTGACCCAGACTCTGTCCCCTCTGCTTTCAGGTTCTTCAGAACTCCGATCCACTCTTGGATCCACCCGGACACTTTTCTCCTGGTCGCCAGCAGCACTTTGCAGCAGATCGCCATAAGAACCGACAGACGAAACCCGACCCCGAAAGGCACCTATGCACCCGGCTTCCCTGGGTGAGGTAACACGAGTACTCCGGTGCTCCAGTGGGTAGAGACTCTTCAAAGTCCTAGATCTCAAAGGGTTTTGTCCTAGTCCTCTTTTAAGTGTCCCTTTCCTCTATTTTCCCGATCCCGACTTTCTCCATAGAAGTTAACGGCGTATCGCGGTTGTGTATTTTCACTGCACGCGTCTCCCGTGGGTCCCCTGTGTCACTACCTTGGGTGGTTCCTTGTGGTCCAAGCACTTCTAGAGGCTCTAGGCCTAGTGTCTAGTTCAGTCGTGGTTCGCATACCACTTTATTGGTATATGGTTTGGTACGCCCCTAGGGCCCAAACGTGTATTTGTGCTATTACTGTGATTTAAGATCTTATAACCTATGTACTTCGAACTCTAGCCTCATAAAGAGACTAGAGGGGTGTGTTTAGTAATAAATACATATATTTTGAATATATACCTGGTGTGGTGCTCTTTCATTTGGTCACTCAAGAGATTATAGACTGGTAAAACAAGCTGCTTTACATTCCTTCAAGACTTAGCCTGAAGGCTGCTCTCCATAGCTACCACTAGGATAGCTTTCAATAAGGTTGTCTTTAACCTACCTACCATAAGAGTCGATTTGGACTGGTGCAAGGTGCCCACTATAATTAGTGGACAGCATATGCCAGGCCAACTTCTCACACATGTACTCTGGGTATGGCTTCAATATGTGTTCCAATTGCTGCTCTGACTCACCACATGTCTGGGGTATGTGCCACACACCCATGCTGCAGCAGAGCCAAGGTCGGAGCTCAGAAGTATGTACATCATGTGTGTGACACATGCATAGCCACCTGCCTAGTGTTCAGGGTAATACCATGTTGCACATGGACCAGGACTGTAATGCCTACTCCGTACATCGAAGGCACTCTGTTCTCCCACTCCCGTGTGTCAGCATACATATTGGGCATTGTGAAGAGTGCACTCAGGTGTATGCCACTGTGTCACCGTGGTGTGGCCTAGCTTTTTGGACTCCTGGAGTGTTTAACAATTTGGGGTGGCCAGCCATCTGAGTTGTGACTATGGGATCTGCACATTGGTTAATGCATAGGTCTCTGATCCCTTGACTGTGCACAATGTTGTATGAAACATTGAGGTGCAGGCAGCTTTGGTTCATTTTCATCAGACGGTGAAGTGCTCATGTGTATGGATTTGTGTTTGCAGTCACTCAAATGTCTCATTTGATTGACGTGGGATCATCTTAGTCCTCATGATGTGGGTGGCCAGGGGTGCACATGTGCACCTGTCAGCTACAGGGCTTGCATTCCCAAAACTTCCATTATTGTGACACATTGTAGACTGGTGTTGTGTGTATGCACCTCCCCTGTGACAGGAGACAGTTATGACTGACTTGCCAGACAGGCCTGTGCCATGACATTCAACTCACAAAGGGTGATCCAGCATTAGTGTGATATGTCCTGCATGCACACCATTGTCGCATTGTCTAACAGGACATGAGGACATCATTGTGTCTGGTGATGGAAGCAAAACCCGCATATCAACAGAGACTCTGCCCCTCATTTTTCCTGACACATGTACTGAGTCAGTGGCAGGAGATGGCATGTATTTGGAGTGACGCATTTCCATATGTTCTCTTGGATGTCCAACAATTGTGTATGTGGTGCATGTGTGCACATATGATTAGTCGCATACAACAGGCAGCAGACAGATGGGTGCATGGACAGGTAGGATATGTGTGGCATGAATGACTGTCAGGCAGACAATGGGCTTCTTCAAATCAGTGTCAGCACTAATTGCAATGTCTAGAAAATGATGGCAGGGCTTGCTCTGTGATGTGCTGTACTTACTGTGGTGTGTGTGGTCAGTACAGGTGACTAATGTTGCTCTGTTTATCCTGATTGTTTGCAGATACATCCACGGCCACAGGAGGAGACAGCTCCACGGACCAAGAGGAGCGGCAGAGCCAGACTGGGTCCACTGCAGGGGAGACCGAGGGACCCAGTGGCACGGAGGGTGAGGGGAGCCACACTGAGGGGACCTCAGCTACGACCACCTCGGCTGGGGAAGACGGCACTTCCAGTGAGGACTTCCTTGTGGAGGCGGGTGTCAGCAGACCAGAGGCAAAATCAAGCAAGTCTGTCCCCGCCACCACCACCATCTCCACCCTCCCATCTGCTCCCATCCCACATGTCCGTGGAGGCTCCCGTGTAGGGGAGCGTGTCTCCTTCGTGCCAGGCACCGCACCCCTGCCTCTGTCCCCCTGCTGCCCTGAGTGTGGAGTCTGTGGACTTGCTGAAACAGATCCATGTAGGGCAGACATCAATGCTGAGTGTCCTCCATGCACACACGGGTCTGTTGACACAACTGGTGTCATTCATGGAGGGCATGTCATCTGGCATGTCTGCCCTACATCGGACCAATCAGTCCATGGCCTCCTCACTGACGGCAGCAGTGTCCCTCCTGCAACAGTCCCTCACCCCTCCTACCTCTGCCCCATCCACAATCCCCAGCACCCTACCTATCCCAAGCACACACACACCGGCACCGGCACGCACCAGCACAGACACAAGCAGCACACAGACACACAAGCCAAAATCCAGATGCACACGCACGCACAGTCAGGGGACTGATACCTCACTCACAGGGGATGGGGCCCAGACACACACACATGCATCCACGAGCACTCCGCAGTCCTCAGATACCTCTCCCTCCAAAACCCCTTCCCTTGCCTCACCTGCAACCCCCCCCTCCCAGAAGCTCTTCCTCTGTGAGCTTGGCCTCTTCCCCACAGAACCATCTGACACAACGTCCAGGCGGAAGAGGCGACCACCACACACAGAGGGGAGTGCCCCTCACACCCGGACACCCTCCCCCAGGCACAGGCAGACTGAGGACCCCATTAGAAAGTTCCCCCGGACCAGGAAGGGCAAGATCCCACCACCACGCAGCTCCACCACACAGTCTCTCTCCTCCATCCCCCGGGCCACCACTCCACAGGTTCCCCCGCCACACCCTGCCCCAGGTTCCCCCACACACCGATACCACATCCCCAAACTGCTTAGGCCCTCCCCCCCTACCAGTTGCTCTTCCACCCCCAAACCAGACGCTCTGCCTGTTTGTGCCACTGGTGTGGAGACCGGGTCCCCCGCTCTGTCCTGCCCGCCTCATCTGCCCCCGCTTCCACTCCCTTGAAGTTATGCACTGCAGTGGAGTCCACAACCACCCGGTCTGACTTGGGCACTGCAGTGGGGACCCAGTCCACTCCATCTGACCGGCCTGCAGTGGTTGCAGCAACCACACCATCTGACTTGTGCCCTACAGTGGTGCCGGCCCCCACTGAGTCAGACACCTCCACTGCAGTTGCCGGTGACACTCCTGCACCCACCACCCCTACACTGCCTCCTTCTGGCATCCCCTGATCCTGTCCCTGCGGTGCCTGGCCTTCCCCTTGTATGCCCCTCCGAGGGGGATGTCCCCTGTCCGTACCAGTGCAGGCAAGCAATGGGTGACAAGTTGTCACATATCACCCTGTTCGGACTGTGTATGTGGACTGGCCATTGGCCTTAGTTTATTTTGGACATCAATTTTTAGTTTCACATTTGCTGAATAAATCCTCTTTTTGTGTACTTGTGGTTTTTCTTTTGATGTACATGATGTAGATGAGTATCATCATGCATTTGCAGTTGTAATAGTGTTCAGATCAGGAAAATGAAGTGTTGCTGTGATGGACTCCATGTGGTCCATGGGATATGTGTCCTGATGTAGTCTGGATCTATAGCATCCTTTGCTGCAGTCTGAGGGTGTAATGTTCAGCATTTGACACAGGGATGTACGTTTTGCATTTGTAAATTAACATCTGTGGCTTACACTGATGCACATCTGGTGGGCTTACCACTGTTCAATGTTTCTATTTCCCTGTGTGCCCATCTCCTCTAGACATGCAGTTTACCACCTCAATGTTGAAGGACTCATCTGTGTATACAGTGCAACTTGCTTGACACGTGTTTTGGGGATATGCAGATGACTGACGTGACACTCCTGTACCCAGGCTGATGTGAGCAGAGCTTTCAGTGTGTTGTAGTTGTTGACTCACTGACCGAGTGCTCTGCTGACATGTTTGAGTCGTGCACAGACAAGGTTTGGCACAGCGGACCTTCCACAGGAGTGGAGTGCCCTCATGGCAGTGTGTAATCCCGTGACATTGCCTGGGCCCGTGTTGTGTGTTGTGTAAGCATGTCTGTGTGTGTTCCCTTCCCTTTTCCTACACAGGCTGTGTCCCTACGGATGTTCCTGTTTGTGATGCATGCTGAGTTGTCCTGTGTTCATCCAGCATCTTGGACCTGGTTTCTCCGTGATGTGGGTGCATGGCAAACTAATGTTCATGAGGTTGTCATCCCTAGTTGTCTTTGCTGTCAGTGCTGGGGATGTGGGCAAACGCAGATGGGACACAGGCAGGATTCCCTTTGGCACTTGTTGGTTACACAAGTCATGTAATTTACAGTTTGTGGTAGCTTTCGGTGATTGTGACACGTTGTGTGTGTGACTGCTGCCACTCCTCAGGGTCAGAGCTGCAATGTTGGAAGTTGTCTACGTGTGTTCTTTGTGGGTCACCTTGGCTTCTTCATTGGTGTGTGACTGTGGCCGGGATCCCATTGATTGGGGTAGATTTCACATCATGCCCATGTACCGCGTACTGTGCAGTGTGTCAGACATTCACGAGTCTTGTTGACTGGCCATGTGTGATGGGTTTCTGCACCTTAGTTCCCACCACCACCCCTGGGATTGTCATGGGTGCATGTGCTATGTCACCAGTCCATGTGAGCTTCACTGCTGCACATTGGTGGAGATCGAGGTGTGTGGTGTTGAGTGTGTGCAAATGTGAGTTGTTGCACGGCTAGACCCCTGCCTCCATATTGGCCTTGGCTGACAGGCCGTGCTGATTGATTTGTGCTTGTGTAGGTGTGATGGTAGTTTGTTGCTCAGGACACATGTCTGTGGTTCACGGTGTGAATGACATCTACCTTTGTCATCACAGTGGGATTATCATGCAGGCTAGTGTCACCACGATGTGGGGTTCCTGGGGGTAGTGCTGTGGTGGGTCTGTCTCTTGCTGTGTTAGTTGCTGTTCCTACAAGCTTGTGTGACATGTGTAATTTGGGCTCCCTCTCATCTGACAATGCCTGATTGCCCACATAGGGGAATCCGATACATGAGTTACTTTGGTATGGCACTGTATACACATCTGTGTAATTGGAATTCAGGCCTCCTCATGTGTTGTGTGGTTGCCTGGGGACACTGGCACACCCCCCCCCATCACCTGTTGTGTTTGATATGCAGTGTGAGGCTGCCTGTTTGTGTTTGTGCATCTGCACCACTGCATTGGCATATCTTTAGTGTGCCATTGGCTGTATGTTGTTTGAAGGATTTCCCCTGCTGTCCCTGGGACTCCTAGGTCATCAGTCAGCACAATGATCATGGTTTGTATGTCCCATTGCTGCCATGGTATGGTATTTGTTCTCCTCACATCTACAGTCTCCACAGGATATCTACATATGTGTGTCCATTGGTGCAGATATGTGGGTCTGCATTATGATGGTCACTTCTGTCATTGTGTAATTGATAAATGGAGACAATGTCAGCCCCCATGGGTGATGTTTGTCTGCACATGGCCAAAGCTATGTTTTATTTGCACTGCACTGTTTGCCTCACCCAATCTATGTTGCTATGGGACACAACCACTACTTTGCCACTGATGTGTTTGTTGTTGTGTGACCAGGAATCATCCATGCTGTTTGGCAGTTGCAGCTTTTTCCATGACAACACTTACCTTTTGGTCAGTGTGATGATGGGGGTTTAGACCCCATTGCCACAATGGTCAAAACTGTGCTTCAGCTATGGACCCCACACTTACCTTTTGGTCAGTGTGATGATGGGGGTTTAGACCCCATTGCCACAATGGTCAAAACTGTGCTTCAGCTATGGACCCCACACTTACCTTTTGGTCACTGTGATGATGGGGGTTTAGACCCCATTGCCACAATGGTCAAAACTGTGCTTCAGCTATGGACCCCACACTTACCTTTTGGTCACTGTGATGATGGGGGTTTAGACCCCATTGCCACAATGGTCAAAACTGTGCTTCAGCTATGGACCCCACACTTACCTTTTGGTCACTGTGATGATGGGGGTGTAGTCCCCATTGCCACAATGGTCAAAACTGTGCTTCAGCTATGGACCCCACACTTACCTTTTGGTCACTGTGATCATGGGGGTTTAGACCCCATTGCCACAATGGTCATGGTCTGCTTGCATTGTGGAGGCCACACACATTTATGTGTGACACATGTGATAGGGGGTCACATTGTATGTTCAATGTCATGTTCAGTGTTGTAGGCATTTGACACAGACTACACACTCTTGTCATGATGTTGGGGTGATGTCTTTTGCTGACATTCCTTATGTTGGAGTATGCTGGTTGTGTCATGCATTATCCGTCCTATGAGTGGGGATGGTAGTAGTGGTAGGCATCCAGGCCCACATGAGTAGGGGTGGTGGTAGTGGTAGGCATCCATCCCCCTATGAGTGGGGATGGTAGTAGTGACAGGCATCCATGCACCCATGAGTAGGGGTGGTGGTAGTGGTAGGCAACCAGGCCTCCATGAGTAGGGGTGGTGGTAGTGGTAGGCATCCAGGCCCCCATGAGTAGGGGTGGTAGTAGTGTCAGGCATCCATGCACCCATGAGTAGGGGTGGTGGTAGTGGTAGGCAACCAGGCCCCCATGAGTAGGGGTGGTGGTAGTGGTAGGCATCCATCCCCCTTTGAGTGGGGATGGTAGTAGTGAGAGGCATCCATGCACCCATGAGTAGGGGTGGTGGTAGTGGTAGGCAACCAGGCCCCCATGAGTAGGGGTGGTGGTAGTGGTAGGCATCCATCCCCCTATGAGTGGGGATGGTAGTAGTGACAGGCATCCATGCACCCATGAGTAGGGGTGGTGGTAGTGGTAGGCAACCAGGCCCCCATGAGTAGGGGTGGTGGTAGTGGTGGGCATCCATCCCCCTATGAGTGGGGATGGTAGTAGTAACAGGCATCCATGGACCCATGAGTAGGGGTGGTGGTAGTCGTAGGCAACCAGGCCCCCATGAGTAGGGGTGGTGGTAGTGGTAGGCAACCAGGCCCCCATGAGTAGGGGTGGTGGTAGTGGTAGGCATCCAGGCCCCCATGAGTAGGGGTGGTGGTAGTGGTAGGCATCCATCCCCCTATGAGTGCGGATGGTAGTAGTGACAGGCATCCATGCACCCATGAGTAGGGGTGGTGGTAGTGGTAGGCAACCAGGCCCCCATGAGTAGGGGTGGTGGTAGTGGTAGGCATCCATCCCCCTATGAGTGGGGATGGTAGTAGTGACAGGCATCCAGGCCCCCATGAGTAGGGGGGGTGGTAGTGGTAGGCAACAATCCCCCTATGAGTGGGGATGGTAGTCATGACAGGCATCCAGGCCCCCATGAGTAGGGGTGGTGGTAGTGGTAGGCAACCAGGCCCCCATGAGTAGGGGCGGTAGTAGTGACAGGCATCCATGCACCCATGAGTAGGGGTGGTGGTAGTGGTAGGCAACCAGGCCCCCATGAGTAGGGGTGGTGGTAGTGGTAGGCATCCATCCCCCTATGAGTGGGGATGGTAGTAGTGACAGGCATCCATGCACCCATGAGTAGGGGTGGTGGTAGTTGTAGGCAACCAGGCCCCATGAGTAGGGGTGGTGGTAGTGGTAGGCAACCAGGCCCCCATGAGTAGGGGTGGTGGTAGTGGTAGGCATCCAGGCCCCCATGAGTAGGGGTGGTGGTAGTGGTAGGCATCCATCCCCCTATGAGTGGGGATGGTAGTAGTGACAGGCATCCAGGCCCCAATGAGTAGGGGTGGTAGTAGTGACAGGCATCTATGCACCGATGAGTAGGGGTGGTGGTAGTGGTAGGCAACCAGGCCCTCATGAGTAGGGGTGGTGGTAGTGGTAGGCATCCATCCCCCTATGAGTGGGGATGGTAGTAGTGACAGGCATCCAGGCCCCCATGAGTAGGGGTTGTGGTAGTGGTAGGCATCCATCCCCCTATGAGTGGAGATGGTAGTCGTGACAGGCATCTAGGCCCCCATGAGTAGGGGTGGTGGTAGTGGTAGGCAACCAGGCCCCCATGAGTAGGGGTGGTGGTAGTGGTAGGCAACCAGGCCCCCATGAGTAGGGGTGATGGTAGTGGTAGGCATCCATCCCCCTATGAGTGGGGATGGTAGTAGTGACAGACATCCAGGCCCCCATGAGTAGGGGTGGTGGTAGTGGTAGGCATCCATCCCCTATGAGTGGGGATGGTAGTAGTGACAGGTAACCAGGCCCCCATGAGTAGGGGTGGTGGTAGTGGTAGGCATCCAGGCCCCCATGAGTAGGGGTGGTGGTAGTGGTAGGCATCCATCCCCCTATGAGTGGGGATGGTAGTAGTGACAGGCATCCATGCACCCATGAGTAGGGGTGGTGGTAGTGGTAGGCAACCAGGCCCCCATGAGTAGGGGTGGTGGTAGTGGTAGGCAACCAGGCCCCCATGAGTAAGGGTGGTGGTAGTGGTAGGCATCCAGGCCCCCATGAGTAGGGGTGGTGGTAGTGGTAGGCATCCATCCCCCTATGAGTGGGGATGGTAGTAGTGACAGGCATCCAGGCCCCCATGAGTAGGTGTGGTGGTAGTGGTAGGCATCCATCCCCCTATGAGTGGGGATGGTAGTCGTGACAGGCATCCAGGCCCCCATGAGTAGAGGTGGTGGTAGTGGTAGGCAACCAGGCCCCCATGAGTAGGGGTGGTGGTAGTGGTAGGCATCCATCCCCCTATGAGTGGGGGTGGTAGTAGTGACAGGCATCCATGCACCCATGAGTAGGGGTGGTGGTAGTGGTAGGCAACCAGGCCCCCATGAGTAGGGGTGGTGGTAGTGGTAGGCAACCAGGCCCCCATGAGTAGGGGTGGTGGTAGTGGTAGGCATCCATCCCCCTATGAGTGTGGATGGTAGTAGTGACAGGCATCCAGGCCCCCATGAGTAGGGGTGGTGGTAGTGGTAGGCATCCAGCCCCCTATGAGTGGGGATGGTAGCAGTGACAGGCATCCAGGCCCCCATGAGTAGGGGTGGTGGTAGTGGTAGGCATCCATCCCCCTATGAGTGGGATGGTAGTCGTGACAGGCATCCAGGTCCCCATGAGTAGGGGTGGTGGTAGTGGTAGCCATCAGGCCCCTATGGGTGTGTATGGCATTGGTGATAGCCATCCTGCCCCTATGGTTCGGCTTTTGCTAGTGTACGTAATTTCTGCATCCCTATGTGTACGTGACATATGTCGGGTACGTGTTGTTTGTTTGTGTAGTGGGTGTCTGACTTACCGTCTGCGCCGTACGCGTCCGTGCCGGTTCCGGTAATAGATGTAGAGTATTGGTAGGACCTGCGCGATGGGATTCATGGTTGGGTCGTCTCGTTCTGGTTTCTCGTGGCTTCGACTCGTACTCGTCGCTGGCTTGTTCGCCTCGTAGCCGTGGATCGTCTTGTGGCGCGAATCGGAGCTTATATGCAGCTCTCCCAGATGCTCTGACGTGCCGGACGTAGCGACGGGTTCGGCGCATACGGAATGCACATGGTACTAGTCCGGCCGGAAGGTGCTGTATATTTACTTCCGTGCGACTCAAATCGGCGTTTACAGATCCGGCTCGGGCGGGGAACAGGAGTTGGAATGGGTACGTACGGCTCGCTCGGAATCTGTGCAGTTATGCGCATCGTACTTGCTCGTTCGGACGACTGTTCGAATCGGTCGGGAAACACGCGTTCGGCTTGTGTTTTTTCCGGATGAATGGTGTTAGGTGCGCTTCCGTCCGTGATCGGAATCGACCCCTATGTCAGTGATCCCCTGAGACCACAGTTTAAGAACCACTGATGCAAGGTCTTTGTGCCCATGGTACAACAAAGTCTACCCTTCCCTTCAGGAATGAATTGACAATTTTACTCAGGAAGAATAGGTTGCCTTGGCCCTATTGATTTGTGCGTGAAAGTCCTTGATTGGTGTAAGCCCTGATTCTGCTCCAGTCATTCACTTGAATGAATGAATGAAGCAGCATTTATAAAGCGCATAGCTACCCGTAGGCATCCCAGCGCTGGCGGATAACTGAAGCTTCGGGAAGAGCCATGTTTTCAGCAGCTTGCGGAAGACAAGGTGATTAAGTTCCCCACGTAGCTGAAGAGGAAGGGAGTTCCAAAGTTTGGCAGCATTATATGAAAATAGCCGACCACCGCTTCTAACTCTCTGAATTCGGGGGACGACTGCCAGGTGTTGCTCGTCTGAGCGTAGTCGCATGTTAGCTCGATAGGGCTTGACCATAGAGGAGATGATCTCTGGTCCTTTTCCTCCTATCAGTTTGTGGGTAAGGCATAAGGCCTTAAAGTGGACACTCTCCCGGATGGGGAGCCAGTGGAGAGCCTTCATATCCGGTTTTGCCGACTGCCGGTTCTGAGTCCCCATGAGGATCCTTGCGGCGCAGTTCTGTACTATTTGCAATTTGACGAAGACCGAACTCAGGGCTCCAAGGTATATGGCGTTGCCGTAGTCCAGGCGTGAAAGAATAAGCGCCTGGACCATGAGCTTTCTCGCCTGAAAAGGGAGCAAAGGGAGCACTTTACGAAGCATCCTTATGGTGCCAAAACAAGAGGCCACCACCTTTCTGGCCTGGACTTTAAAGCTGAGGTCAGAGTCCAGCCAGAAGCCCAGGCTTTTTATTTTTGACTTAGGGACAGGTGCCGCGCCCATCGATGCTGGCCACATGGTGTCTGCCTTGAAGAGAGAGGGGTTGCCAAGGAGCATGAGCTCGGTTTTGTCTCCATTCAATTTCAAATAAGAGTCTTTCATCCACCTGGCTACTTCTTCAAGGCAGGTACATAGGGAGGTGGAGGCCCTATCTGAGTGGTTAAGTGCAACAACTAGTTGGGTGTCATCGGCATAGGTCATAATGTGCACCCCGTAGGGAAGAACAATTTAGGGGAGCCATGTAGGCATTAAAGAGTGTGGGACTCAGGGAAGATCCCTGAGGGACTCCACATTGGAGGGGCCAGGATCTAGAGATGGCCTCACCCTCGAACACCTGAAAGGATCTTCCCTCCAGGAAGGATTGCAGCCACGTTAAGGCTACTCCGGACACACCCAGGTTTCTGAGTCGTTGAACCAAAATGAGGTGGTTGACCGTGTCAAAGGCCGCACTGAGATCTAAAAGAATCACGGCAGAGGAGCCTCCTGCATCGAGGATCTTTCTCGATTCTTCCACGACTGCTAATAAAGCAGTTTCTGTGCCTTGGCGGGGACGAAAGCCAGTCTGAGAGGGATGAAAAGGATTATTAGATTCAAGACAGGCCGAGAGCGCCAAATTAACATGTTTCTCCAGTATTTTACTAGTTCCTGGGAGGAGCGAGATAGGTCGATAGTTGCCCAGACAGTCTGGGTCCAAGCTAGGTTTCTTCAGAAGGGACCTGACCATGGCTTTTTTCCAAAGGGGGGGGACCACCCCTGCGGCTATGGAGGAGTTAATCAAATCCAGGATGACTGGAGCAACTGATTCTGCCACCTGGTTCAGCATCTTGGGTGGGGCAGGGTCTCTGGGCGACCCGCTCTTGACAAGTGCAGAGGCTGTCTGTAGTGATTCGTAGTTCATTAAGGGGAAGGTCTTTAAAGAGTGTTCCTTACTCCCTGTATGTGGGTCCTCTAAGTGGGAGATAGTGTGGCTATTGGATGGGGCGAAGGATTCATAGATTGTTTGAATTTTATTATAAAAGTATTCCGCAAGTTCGTTGCAACGATGGTCCGTGGCTAAGGGAGTATCAGGGAGAGAAGGAACTCTTAGTAATTTATTTGCAATTCGGAATGTTTCACGGGGAGAGTTGGCTGCTAAAGAAATTTTTTCCTCAAAGTAAGAGGCCTGGGCTTTTTTAATTTCAAGCTTATAGATTTTGATAGCCTCCCTATATTCCTTTTTCTTGGTCGTGGAGAAGTCCTTTCTCCAGACTCTTTCAATTTTTTTACATGTTTGTTTTAATTCTCGGAGTTTGGGGTTATACCAGGCCGATCTATTGGGCCCTTTATGCGACCGATTGGTTGTTTTTGGAAGGACCTGGTCTAGCGTCCCCTCGATCCACCTGTTGAATCTCTCATTAGCCACCACCGGGTTGGTGTCAGGCAAAGGCTTGGAGTTATCTAGTGCCGATACCCACTTTTCTATGGAAAGTTTTGACCAGCGGCGGGATTTAATTTGCGTTGGCTGGGATGGAGGGGTAGCATGGGTGGAAGACCAGTTGACTGAGATGAGGAAGTGATCCGACCAGAGGATGGGGGTTGGTTTCAGACAGGAAAGCTCCTCTAGATTGGAAAAAATTGGATCTAAGAGGTGCCCTTTTGAGTGTGTTACATGTAGCACTTATGACCTAGCCTTGCGAGCAAGCCGCTATTGCTGTGAGCCTATCTCCTGATGCCAGTATATAGGCCCACAACTCCTGGAACTGTACAACAGGATCTGTGAGCATTGTCCATGGCGCCCAAACCCCACACTCATCACCTACACATCAGTGTATTATATTCTGTGAGGTAATAATCAACCTGCATGGGAGAAGGCTGAGGCAGGTGCCATAAACATTAAGGACACCACTCTCCACTCACATATAGTGAGTAAAGGAGAGAGGTAGCCCCACCAACCAAAGGGACCAGGGCACTACTTAATAGTGAAGAGAAAATATGTCTCTTGGAGAGGAAGAAAAACTCAAATTCACACAGACACAGCTTCACTCATACTCATAAATCCCTATCAACGGGGAGAGCACATATACTAGAATCATTCCACCAGGCCCAAGAATGTAGCGTCAGAGGCTTTATTCATATAGAAAAAACTAAGCGCATATTTTAAACATTACAATTCAAATTTAAAAACCTTAATTGTCTTACAATTCTTAGAAAACACAATTAATCTAATGTGCATTAAAAACAATTCATACAGAACACAATGAATCCAATGTGCATTTAAAACCAACTCGTTGTATTAGTTGTGACAAACATATAAGCCATAAAAACAGTATGTCAATTTTTAATAAGAAAACATTTTACACAAAAATATACATTAAAAGAAACCCATGAAAACCTAGCAGGGAGACCCAATTGCACATTCAAGAACGTACTTTTACAGAACCTGATCCAACTTTTCACTTAGAATTCATATCATTATTGCTGTCCATCATTGTTTTTTACAATAATCTTTCTCGTAGTTGAATTCAGTAATTCTACAGCGTTGACGCGTTTTGGTGGTCTTGGAACTATAAACCCCACCTTCCTCAGGACAAAAAGGTGTATCAGGGATTAAAACCTCCCTCTTAGAGGAACTACAGGTAGGTCAGATCACAATCAGTGATGTGCTTCCCAATAACATCGAGAGATGGATGCAGTAAATTATGTGTCAGTCTTTTTACTACCAGAATGAATGATTCCTGTCCTCGGTTCTGAGAGTCAGGTTCCTATTTCACGTCAAACATACGTTGGTGTTGAGTCTTAGATAGTCCATTATGAAGAAAGTGCAATCACTACCGGTGTCTTGGATGGCCGGAGATGCGACAATTCACTGATTCCTTATTATAAATGTAAAAAGATTTTTAGTACCAGCAGCGGGCCCGCATACTCTGTGCCTGGGTATCTGCACCGGGTATCAATACACAACCCGTGTCCGCTGGTTCTCTTGTCTCAGCCCGAGCGCTCCTTCTGTTTCCTGTTTTCTGGGGCAGTCTGGGGCAGTCTTCATTTGCTAATAAGTGTAACACAGTGTGATGAGTCTGCACAAAAGCTGGCAGAAGGTAGGAAGGGATTATTTTTTATTGGTATGTCAAGTCTTGTGCCAATCCATAAATGGTGGATTAGTTAAAGGGGGAGTCAACACAGATTTCATTTGCTTATAACTTTGGTGCTGTTTCATCAATCTCTGTCAAGTATGGCAAGTCATTAGCAATTGGTACTCAGGGCAGATTTATTAGGATTCGTGAAGATCCTACGGGCGAGGGAGGGGAAAGTTTTATGCTGGAGGGGATCAAAAATATTTTTGATTCACTAATAACTCTCTATCTAGGAACAATGGCCCCCCACATTGAAAAGTTCAAAGATATACAACACAGAAATACTATGACATCTATGCTGGTGTGACAAAATCAATTATATAAAATTCAATCAAACACATCCTGAGAAAACATCAAAATGTATAAAGTGGGAAAAATTGCAACACAAAGAAACAAAAAGATTGTCAAACTCAGGCATTAAGTTGAAGTGGCCAATGCACAATTGGGGAAGGTAAGCCACATAATACATATATTAGCACCGAAAATGCCATCCAGTCTTTAGAGTGGCAAGGTACTTCAAGAGTACCTTGACACTCTGAAGAATGGACGGCTGTTTCGTAGTGCAATCGTGCTATTAGATGTCATAGTATTTCTGTGTTGTATATCTTTGAACTTTTTAATGTGGGGGGCCATTGTTCATAGATAGATACTTAGACCCAAGGTTTTTGTATAGTATCACTAATAACTAATAACTCTGGCACCGTTCAATGGATTTAATTGAAATTTGATAGGGACATAACACATTTAACTTCTTTTGGTATTTTTGTTTTTTGTTTAGTGCATCCTTACAGTACTCCTTCCCAAGCTACAGAATTCCTTCTAGAGTTCTATGTAAAAACTTTTATTGATTATAAGAAGATAGTAGGGGTTTAACCATGTGGGTGGGTTGTGTACTTGCAGAGCCACTGACATACTTTTTATAGCATGTTCCTTAATGTGCTATCAAAATTGAAACATCTTTCACAGCAGGTAGCAATGTTGCTGGCTCCAAGCAGAACTTTCCAAAACTAGGACACACTTCAGTGTAAGACCTCTGCACCTGAATGTCAGCCTGAATGAAGCACTTATCCGGGACAGACAAATGTACAGACCCTGCCTAGAAACTTCTTCACCTTGAACAACAAGAATGGCAATCCCACCTCTACCATCTACCAAATGACAGGGCGTAGGAAAGACTAATCAGCAACCATTTGCTAACAAAGGGCTCTTTGAATTAATAAGGTGAGCATATCCGTCCTCCTTCACTTCATTGTTTGTGTCTCCACCCTCTAGTCACAGAAATGCTAGCTATACACACTCACATTTAAGGGAAGCTGTATCTACCTTCCATATTGTGCTGTGGAAAATCAGGGGTCATCCAAAATGAATCCCAATTGTTCTATCATGCAGACCCTCACTACCACTTAAATAACGAGTGCCTAAACAACGAAGGCTAAACAACGACCAAAGCCAAACCACTGTGTATTGAACCACGACTTACTGAACCACGAAAATTAATCTATTGCCATATAACCCGTATCTACCACTATGTTCAAAACAATGCATGATTGAAACATGAACAAAGAAATATAATTAAATTAAACAACATTTCTAATGAAAACAATTTTTAGTAAAGAATCTTGAAATTAGCAATCGAATAATCATTTTTAAAAAATACAGACAAACTTACAAAGATACAGTAATGGACGGTAGAAAACTATGAAATATAAGTCCATCATTTGTTTTTACAATATTGACATACTAGAATGCTAACTAAAATGGCGGCATAACAAATGGAAAAATAACAAAAAATGCACTATTTAAAGCGATTATAAAAAAACAAGTTCTCACAGAAAATAAAATTTTAAAAATCGGATTCAAGAACATATTTTCATTTTCAAAAGAATTGACTCGAATAAAAATAGAAACAAGCATTGGCATAGCCAATAGGTCTCGCTTTTGGGACCATATAAGTATTTAGTTATGCAGCACAATATCCTTGGTGCAACAACATCAACTGTTGCATGGCTAAACACTTATATAAAGTCCCAAAAGCGAGACCTATTGGCTATGCCAATGCTTAGTGGGGAGACAGTGAAGGGGCAGATAGACGGGAAACAGATAACAGAGTGCTCAAAACTGTAGTCCAATTTCTGTGGTTTATTCTGTGGCTATTGAAGTGTGTGTGGTTCCTACTGGTAGTTAAAGCATGTGACGCCATTTGAGGCACAATTTAACATCTGTGTCATACTAACAGAACGAAAACTACGCTGCTTCAGCCGTGTGCCCAGACAGTTCAACAGTGTGTGCATACAATCAGCCTCGATGATTATTAGGCGCATTCATTAGCCAAGTTTATTTGGCACTAAGGAAGGATGAAAGGCCCCTCCTTTAAGGTTGCAAGCTGGCCTCTGCAGAATGCCAGAGGAAACAACAAGCCAGTGGCAGAGCTGGAATTTTGGAGCTAATGTGTCTGGGTGTGAATAAAAGCATTGTGGCCACTTTGCGACCTATTTTTTTTGCTTTATTTAGTTAAATGAATATTTTTTGTATTGTGAACCTTTTTTGGTCTCTGTCCTTAGGCTGCATTTTGTAACAGAAAACAATTCTTACAAATATGACATTTCCAGCAAAAGCGTTTTTTTAAAATCAATTTCACAGTGGAGCGAAGAAAAGGAGTTGAAAAACAGTTTTATTGAAATCACCGCTTTGAAGAAAAACGAAAAATGAAACTAGCGCTTCAGTGTCAAACCCAAGTGGCGCTAATGTGTTTGGATATGAATAAAACCAATATGGGCACTTAGCGACCACTCTGTTTTGCTTCATTTCATTGTTGATTTTTAGTATTCTAAACTTTTTTTTCTATCTGTCCCGAGGCTGCACTTCCGAACAGAAAAATGTCAAACAGACAACATTACACAAACCTAAAAAAGGGAAACGGGCAACAGAAAAGTGAAAAGGCAGGAGCAGCAGACGATAAAGAAAAGAGCGATTGACTTTTCTAATCAGCTGGGTGTGGAAAAGAGGAGGGGAGGAAGGGAGGGTGAGTGCTAGTCCACTGCATTCATATGATCCGTCCTTTCAGATCCTTCACATAACAAGCGTTAAATCACTGTTAATAAAATTAGCCATTGATAGTTGTAGAAATGGTAAAAAGTTATATTCCTAAAGCTAATGCCTGCACACTTTGGTGAAGTATATTGAGAAGGGCTACTCGAGGGCTGCTAATTGTGGAATTGTCATTGTAATTTAATTTTCACATCTTCACACTGCTTGGTAGATTTTCAATAGTTTAATGAACACAATTTATTGTCTAGGTTGATTCATAAAAGCCCACGTAGCGCTGTCGTGCCAACAATTTAAAGTTCTGCTAACTAAAAAGTAAATAGAGTACTAGAGTGTCACACATGCTACAAAAATCTCATGGGACCAGCAAACAATTCCCCTTAGCAGTTGCACGGATGACTTGGTATCTCACTGATTCCATGAATGAATGCATTGTAGCGCACACTGTGAGCGGAAACACTTCCACACACTTGAGCAATAGTGCTCATAAACTGGGTATGTACGAATACTGTAATGCAGCCCTAATGAAGAGTACAAGTACTGGACCAAAAAATAGATGGCTAACCTGGCGAGCAATGTTAGTTATGTGCCACTTGCGGTACAAAGAGCCCCGCTAAGATGCGTGGACACTTTCTCATTACAAGGATAACTTGTGAAGTAACGGAATAATAGGATGCTTATACGAATGCAATGATATTAACAACATACAACGGTGCTCATACTAACTGGTTGAGGTCATAGAAAATACGAGAAGTGGTTATAATGTCACAATAAAATGACAATTATGTGGTGAAGTGTTACCGAGGTCCCGCTAAAAGCGGAAACTACGAGAAGTGGTTATAATGTCACAATAAAATGACAATTGTGTGGTGAAGTGTTACTGAGGTCCGGCTGAAGACGGAGCAACTCCGCTTTGAAGTGCTGGCAACGCTGGAGACCCATTAAAAGCGTAGCAGCGAAGCTCAGAAATAATGGTGAAATTCGATTAAAACGTAACAACACTGACGAAAAGTGCTGGTGTGGGTCCCTTAAAAAGTTACGATCTCTATCGGGAAGTACTGGCAAAGTTCCATTAGACATGTAGTAACCCAGCCGAGAAGCGCTGATTAAGTACTTTATGTACACTAGCTGAGAAGTGGCGTTAAACTCCTATGACACAACTAGGCCATGGTATGATATGCCAGTTTAATCCCGAGGTCCCATTAACGTTGGGGCAGGCAGCCATGCCAACAAGCAAATGGTGCGCGCGCGAGCAAAAATAAAAAAATTTAAAAACGCGAGTGGTGCGCGAGCGCACAGGGAGAGAGGAAAGCCAGATGGCGCCTCTGCGCTGCGCAGGGCCACGAAAGTGAAAGTGATTGCGATGCACTTAATGACCCGTGACGGAGGAAAGACAGATGGCGGCTGCACGCATGCACGCTTGCGTGCACGCAAGCTTGAGGCCAGCAAAAGCCTCTGGCAGCACTTTGAAAAGCACACTTACTAAATGTCTCGCAGAGCAGCGCATGCGCTGGCTCAGGCGAGACCTAAAAACGGCCAACAACCATTTTGTGACCATTTCAACTGTGAAAACCACAGAGAACAGTCGCATTGAGCACAGGTCAGCATCACATCAGTGAAAAACAAACCTGCAGTGCCATCTACTGGCCTCACAACGTAAATTAAAACAAAGCCTATCATAATGACAGCATAATTAAAATAAGGAAATGTACAAATCAATCTTAAAAAATAATATTTTTAACTCTTTTACAAAATTGAAAACAGACTGAGTTACTTATTCAGACAGGCTTAGTAAGCGATAACATAAAATAAAAAGTATAACATTTATATGAATTGAACAGGTATTATTATAAAAACTTCTCAAAATGTTTATTCACAGGTAGGAAGATCATCGACCCGCCCCCTTCCTTCCCACCACCTCCCCCACCCCAAGAGAAAAAAAGTGACACAATATATATATATGTATATATATATATATATTCACTGAAAAAACCATAGGTTTTAGGGAAAGTTATAGTTAGTTGGACATTGCACTCGTACAAAACCCGTGAAATTCCCCCGTTATAGTTAGTTCAGCTAACTATAACTCGCGCCCCCGCAATGCACTGCTGATGACGTCACATATTACATCACTCATGACATGGTCAGTGACATCACTGATGACATCACTGATGACATCATCCAGTGACTGTGTGTTTCTGTAAAGTTTAAATATGTTTAATATATATAGGGAAAGGCGTATTGAAGAGTGAGTGGGTGTATAAATGTCTGAATGGATGATTTAGTAGGTGCGTGACTGACTCTATAAGTGAGTGATTAAACGTATCTTACTGAATGCATGGGTTAGTGACTAAACTGGGTGAATGTCTGTATCCGTCTGTCTGTTGCTGTGTAAGTGGCTGCATGGGTTTGTAAATAGCTACATGAGTGTCTATATGAGTTATTGATTGGTTGTCTGAGTATCTGTATGGGTGCCTGAGTGTTTGTGTGGGTGGGGTGTGTGCGACTCTGTACATAGATGTGTGAGTGGGTGATTCACTGGGTGCATGATTTGAAGAGTGCGTCTGTGATGGACTGCTTGAGTGGGTGAGTGTGTGTATGGGTGTGTTAGTGAGTGAATGTATATCTCAGTGGTACATGTGCGAGTAACTACATATGTAAAAGGAAGTATATATGTGTGTTAGAGTATTTAAAAGGCTATACGTGAGAGTGTGTGATTGTGAGAGTGGCTGTATGGATGCGTGTGTGCTTGTATCAGTTATTGTATAAGAGCGTAAGAATGTGCTAGTATTTGTATGAGTTATTGAGCTGGTGTGTGTATAACTGTATAGGTGAGTAAATGGGTGTGTGATTAATTTTTTGCATGACTGACTAGGTGTGTGAGTACCTCTATGGATGAGTGGCGGTGTGTCAGTGTTTATATAGGTGTATGAGTGCATATGATAGTCCTGTACTGAGTGACTGTAAGTATGAGTGACTGTACGGGTGAGTGAGTGGATGTGTGTGTAGACCTAAGAATCACTGAGTTGGTATGTAGTTATTGGTATTGGAGTGTCTATGGTTTTGAGAATGGCAGTCTGTAATTTAGAGTGGGTGTATCAAAAGTTATATTAGGGTGTGAGAAGATGCATGAAATTATCACATGGATGATGTCATCAGTGATGTCATTTGAGATGTCATCAGTGATGTCATCAGTGATGTCACTGACCATGTCATGAGTGATGTAATATGTGACATCATCAGCAGTGCATTGCGGGGCGCGAGTTATAGTTAGCTGAACTAACTATAACGGGGGAATTTCACGGGTTTTGTACGAGTGCAATGTCCAACTAACTATAACTTTCCCTAAAACCTATGGTTTTTTCAGTGAATTTCAAAGGTTTTTTAAATGCTCATTTCTAACTATAACGTGTCTGAAACCTATGGTTTTTTCAGTGAATTTCAAAGGTTTTTTAAATGCTAATTCCTAACTATAACGTGCCTGAAACCTATGGTTTTTTTCAGTGAATTTCAAAGGTTTTGTAAATGCCAATTTTTAAATGTATTAATTGTTATTTTTATTTATTTTATACTGATTTACTACTTTTTTTAAACTATTTATTTTTAGATATTTTATTTTTTAAATTACATTGTAATTACATTATACATTACATTACAAAATATACTTTCTCAGAATGAATTAATTTACTTTAAATACTTTGCAAATAGGCAATAGACTTTTAAGTACAGTAGTTACAGTTGTTGCAATGGGCAACACAATTTCAAACACAATGCAACATTGAGCTCAATGTGAATTTCTAGCTAAATGCAATTAGTTACTTTATGGATTACTTTTCTAACCACAGGACTGGATCCTAGATTCAGGCCTGGGACATCTCCTGTAAACAGTTGAGTAAAAGCGTTTTGGTTACAGTAGTGATTTTTAAGGAATATTATTGTATTTTAAAAGTTGACACTTAGAAACTTTTTCTCATAGAATCACCAATGTTATCCTATGGGAGGAAATTCACTTAGCAGGTAAGTAGTGTTATCGTGACTTTTTCTCACTTAGTGGTGGATCCTGGATCCAGCACTGGTGCATCTCCTGTAAACAGTTGAAAGAATGCGTTTAAGTCATACAGGCGATTTTTAAGGAATATTTGTAGTTTGTGAAAATCGACACTTTGAAACTTTTCTGCTGAAAACCAGACAATGGATTCCTATGGAAGGAAATACAAGTTACTGGTAAGTACGGTTAGAATTACTTTTCAGGGTCAGTGCTGGGCTAAAAGATGCAGCCCTGGGTTCTCTCCTGATAACAGGTGAGTAAATCGGAATTCGTAGTTCGGCTGATTTTAGAGGAATATTATAAAGTTCCAAAACTCCACACTTAGAAGAATTTCCAAGTGAAACCAGTCAATGTTAGCCTATGGAAGGAACTTCAAGTTCCTTGTAAGTACGGTTAAAATTACTTTTCAGGATCAGTACTGGGCTAAAAGATGCAGCACTGGGTTCTCTCCTGATAACAGGTGAGTAAATCGGAATTCGTATTTCGGCTGATTTTAGAGGAATATTTGTATGTTTCAAAAATCGACACTTAGAAACTTTTTCAGCAAAAAGCAGGCAATGATATCCTATGGAAGGAAATTCAAGTTACTGGTAAGTACGGTTAAAATTACTTTTCAGGATCAGTACTGGGCTGAAAGATGCAGCACTGAGGTCTCTCATGATAACAGGTGAGTAAATCGGAATTCGTATTTCGGCTGATTTTAGAGGAATATTATAAAGTTCCAAAACTCCACACTTAGAAACTTTTTCAGCAAAAAGCAGGCAATGATATCCTATGGTAGGAAATTCAAGTTACTTGTAAGTACGGTTAAAATTACTTTTCAGGATCAGTACTGGGCTGAAAGATGCAGCACTGAGGTCTCTCCTGATAACAGGTGAGTAAATCGGAATTCGTATTTCGGCTGATTTTAGAGGAATATTTGTATGTTTCAAAAATCGACACTTTGAAACTTTTTCAGCAAAAAGCAGGCAATGATATCCTATGGAAGGAAATTCAAGTTACTGGTAAGTACGGTTAAAATTACTTTTCAGGATCAGTACTGGACTGAAAGATGCAGCACTGAGGTCTCTCCTGATAACAGGTGAGTAAATCGGAAATCGTATTTCGGCTGATTTTAGAGGAATATTTGTATGTTTCAAAAATCGACACTTTGAAACTTTTTCAGCAAAAAGCAGGCAATGATATCCTATGGAAGGAAATTCAAGTTACTGGTAAGTACGGTGAAAATTACTTTTCAGGATCAGTACTGGGCTGAAAGATGCAGCACTGAGGTCTCTCCTGATAACAGGTGAGTAAATCGGAATTCGTATTTCGGCTGATTTTAGAGGAATATTTGCACAATGGTGATGGGAGGGGGCGGGGCCTGAGGTGACATCTGTGCAAACGCGCCCCGTGGCGCGTTTTAAGTTGGGGATTAAGTCCCCTTAATCATGAGGGTTCCTGGGGGCCAACTAGCCCACCAGGAACCTCCAGTATGCGCCAGGGGCTGCGTTGCAGAGACGTGTACAGAGGCCACACCCCTTTTACACCTCTCTGCAAGGCAGCTCTGTGGCGCTTTTGGAAGTACATGGTTGGCTAGTTGGACTCCAGGGACCCTCAGGATTCAAGGGGACTTAATCCCCCATCTTAAAACACGCCACGGGGCCTGTTTGCACACATGTCACCTGAAGCCCCGCCCCTCCCTTCACCACTGTGCAAACGCGCCCGTGGCGCGTTTTAAGTCGGGGATTAACTCCCCTTGAATCCTGAGGGTCCCTGAGGGCCAACTAGCCCAACAGGTATATCCAAAAGCGCCACAGAGCTGCGTTGCAGAGAGGTGTAAAAGGGGCGTGGCCTCTGTACACCTCTCTGCAACGCAGCCCCTGGCGCATACTGCAGGTTCCTGGTGGGCTAGTTGGCCCCCAGGGACCCCAGTATTCAAGGGAATTCGTTCCTCCTCTGCAAACGCGCCAGGGGCGCGTTTGCAGAGTGCTGTCAAAGAGGGGCCGTGGCCTCCCTCGCGATGCCGTTTTTAAATTATTATTATTTTTTTTTTAAAAGGGGGCTGTGTGGCCCCCCTTTTTAGTAATTTTTTGAGCCCTGGGTACCCCATCCCCCAGGGCCTGTCACCCTTTTAAAAAAAAAAAAAAAAAAAAAAAAAAAGGGGACCGGTGGGCCCCCCACCCGTGGCCAATTTCGACCCGGGGACCCCATCCCCCGGGCCATTGCCACCTTTTTTTTTTTTTTTTTTATGGAGGGGGCTGCCTGGCCCCCTCCTAAGGCCTCCTTAGGCCCCGGGGACCCCATCCCCGGGGCCGGCCTTTGTTTTTAAAAACATTTTTTTACTTATTATTTTTTGGGGAGGGGGCCGCGTGGCCCCCTCCCGGGCCACTACTTGCCCGGGGACCCCATCCCCGGGGCTGGCCCTATCCTTTGGGGTCCGTGGGGGACCCCAACTCCCCACGGACCCTGCCGGCTCCCCGCCTCCTGCGGGAGCCGGCATTGCTTTTCACATGGGGGAGCTGCTAATATGCAGCTCCCCATGTGGAAAAGCAATTCTGCTTGAATTTTGGAAGCAAGAGCAGCTTCCCTGCTCTCGCTTCCAAAATTCAAAGCAGCTTGCAATGACAGGACGGGAGCCGCGAGGCTCCCGTCCTGTCATTGCAAACAGCAGTGTCCCGGGGTAGGCACCCGGGACACTGCAGGAGCCGGCCCTGGGGGGTGGAGGTCCCCAGGGCCATCACTGGCTCCAGGAGGGGGCCGCGCGGCCCCCCTCCCCACATTTTCAAAGCCCCGGGAGGTGGTGGTCCCCGGGGCTTGGAGGTCCAAAACGGACCCCCATTTTCTATTTTGTTAGTGCCCCGGGGAGGTGGTGGTCCCCGGGCGTGTGGAAGGGGCTGGAGTCCCCCCATACAAGTTAATTTCAAAAATAAAGAAGCCCCGGGGAGGTGGTGGTCCCCGGGGCTGCGGGAGGGCTCAGAGCCCTCCCGCCACTTTTTCTAATAAAGCCCGGGGGCGGTGGCGGTCCCTGGGGCTTGGGGGGCCCTTAGAGGCCCCCCATACATAAAATAACCCCCCCCAGCATGCCCCCGGGACTTGGCCCACCCGGGGGCAAATTAACTATCGATGCGCGGGAGACCGCGCTTCGATTTTTTTTTTTCCGGCAGGATCCGCGCACCCTGAGCGCATCCTGCCGATTTTTTTTTTTTTTAAATGCTTTTTTGCCCAGGGGGTCCTTGTGGGACCCCCTGAGCAGGCCTAGGGGTTAGGGTGTTTCTACCCTGCCCCCTTTGTGCGTTTTGCGCACTTGTTTCTTTTTTTTCTCAGCGGGATCCGCGCACCCTAAGCGCATCCCGACGATTTAAAAAAAAAAATGCTTTTTCTGCCCAGGGGTCCTTGTGGGACCCCCTGAGCAGACCTAGGGGTCAGGGTGTTTCTACCCTGCCCCCTTTGCGCTTTGCGCACTTGTTTCTGTCCCTCGGTTCTACCGAGGGACAAAATGGCTGCCAACACTTCCTGATTTGGAGTGTTGACAGCCAATTAGCATGCAGCTCGTGATCGGGAGGGTACGCGGATCCGACGCGGCCATAGATATATATGTGATTTTAATTGTGAATTTCTCCGCAACTACTGAACGGATTTACACCATTTAAGAAAAAGGGTTCTTTCTGAACCAAGAACTACCTCTTTGCCAAATTTGGTGTAATTCCGTTCAGCAGTTCGGGCTGTAGCCGTGTCTAAAGTTTCCTATGGAAAAATGAATGGGGAAAACACGTTTTGGGACCCCCCTTTTTTCTCGGCCCCCGCTTGACGAATCACCCCGAGACTTTCAGGGTAGGAGCGGACCGGAGCGGGCCATAAAGTTTGAAAACTTCGCGAAGATTCGTCAACCGACCCAAGAGTTATTTCAAATAGAATGTCGCGGATTTCCTATGGAAAATAGGTCCTAACTATAACTATCTACTGGCGACCGCCAGTAGATATTATATATATATATATTATATGTAGTGCAGACTGGTCAGGTATTGGAGCGTTGCATCTTAAAACATGACCCCCCTACACTACAAAAACACCACTGCACTACCCTAAACCCTAAAACACTACCCCAGCACGACCCCCTACACTACACAAGCACCACTGCACTATCCTAAACCCTAAAACACTACCCCCACTACCCCCAGCATGACCCCCTACACTACACAAACACCACTGCACTACCCTAAACCCTAAAACACTACCCCAACACCACTGCACTAACCTAAATCCTAAAACACGACCACCTACACTACCCAAACACCACTGCACTACCCTAAAACATGACCCCCTACACTACACAAACACCACTGCACTACCCTAAACCCTAAAACACTACCCCCAGCACGACCCCCTACACTACACAAGCACCACTACACTACCCTAAACCCTAAAACCCTGCCCCCAGCACGACCCCCTACACTACACAAACACCACTGCACTACCTTAAACCCTAAAACACTACCCCCAGCACGACCCCCTACACTGCCCGAACACCACTGCACTGCAGTAAACCCTGAAACACATACCCTAGCACGACCCCCTACACTGCCCGAACACCACTGCACTGCCCTAAACCCTGAAACACCACCCCCTTCACAACCCCCTACACTGCCCGAACACCACTGCACTGCCCTAAGCCCTGAAACACCACCCCCAGCATGACCCCTACACTGCCTGAACACCACTGCACTGCCCTAAACCCTGAAACACTACCCCCAGCAAGACCTCCTACACTGCCCGAACACCACTGCACTGCCCTAAACCCTGAAACATCACCCCCAGCAAGACCCCCTACACTGCCCGAACACCACTGCCCTAAACCCTGAAACACCACCCCCAGCACGACCCCTACACTGCCCGAACACCACTGCACTGCCCTAAACCCTGAAACACCACCCCCAGCACGACCCCCTACACTGCCCGAACACCACATCACTGCCCTAAACCCTTAAACACCACCCCCTGCACGACCCCCTACACTGCCCGAACACTACTGCACTGCCCTAAACCCTGAAACACCATCCCCAGCACGACCCCCTACACTGCACGAACACCCCAGCCCGGCCCTCAACCCTGAACCACCACCCCCAGCAAGACCCCCTACACTGCCCGAACACCACTGCCCTAAACCCTGAAACACCACCCCCAGCAAGACCCCCTACACTGCCCGAACACCACTGCACTGCCCTAAACCCTGAAACACCAGCCCCAGCACGACCCCTACACTGCCCGAACACCACTGCACTGCCCTAAACCCTGAAACACCACCCCTGCACGACCCCCTACACTGCCCAAACACCACTGCACTGCCCTAAACCCTGAAACACCACCCCCAGCACGACCCCCTACACTGCACGAACACCACTGCACTGCCCTAAACCCCGAAACACTACCCCCAGCAAGACCCCCTACACTTCCCGAACACCACTGCCCTAAACCCTGAAACATCACCCCCAGCAAGACCCCCTACACTGCCTGTACACCACTGCACTGCCCTAAACCCTGAAACACCACCCCCAGCATGACCCCCTACACTGCCCGAACACCACTGCACTGCCCTAAACCCTGAAACACCACCCCCAGCACGACCCCCTACACTGCCCGAACACCACTGCACTGCCCTAAACCATGAAACACCAGCCAAAGCACGACCCCCTACACTGCCCGAACACCACTGCACTGCCCTAAACCCTGAAACACCACCCCCAGCACGACCCCCTACACTGCCCGAACACCACTGCACTGCCCTAAACCCTGAAACACCAGCCCCAGCACAACCCCGTACACTGCCTGTACACCACTGCACTGCCCTAAACCCTGAAACACCACCCCCAGCATGACCCCCTACACTGCCCGAACACCACTGCACTGCCCTAAACCCTGAAACACCACCCCCAGCACGACCCCCTACACTGCCCGAACACCACTGCACTGCCCTAAACCATGAAACACCAGCCAAAGCACGACCCCCTACACTACCCAAACACCACTGCACTACCCTAAACCCTAAAACACTACCCCCAGCACGACCCCCTACACTACACAAGCACCACTACACTACCCTAAACCCTAAAACCATGCCCCCAGCACGACCCCTACACTACACAAACACCACTGCACTACCTTAAACCCTAAAACACTACCCCCAGCACGACCCCTACACTGCCCGAACACCACTGCACTGCCCTAAACCCTGAAACACATACCCTAGCACGACCCCCTACACTGCCCGAACACCACTGCACTGCCCTAAACCCTGAAACACCACCCCCTTCACGACCCCCTACACTGCCCGAACACCACTGCACTGCCCTAAGCCCTGAAACACCACCCCCAGCATGACCCCTACACTGCCCGAACACCACTGCACTGCCCTAAACCCTGAAACACTACCCCCAGCAAGACCTCCTACACTGCCCGAACACCACTGCACTGCCCTAAACCCTGAAACATCACCCCCAGCAAGACCCCCTACACTGCCCGAACACCACTGCCCTAAACCCTGAAACACCACCCCCAGCACGACCCCCTACACTGCCCGAACACCACTGCACTGCCCTAAACCCTGAAACACCACCCCCAGCATGACCCCCTACACTGCCCGAACACCACATCACTGCCCTAAACCCTGAAACACCACGCCCTGCACGACCCCCTACACTGCCCGAACACTACTGCACTGCCCTAAACCCTGAAACACCATCCCCAGCACGACCCCCTACACTGCACGAACACCACTGCACTGCCCTAAACCCTGAAACACCACCCCCAGCAAGACCCCCTACACTGCCCGAACACCACTGCCCTAAACCCTGAAACACCACCCCCAGCAAGACCCCCTACACTGCCCGAACACCACTGCACTGCCCTAAACCCTGAAACACCAGCCCCAGCACGACCCCTACACTGCCCGAACACCACTGCACTGCCCTAAACCCTGAAACACCACCCCCTGCACGACCCCCTACACTGCCCGAACACCACTGCACTGCCCTAAACCCTGAAACACCACCCCCAGCACGACCCCCTACACTGCACGAACACCACTGCACTGCCCTAAACCCCGAAACACTACCCCCAGCAAGACCCCCTACACTGCCCGAACACCACTGCCCTAAACCCTGAAACACCACCCCCAGCAAGACCCCCTACACTGCCTGTACACCACTGCACTGCCCTAAACCCTGAAACACCACCCCCAGCATGACCCCCTACACTGCCCGAACACCACTGCACTGCCCTAAACCCTGAAACACCAGCCAAAGCACGACCCCCTACACTGCCCGATCACCTCTGCTCTGCCCTAAACCCTGAAACACCACCCCCAGCACGACCCCCTACACTGCCCGAACACCACTGCACTGCCCTAAACCCTGAAACACCAGCCCCAGCACAACCCCGTACACTGCCCGAACACCACTGCACTGCCCTAAACCCTGAAACACCAGCCCCAGCACGACCGCCTACACTGCCCGAAAACCACTGCACTGCCCTAAACCCTGAAACACCAGCCCCAGCAAGACCCCCTACACTGCCCGAACACCACTGCACTGCCCTAAACCCTGAAACACCACCCCCAGCACTGCCCGAACACCACTGCACTAAAGCCTGAAACACCACCCCCAGCAAGACCACCTACACTGGCCGAACACCACTGCACTGCCCTAAACCCTGAAACACCACCCCCTGCACGACCCCCTACACTGCCCAAACACCACTGCACTGCCCTAAACCCTGTAACACCACCCCCTGCACGACCCCCTACACTGCCCGAACACCACTGCACTGCCCTAAACCCTGAAACACCACCCCTCAGCACGACACCCTACACTGCCCGAACACCACTGCACTGCCCTAAACCCTGAAACACCACCCCCAGCATGACCCCCTACACTGCCCGAACACCACTGCACTGCCCTAAACCCTGAAACACCACCCCCTGCACGACCTCCTACACTGCCGGAACACCACTGCACTGCCCTAAACCCTGAAACACCACCCCCAGCACGACCCCCTACACTGCCCAAACACCACTGCACTGCCCTAAACCCTGAAACATCAACCCCAGCAAGACCCCCTACACTGCCTGAACACCACTGCCCTAAACCCTGAAACACCACCCCTACACTGCACGAACACCACTGCACTGCCCTAAACCCTAAAACACCACCTCCTGCAAAACCCCCTACACTGCCTGAACACCATTGCTCTGCCCTAAATCCTGAAACACTAGCCCCAGCATGACCCCTACACTGCCCAAACACCACTGCACTGCCCTAAACCCTGAAACACCACCCCCAGCACGACCCCCTACACTGCCCGAACACCACTGCACTGCCCTAAACCCTGAAACACCAGCCCCAGCAAGACCCCCTACACTGCCCGAACACCACTGCACTGCCCTAGACTCTGAAACACCAGCCCCAGCAAGACCCCCTACACTGCCCGAACACCACTGCACTGCCCTAAACCCTGAAACACCAGCCCCAGCAGGACCCCTACACTGCCCGAACACCACTGCACTGCCCTAAACCCTGAAACACCAGCCCCAGCACGACCACCTACACTGCCCGAACACCACTGCACTGCCCTAAACCCTGAAACACCAGCCACAGCACGACCCCCTACACTGCCCGAACACCACTGCACTGCCCTAAACCCTGAAACACCAGCCCCAGCACAACCCCCTACACTGCCTGAACACCACTGCACTGCCCTAAACCCTGAAACACCAGCCCCAGCACGACCCCCTACACTGCCCGAACACCACTGCACTGCCCTAAACCCTGAAACACCACCCCCTGCAGCACCCCCTACACTGCCCGAACACCACTGCACTGCCCTAAACCCTGAAACACCACCCCCTGCACCGCCCCCTACACTGCCCGAACACCACTGCACTGCCCTAAACCCTGAAACACCACCCCCAGCACGACCCCCTTTACTGCTTGAACACCACTGCACTGCCCCAAACCCTGAAACACCACCCCCAGCACGACCCCCTACACTGCCCGAACACCACTGCCCTAAACCCTGAAACACCACCCCCTGCACGACCCCCTACACTGCCCGAACACCACTGCACTGCCCTAAACCCTGAAACACCACCCCCTACACTGCCCGAACACCACTGCACTGCCCTAAACCCTGAAACACCACCCCCAGCACGACCCCCTACAATGCCCGAACACCACTGCACTGCCCTAAACCCTAAAACACCACCCCCAGCATTACCCCCTACACTGCCCAAACACCACTGTACTGCCCTAAACCCTAGAACACTACCCCCAGCACGACCCCTACACTACCCGAACACCACTGCACTACCCTAAACCCTAAAATACTACCCCCAGCACAACCCCCTACACTACCCGAACACGACTGCACTGCCCTAAACCCTCAAACACTCCCCCAGGACGACCCCCTACACTACCTGAACACCACTGCACTGCCCTAAACCCTAAAACACTCCCCCAGCACGACCCCCTACACTACCCGAACACCACTGCACTGCCCTAAACCCTAAAACACTCCCCCAGCACGACCCCCTACACTACCCAAACACCACTGCACTGCCCTAAACCCTAAAACACTACCCCCCGCATTACCCCCTACACTACCCAAACACCAATGCACTACCCTAATCCCTAAAACACTACCCCCGCATGACCCCCTACACTATCCTAAACCCTAAAACACTACCCCCGCATGACTCCCTACACTGCCCAAAGACCACTGCACTACCCTAAACCCTAAAACATGACCTCGTACACTACACAAACACCACTGCACTACCCTAAACCCTAAAACACTACCCCCTACACTACACAAACACCACTGCACTACCCTAAACCCTAAAACACTACCCCCAGCAGTACCCCTACACTACCCAAACACCACTGCACTAACCTAAACCCTAAAACACTACCCCCAGCAGTACCCCTACACTACCCAAACACCACTGCACTACCCTAAATCACTACCCCCAGCACGACCCCCTACACTACCCAAACACCACTGCACTACCCTAAACCCTAAAACACTACCCCCAGCACGACCCCCTACACTACCCAAACACCAGTGCACTACCCTAAACCCTAAAACACTCCCCCAGCACGACTCCCTACACTACCCAAACACCACTGCACTACCCTAAACCCTAAATCTACCCCCAGCATGACCCCCTACACTACACAAACACCACTGCACTACCCTAAACCCTAAAACACTACCCCCAGCACGACCCTCTTCACTACCTAAGCACAACTGCACAATTTGTTACAGGCGTTGCAACGCATGCCTGTGGTGCTTACTGGAAGTACCTAGTGGGCTAGTTGGGCCCCAGGGACCCTCAGGATTCAAGGTGACCTAATCCCCCAACTTAAAACGCACCACGGGGCGCGTTTGCACAGTGGTGAAGGGAGGGGGCGGGGCCTCAGGTTACATGTGCGCAAACACGCCCTGTGGTGCGTTTTAAGTTGGGGAATTAATTCCCTTTGAATCCTGAGGGACCCTGGGGGCCAACTAGCCCACCAGGTACCTTCAGTAAGCACAACAGAGTTGCGTTGCAGAGAGGTGAAAAAGGTGCGTGGCCTCGGAACGCCTCTCTGCAACTCAGCTCTGTGGTCCTAACTGTAGGTACCTGGGGGCTAGTTGGGCCCCAGGGACCCTCAGAATTCAAGGGACTTAATCCCGCAACTTAAAACGTGCCACGGGGTGCGTTTGCACACATGTCACCTCAGGCCCCCCTCCCTTCACCACTGTGCAAACACGCCCTGTAGTGCGTTTTAAGAGGTAGTTTTAATCCCCTGCCCTATTATGTACTAGGGACTTGCAGAGGAGGTCATGCTAATCACAGGGGTACCCCAACGCATAGTGTTCCCTAGTGTATGTAGGTGTTTTCACTGTATTCTAAGTGTCTTTTAGCATAGCACTGGCTCTGGTTAGTCAGAGTCAGTTACCACCAGTACCCGTCTGAAAAAGTTGTGGGCACAGGATGATTTTGCAACAAGGCCTCTTTCTGCTCCTCTGTTGGTTCTTTCTGCACATCTTTTGCTTCTTTCTGTGCGTTTTTTCTTCTTTCTTCACATGTCCTACCTCTGTAGGCATAGTTAGAAGCTAGCAGTTAAAAAAAACTTTGAAATTCACTTAAAAAATCATAGGTTTCAGGCACGTTATAGTTAGAAATTAGCATTTAAAAAACCTTTGAAATTCACTGAAAAAACCATAGGTTTCAGACACGTTATAGTTAGAAATTAGCATTTAAAAAACCTTTGAAATTCACTGAAAAAACCATAGGTTTTAGGAACAGTTATAGTTAGTTGGACATTTCACTCGTACAAAACCATAGAAATTCCCCCGTTATAGTTAGTTCAGCTAACTATAACTCGCGCCCGCAATGCACTGCTGATGACGTCACATATTACATCACTCATGACATGGTCAGTGACATCACTGATGACATCACTGATGACATCTCAAATGACATCACTGATGACATCATCCATGTGATAATTTCATGCATCTTCTCACACCCTAATATAACTTTTGATACACCCACTCTAAATTACAGACTGCCATTCTCAAAACCATAGACACTCCAACACCAAAAACTACATACCCACTCACTGATTCTTAGGTCTACACACACATCCACTCACTCACCCGTACAGTCACTCATACTTAGTCACTCAGTACAGGACTATCATATGCACTCATACACCTATATAAACACTCACACACCGCCACTCATCCATAGAGGTACTCACACACCTAGTCAGTCATGCAAAAAACTTAATCACACACCCATTTACTCACCTATACAGTTATACACACACCAGCTCACTTACTCATACAAATACTAGCACATTCTTACACTCTTATACAATCACTGATACAAGTACACACTCATCCATACAGCCACTCTCACAATCACACACTCTCACTTATAGCCATTTATATAATCCAACACACATATATACTGCCTTTCACATATGTAGTTACTCACACATGTACCACTGAGATATACATTCAATCACTAACACACCCATACACACACTCACCCACCCATACAGTCCATCACAGATGCACTCTTGAAACCATGCACCCAGTGAATCACCAACTCACACATCTATGCACAGAGTCACACAGACCCCACCCACACAAACACTCAGGCACCCATACAGATACTCAGACAATCAATCAATAACCCATGTAGACACTCATGTAGCTATTCAGAAAGCCATGCAGCCGCTTACAAACCAACAGACAGACGGATACAGACATTCACACAGTTTAGTCACTAACCCATGCATTCAGTAAGATACATTTAATCACTCACTTGTAGAGTCAGTCACTCACGTACTAAATCATCCATTCAGACACTTATACACCCACTCATTCTTCAATACGCCTTTCCCTATATATATTAAACATATTTAAACTTTACAGAAACACACAGTCACTGGATGATGTCATCAGTGATGTCATTTGAGATGTCATCAGTGATGTCACTGACCATGTCATGAGTGATGTAATATGTGACGTCATCAGCAGTGCATTGCGGGGCGCGAGTTATAGTTAGCTGAACTAACTATAACGGGGAATTTCTATGGTTTTGTACGAGTGAAATGTCCAACTAACTATAACTGTCCCTAAAACCTATGGTTTTTTCAGTGAATATATATATATATTATCTACTGGCGGTCGCCAGTAGATAGTTATAGTTAGGACCTATTATCCATAGGAAATTCGTAACATTCTTTTCCCAATAACTTTGGCGCCGGATGACAAATCTTCAAAACTAGTGGGGCGCTCCGGTCCGCTCCTATCTTGAAAGTTTGGGGTGATTCGGCAAGCGGGGGCCCCGAACTGCTGAACGGAATTATACCAAATTTGGGAAAAAGGTAGTGCTTGGTTCAGAAAGCGCCCTTTTTTTAAAATGATGTAAATCCGTTGAGTAGTTGCGGAGAAAATAAAAAATAGAGGTCAAAAAATCAATTTCCCATAGGAAACTTTAGACACGGTTACAGCCAAAACTGCTGAACGGAATTACACCAAATTTGGCAAAAATGTAGTGCTTGGTTCAGAAAGCGCCCTTTTTTTAAATGGTGTAAATCCGTTCAGTAGTTGCTGAGAAAATCAAAAAATAAAAGTTTCGATATCTATGGCCGCGGTGGATCCACGCACCCTCCCGACCACGAGCTGCATGCTAATTGGCTGTCAACACTCCAAACCAGGAAGTGTTGGCAGCCATCTTGTGACTCGGTAGAGCCGAGTCACAAGAAAAGAGAAAAACAAACGCGAAAAAAAGGAAAGGGGGCAGGGTAGAAACACCCTGACCCCCGAGGCCTGCTTAGGGGGTCCCACAAGGACCCCGAAGGCCCAAAAAAGCATTTTTTTAAAAAGAAAATCGGCAAAATGTGCGCCGGATCCGCGGATCTGCCCGCAAAACAAAAAAATAACAAAGCGCAGGCTCCCGCGCTTCGTTAATAATTAGCCCCCGGGTGGGCCAGGTCCCGGGGGCAGTGAAAAAAAAAGTGTGGGTGGGCCCCAATCCCCCCCACACTGCCCCGGGGACCGCCACCTCCCCGAGCTTGATTAATTAGTTGCTGGGGGGCACGCAGCAGTCCCGGGGACAGCCACCCCCCGGGGCTTGTTTTTTTAAAGTTTGGGGGGCCTCTAAGGTCCCCCAAGCTCCGGGGCTTACATTAGTTATAATAGCGGGGGGCACACTGCCCCCCCGCAGCCCCGGGGACCGCCACCCCCGGGGCTTCATTTAAAAAAAAAATACCTGTGTGGGGGGGCTCGAGCCCCCCCACACGCCCACGGACCGCCACCTCCCCAGGGCACTTAAAATGTAAATTTGGGGGTCCGTTACGGACCCCCGAACCCCGGGGACCACCACCTGCCTGGGGCTGTGCAACAGGTGGGAGGGGGGCAACGCAGCCCCCCTCCTGGAGCCCGTGATGTCCCTTGGTGTTGGAGTGTCTATGGTTTTGAGAATGGTAGTCTGTAATTTAGAGTGGGTGTATCAAAAGTTATATCAGGCTGTGAGAAGATGCATGACATTTTCACATGGATGATGTCATCAGTGATGTCATCAGTGATGTCACTGACCATGTCATGAGTGATGTAATATGTGACATCATCAGCAGTGCATTGCGGGGGCGCGAGTTATAGTTAGCTGAACTAACTATAACGGGGGAATTTCATGGTTTTTGTACGAGTGAAATGTCCAACCAACTATAACGCCCCTAAAACCTATGGTTTTTTCAGTGAATTTTAAGGTTTTTTAAATGCTAATTTCTAACTATAACGTCCCTGAAACCTATGGTTTTTTCAGTGAATTTCTAAGGTTTTTTAAATGCTAATTTCTAACTATAATGTGCCTCAAACCTATGGTTTTTTCAGTGAATATATATATATATCTATATATTACCTACTGGCGGTCGCCAGTAGGTAGTTATAGTTAGGACCTAGTTTCCATAGGAAATGCATTTTTGTTTTCCCAATAAGTTTGGCGCCGGTTGACGAATCTTCGCGAAATTTTCAAAACTAGTGATCAGCTCCGGTCAGCTCCTGTCTTGAAAGTTTTGGGGTGATTCGTCAAGCGGGGGCCGAGAAAAATGGGGGGTCCCAAAACGCGTTTTCCCCATGTTAATTTCCATAGGAAACTTTAGACAAAGCTACAGCCCGAACTGCTGAACGGAATTACACCAAATTTGGCAAAAAGGTAGCCCTTGGTTCAGAAAGAGTCCTTTTTGTTAAATGGTGTAAATCCGTTCAGTAGTTCCTGAGAAATTCAAAAAAATAAAAAGTTTCGATATCTGGGCAGAGTCTATCCCCCGAGCACGAGCTTGGCTCTAATTGGCTGCCAACACTTCAAACCAGGAAGTTTTGGCAGCCATCTTGTGCTCGGACCGAGGGAGAAAGAAAAGGTAAAAAACAAGAAAAGGGGGCAGGGTAAAAACACCCTGACCCCCCAGGCCTGCTCAGGGAGTCCCACAGGGACCCCCAAGACCAAAAAAAGCATTTAAAAAAAATAATTCGGGCGGGGTCGCGCCGGGAGCGCGAATCCGCCTGAAAATTTTAAAAAAACAAAGCACGGTCTCCTGCGCTTCGTTTTCAAAGCCCCCGGGTGGGCCAAGTCCCGGGGGCAATTTATCAATGTAGTGGGGGCCCCCGCAGCCCCGGGGACCACCACTTCCCCGGGGCTATGTAAATGATATGCAGGAGGGCACGCAGTCCTCCCGCAGCCCCGGGGACCGCCACCCTCCGGGGCTTGTTTTTTAATTTGTGTGGGGGCCTCCAAGGCCCGCCCAAGCCCCGGGGACCGCAACCCCCGGGGCTTTTCTTAAATATTTGCGGGGGCACACGGCCCCCCCGTTGCCCCGGGGACCGCCACCTCCCCGGGGCTCTTTTTTTAAAAAGAAATAAAACCTGTGTGGTGGGGCACACGGCCCACCACACGCCCCAGGGACCGCCACCTCCCCGGGGCACTAAGTATGTAAATGCGGGGGTCCGATACGGACCCCCGAGCCCCGGGGAACACCACCTCCCCGGGGCTTTAAACAGTAGGGAGGGGGGCCCCCAGGGCCGGCTCCCCAGGACACTGCTGTTTGCTATGGCAGGGCGGGAGCCGTGTGGCTCCCGCCCTGCCATAGCAAACTCTGCTTTGCTTCATTGAAGCGAGACCAGGGAAACCTGCTCTCACTTCAATGAAGCAAAGCAGAATTGCTTTTCCACAAGGGGAGCTGCATGTCATCAGCTCCCCATGTGGAAAAGCAATGCCGGCTCCCGCAGGAGGCGGGGAGCCGGCGGGACAGTGGGGGCATTGGGGCTCCCCCCATGGTCCCCAACGGAGAGGCCAGGCCCCGGGGGATGGGGTCCCCGGGGCCAGAAGTGGCCCGGGAGGGGGGCCACACGGCCCCCCTCCCCCGTAAAAATAAATAATTTTTTTTTAAAAACAAGGCAGGCCGGCCCCGGGAGATGGGGTCCCCGGGGCCATAAATAGCCTGAGGAGGGGGGCCACGCAGTCCCCCTCCAAACAAAAAAATAATAAATAAACTGGGTGGCCAGGCCCGGGGGATGGGGACCCCAGGGCCATAATTGGCCTCTGGAGGGGGGCCACGTGGCCCCCCCTCCTCAGGCTAGGGTCCCTGGGGGCCAACTAGCCCACCAGGTAACTCCAGTATGCGCCACAGAGCTGTGTTGCAGAGAGGTGATCCGAGGCCGCGCCTCTTTTTACACCACTCTGCAAACGCGCCTCTTGGCGCACTGGTGGTGGGGCAATGAGGTCCTCTTGTGTCCTGAGGACCTCAGGACACAAGCGGACTTCATCCCCCGAGCAGCAGTGCGCCAAAAGGCGAGTTTGCAGAGTGGTGTAAAAAGGGGGCGTGGCCTTGGACCACCTCTCTGCAATCCAGCTCTGTGGCGCATATTGGAGGTCCCTGGTGGGCTAGTTGGCCCCCAGGGACCCTCAGTATTCAAGGGGAATTAATTCCCCTACTAACAATGCACCACGGGGCGCGTTTGCAGAGTGGTGGAGAAAGGGGGCGTGGCCTTTGTCTACTTCTCAGCAATCCCACTGCGTGGGGCTTTTGGAGGTAAGAGGTAGGCTAGTTGGCCCCTAAAGGACCCCCAGCAGCGAAGGGGACTTCAATCCCCATCCAAGAGCGTGCCAGGGAGCGCGTTTGTAGAGTGGTGGGCAAAGGGGGCGTGGCCTGCTCTTCGAACTTAGCAATGCTGCTGTGTGAGACTTACTGGAGGTAATAGGAGGGGTAGTTGGCCCCCAAGGATGACCTTGGGGGCCATCTACACCTCTTGTTACCTCCAGTAAGTCCCGCACAGTGGGATTGCTAAAACGTCTTCGGAGGCCACGCCCCCCTTTCTCCACCATTCTGCAAACGAGGATCCTGGCAGACTACGGGATGGGGGATGAAGTCCAATTTATTCCTGAGGGACTTTGGGGGCCAAGAAGCCCTACTGGTACCTCCTGTAAGCCCTACGTACCAGAATTCCTGAGCGCTGGTCAGAGGCCCAGCACCCTTTCTCCAGCACTCTGCAAACGCGACTACTAGTTAAAGAAGTGTTTGCAATGTAATAGGTTTCGCATTTGCAAGAATTAGAGCTATTGGCATTGTAAATGCAAAAGTTTTTTACTAATGTTTTTGGAGTTGAGTGGATGTACGTTGTGTGTAGTGGAATTATGTGGTATGTTGTGCAGTCAAATTATGTGGATAGAAAGTATGTGGTATTTAGTGTATAGGAATTATGTAGAGTGGGATTATGTGTTATGGAGAGTAATTATGTGGTATGGTAGTCTGTGTTGTTGAGTGGTAACCTCAGGTTTAGCCTTCCTCGTTTCCATAGAAGCTCAACTACGAACTCAGTGAGACAAAAAAAGATGGAATCACTGAGGAGCACTTGTGGACCTAGTCAGAGGTATGAGCAGGGCCACTGGAATTATGTGACTGTTTGGCTGCACCGACGTTTGCACAATCATACATTTTCTGCATTAGCCACATAATTCATCATCTGCACCCTAATCTGCAGATTTGAACAAAAAAAGCCTTGTTTCTAGCTGAAACGGGTCAAAAGTTACCAAAAATGCAGCGACAAGTGTTAGAGCGTGCTGGAAGGCCCTTTGCAAACCTAGAATGGTCACGTGTTACTTATTGCTAAATGTGGGTGTTAAATTGGTACTAATGGTGTGCAAGCCACTCTTGCTTCCCTCTGCGCATCTCTTGCCTCTCTGCATTTCTGTTGATTCTTTCTGCACCTGTCTTGCTTCTTTCTGCACCCCTGTTGTCTCTTTATGTACCTCTTTTGCCTCTTTCTGCACTTTTCTTGCCTTTTTCTGCACCTCTCTTCCCTATTCCTGCACGTCTGTTGCCTCTTTCTGCACCTCATTTGCTTCTTTCTGCACCCCTGCTGTCTCTTTCTGCACTCGTCTTCCCTCTTTCTGTACCTTTCCTGCCTGTTTTTGAAACTTACTTGCCTCTTTCTGCACTTTTCTTGCTTCTTTCTACACCTCTGTTGCATCTTTCAGCAATTCTCTTGCCTGTTTCTGCACTTCTCTTGCCTCTTTCTACATCCCTGTTGCTTCATTCTGCACTTTCCATGCTTCGTTCTGCACCTGTCTTGCTTCTTTCTGCACCCCTGTTGTCTCTTTATGTACCTCTTTTGCCTCTTTCTGCACTTTTCTTGCCTTTTTCTGCACCTCTCTTCTCTCTTTCTGCACGTATGTTGCCTCTTTCTGCACCTCATTTGCTTCTTTCTGCACCTCTGTTGTCTCTTTCTGTACTCGTCTTCCCTCTTTCTGTACCTTTCCTGCCTGTTTTTGTATCTCACTTGCTTCTTTCTGCACTTTTCTTGCATCTCTCTGCACCCCTGTTGTCTCTTTAAGTACCTCTTTTGCCTCTTTCTGCACTTTTCTGGCTTTTTCTGCACCTCTCTTCCGTCTTTCTGCACATCTGTTGCCTCTTTCTGCACCTCATTTGCTTCTTTCTGCACCCCTGTTGTCTCTTTCTGCACTAGTCTTCCCTCTTTCTGTAGCTTTCCTGCCTGTTTTTGCAGTCCCCTTGCCTCTTTCTGCACTTTTCTTGCTTCTTTCTGCACCCCTGTTGTCTCTTTATGTACCTCTTTTGCCTCTTTCTGCACTTTTCTTGCCTTTTTCTGCACCTCTCTTCCCTCTTTCTGCACGTCTGTTGCCTCTTTCTGCACCTCATTTGCTTCTTTCTGCACCCCTGTTGTCTCTTTCTGCACTCGGCTTCCGTCTTTCTGTACCTTTCCTGCCTGTTTTTGCATCTCACTTGCCTCTTTCTGCACTTTTCTTGCTTCTTTCTGCACCCCTGTTGTCTCTTTATGTACCTCTTTTTCCTCTTTCTGCACTTTTCTTGCCTTTTTCTGCACCTCTCTTCCCTCTTTCTGCACGTCTTTTGCTTCTTTCTGCACCTCATTCTGCACCCCTGTTGTCTCTTTCTGCACTCGTCTTCCCTCTTTCTGTACCTTTCCTGCCTGTTTTTGTATCTCACTTGCTTCTTTCTGCACTTTTCTTGCTACTTTCTGCGCCCCTGTTGTCTCTTTATGTACCTCTTTTGCCTCTTTCTGCACTTTTCTTGCCTTTTTCTGCACCTCTCTTCCCTCTTTCTGCACGTTTGTTGCCTCTTTCTGCACCTCATTTGCTTCTTTCTGCTCCCCTGTTATCTCTTTCTGCACTCGTCTTCCCTCTATCTGTACTTTTCCTGCCTGTTTTTGTATCTCACTTGCTTCTTTCTGCACTTTTCTTGCTTCTTTCTGCACCCCTGTTGTCTCTTTATGTACCTCTTTTGCCTCTTTCCGCACTTTTCTTGCCTTTTGCTGCACCTCCCTTCCCTCTTTCTGCACGTCTGTTGCCTCTTTCTGCACCTCATTTTCTTCTTTCTGCACCACTGTTGTCTCTTTCTCCACTCGTCTTCCGTCTTTCTGTACCTTTCCTGCCTGTTTTTGAATCTCACTTGCCTCTTTCTGCACTTTTCTTGCTTCTTTCTGCACCCCTGTTGTCTCTTTATGTACCTCTTTCTGCACTTTTCTTGCCTTTTTCTGCGACTCTCTTCCCTCTTTCTGCACGTCTGTTGCCTCTTTCTGCACCTCAGTTGCTTCTTTCTGCACACCTGTTTTCTCTTTCTGCACTCTTCTTCCAACTTTCTGTACCTTTCCTGCCTGTTTTTGCATCTCACTTGCCTCTTTCTGCACTTTTCTTGCTTCTTTCTGCACCCCTGTTGTCTCTTTATGTATCTCTTTTGCCTCTTTCTGCACTTTTCCTGGCTTTTTCTGCACCTCTCTTCCCTCTTTCTGCACGTCTGTTGCCTCTTTCTGCACCTCATTTGCTTCTTTCTGCACCCCTGTTGTATCTTTCTGCACTCGTCTTCCGTCTTTCTGTACCTTTCCTGCCTGTTTTTGCATCTCACTTGCCTCTTTATACACTGTTCTTGCTTCTTTCTGCACGCCTGTTGTCTCTTTATGTACCTCTTTAGCCTCTTTCTGCACTTTTCTTCGCTTTTTCTGCACCTCTCTTCCCTCTTTCTGCATGTCTGTTGCCTCTTTCTGCACCTCATTTGCTTCTTTCTGCACCCCTGTTTTCTCTTTCTGCACTCGTCTTCCCTCTTTCTGTACATTTCCTGCCTGTTTTCGTATCTCACTTGCTTCTTTCTGCACTTTTCTTGCTTCTTTCTGCACCCCTGTTGTCTCTTTATGTACCTCTTTTGCCTCTTTCTGCACTTTTCTTGCCTTTTTCTGCACCCCTCTTCCCTCTTTCTGCACGTCTGTTGCCTCTTTCTGCACCTCATTTGCTTATTTCTGCACCCCTGTTGTCTCTTTCTGCACTCGTTGTGAGAAGTTGGCCTGGTATATGCTGTCCACTAGTTATAGTGGGTATCTTGCACCAGTCCAAACAACCGTTATTGATGATTAGGTTTAAAGACAACCTTATAGAAAACTATCCTAGTGGTAGCTGTGGAGAGCAGCCTTCAGGCTAAGTCTTGAAGGAGTGTAAAGCAGCTTGGTTTACCAGATTATAACCTCTTGAATGACCAAATGAAAGGAGAACCACACAAGATATATATAAAATATATGTATTTATTTCTAAACACTCACTACTAATCTCTTTATGAGATTAGAGATCAAGATACACAGTATCACAGTATTAAAACGGCAGTAAATAGCACAATACACAGTGGGCTCGAGGGGGGGACCAAACCATATACTAAGAAAGTAGTATAAGAACCATGACTTGACTAGACACAGTGCCTAGAGCACGTAGAATCGCCGGGACCCCAAGGAACCACCCAAGGTAGTGACACAGGAGACCCACGGGGGACGTATGCATTGTGAGAACACAGCATCGAGCGCCGTAGGATTCTATGAGGAAAGGCGCGGTTGGAATTTTAAAGATAAAGGACACTTAGGAGAGGACTTTGAGCAAACCCTTTTAGACTTAAGGGGTGCTAGGGCCAACACCCACGGGAGCACCGGAGTACTCGAGTTACCTCACCCAGGGAAGCTGGGTGCATTGGTGTCAAAGGGTGTCGGGAATCGTCGTTGATTTCAATGGCGATCTGCTGCAAAGTGCTGCTGCCGTGAAGAAGAAAAGTGTCCGGGAGGATCCAAGCCTGGATCGAAGATGTAAAGAACCTGAAAGCAGAGGGGACAGAGTCTGGGCCACTTCACGTGACCAGGAGCTGAGCAATCAAATGCCCACCGATGTCGGGTGCTTCAGGTGCGAAGATGTGAAGCTTGACTCTGCAGCCACGGGGACCAGGAGACGTCGATGACGACCAGGATCCGGAGACGAGCTGTCCCGCTAAGGATGTCGATTGCTGAGGGGTCAGTTTCCGGATTGGAGACCAACAAGCCTTGGCAACTGCAACCCATGCGGTCAGAGTTATTATGCTTCTGTGAGGACCAGCAAGGTCCTGGGGACTCCCCAAGCGATGGAGAGTCAGGGCAGGGCAGTTGCCTTCTTACGGACCCACAGGCCAACGGACCAGGGATTTTGAAGGGACCTCGAGAGGAATGACAAAAGGGCAGCCCACGGCACACTTGTTGAGTGTAGGCCAGCAATCTTCAGTGCAATTACTGCTCGGGGACTGAGCTACAAGTAACCCAAAGTTCAGCCTCATGGGTCGGCGGAGAGCTGGGGCTTCTGCAAATAGACGCAGTGTCCAGGGATTCGGGTTGCACGGTCACCACGAGGGATATGGGCCTCAGACTTGCTGTGGGCACAGATCGACCTCTCAGACCTCGGGAACCCACCTCCTGTGCTGCGATATTCTTCGGAGTCCTCAGGAGCTTCGGAGATGCAGACTGGTCAGATGCGTTAAAGGTGCCTGCCTTGCAGGGAAGTAACTCCTTTACTCCAAAGGAGATTCTTCAGTCATCCAGCGTAGTGTAGATCATCGAAGTACTTGGTTTCTGTAGCAGAGTTTAGTCCAGGTGTAATCTAAAGTCCTGTAGCCAGGGGTTCCTACTTTATACCTAAGAAGGGGTGGGACAAACCCTGGGGACCCACCTACGGGAGGGTCAGGAAAGAGGGGTGGCTACACCCATTTCCTTGGTCCAGTTTCGCGCCAGAGCAGGGGCTGGTAGCCCCTGCAACCGGTTAGAGCTGGACTATGCACAGGGACACCAAATGTGCCCCCAGTGCAGACTTCAAAGCACTCTTGGAGTGCACCCACCCAGCCTCAATACACTAAAGCCTGTCTGGGAGGTGATCACACCTCCCTGTGACAGGAAACCTATTGTCCAGGCCTCCCCTGCTGGAGTTTCGTCCAGCAGCAGGAGGGCAGACTCGTGTCTGTGGCTGCAGCATCCATTTTGTGATGCCAGGGTTCTGTTAAGCTGGTACCGGATGTACCGGTGGTGCCATGTTTCTCCCTCTAGAAGGGAGGAATCATACCTCCCACACCAGTACTGGTGTGGAGGTATGATTCCAAGGTGTTTTACACCAAACACGACATGGTTCCATGCAGCCGTTTTAAAGTTAGCATTTACCGCGAGGTTATAATGCACTTAAGAGTATATGGTCTGGCTGCATCACAAACAACCCCGGAATGAAGATTACGAAAGCTGCAGAGGGGCTCTGCTCATGCATGGGCACCCTCTCACATGAAACCCAGCACCCCGCCTTCAGGATTGTTAAGGCCTGCCGCAGGGGTGACTGATAGGTTTACCTGTGCAGTGATTTGGAGAGATATAGGGAACCTATATCTCAGTAAGGGGTGCATGCACCACCTTACACAGGCTGCAGGAGCAGACCTGTGGTGTCAGTTTGAATGGCCTCTCAGGGGTGGCACAATACATGCTGCAGCCCCTGGGAGGCCTCTGGGGTACCTATGCCCTGGGTATGTAGTATACCATATACTAGGGACTCATAAGGCTACCCCAGAACCCAATCTGGAGTGTACCTAAAGTACAGGTAATCAAGTTAGAGGAGAAAGAAGATAGAATGGGGTCCTGAATAGCAGGATCCCAGTCAGACTAAGTCGAAAACAGTGAAACATCATCAAAAAGTGGGGGTAACTATAAGAAGCAGATCCTACTCTCCTACACAACCCCCCTGTGAGAAGTTGGCCTGGTATATGCTGTCCACTAATTATAGTGGGCACCTTGCACCAGTCCAAACAACCCCTTATTGGAGATAGGTTAAAGACAACCTTTATAGAAAACTATCCTAGTGGTAGCTATGGAGAGCAGCCTTCAGGCTAAGTCTTGAAGGAATGTAAAGCAGCTTGTTTTACCAGTCTATAATCTCTTGAGTGACCAAATGAATTCTCGTCCTTCTTCTGCAACAAAATCTCTGCCCTAGGAAATGAACTTAAATCCGCAACTCACCACCAAAAACAAATTCTGCCTGCCCCACCTCCTCTCTCTGCGTTGTCCTCCCGAACTTCACCCAAGAACCTTGCGCACTGGTCCAACTTTAGAATCTACGACGAATACTCTATCTCGAAAATTCTTGCCTCCTTAAAACCGAACAATCACTTTAATGATCCTCTCCCCTCTAACTGCCTAGCTGCCGCCTCTCAGGCTATCATCCCTTCCTGGACCTCAATAATCAACGCCTCCCTCCTACAGGGCTCAATTCCTGACTCGCTCAAGGCTGGCCAAGTTGTCCCCATCCTAAAAAACCCACGCTGGACCCTGCCTCCGCTGAGAACTACAGACCCATATCCAACATCCCACTCCTTGCCAAAGTTCTAGAAAAATGTGTGCAACAGCAGCTAAGCCTACACATCAACAACTTTCACCTACTAGATGACTTCCAATCAGGGTTCAGACCTGGATACAGCACGGAAACCACCCTCCTCCACATTGTGGATGACGCCCTCCAAGCCCTCGACCTAGGCGACACCTGTCTCCTAATCCTTCTAGACCTGTCCTCCGCCTTTGATACGGTTAACCACGAAATTCTCCTAGAACGCCTCAAACTCAGAATGGGGTTGGATGGCACCGTCCTTGAATGGTTTAGATCTTTCCTCCAAAACCGCTCACAGAGAGTCCTCATCAATGGTAATCTTTCCGCCGCCTCTCCGGTTTCGGTCGGAGTCCCTCAAGGATCAACCCTCTCCCCTACCCTCTTCAATCTTTACCTTGAACCTCTCACCGAGGTGCTTCGTGCCGCCAACATGTCCTACCTCATGTACGCCGACGATACACAGATCTACATAAAAATCTCTTCCCCTGAGGACATTTTCTCCCTGAACGAGGCCTTGAAGCTGACAGTCCATTGGCTCACCGCCAATCAGCTTAAACTCAACGCAAATAAAACTGAATTTCTTCTGATCTCCCCACCCAAAACCAATCCTGACATCCAGGAATGGATCAAGACAATCACAGCACTAAACTGCCCTCCTACCATTGTTGACTCGGCGAAATCCCTTGGAATAACCCTTGACAGCAGCCTGAATATGCGTGGCCATATAAACTCGATGGCCAAAACGGCTAGATTCCACCTGAGTTACCTAAGAAACCTAAAACCTTTCCTCGAAGTTTCCGACCTTAAACGGCAATCCAGGCACTAGTCATTTCCAGACTAGAATATGGATGCTCTACTCTGGCAGGGCTACCCAAGAGCTCTCTGGCCCCATTGAAAGCCTGCCTCAACACCGCCGCCAGACTCCTAACGGGCACAAAGAAATTCGACCACATCTCTCCTCACCTCAAAGCTCTGAACTGGCTTCCCCTTCAGGCCAGAATCCAATTTAAAGTGGCCTGCATTACTCACAAAGCTCTTTACTCCAATTCCCCTACTTTTCTCGCACAAAAACTCGTGGTATCTGGAGGGACCAGAAACTCCCGATCTGCCAAAGACCTGCTGTTGCAACCAGCACGCTTTCGGAAGAAAAAAACCTACAATCGGGCCTTCTCTGGGGCCGCACCAAGAATTTGGAACTCTCTCCCACCCGCCATCAGAAGACTTCCGTCCTTGGCACAATTTAAGAAAGAAACCAAAACATTCTTAATGGGAAAATACCTCGTCTAAGGAACACTTTACAATCACCTCATCGACATGTTCCACCCTCCACCTCGGCATTCATGGCCTCTATGGATGATACATCTTGCTGCACTCTGGGCATCCCCCAAGAGCTGAGACTGCGAGCCTTCTTATATGCTATATCCACTTTGTTTTTTTCTCCCCACATGTAGCTTGGTCTCTAGACTGCGTGCTTGTATATTCTATCCACGTGCTTTAAGTCTCTGTTTTTCTTCCCCACATGTAACCTGGACTTTAAACTGCGTGCTCCTCCTCTATAATGTATTCCCTATCTATCCCAATTTGACACCTCCCATCCTTAAGCGTTGTATCCCCCCCTTAATCATGTAAAGCGCTCTGATACCCTCACGGGTCTGGTTCGCGCTCTATAAAACTATAAAATAAATAAATAAATAAAAACCAGGTATATATATAAAAAATATGTATTTATTCTCAAACACACCCCTCTAGTCTCTTTATGAGGCTAGAGTTCGAAGTACATACGTTACCAGTCAGTAAATCACAGTAATAGCACAAATACACGTTTGGGCCCTAGGGGCGTACCAAACTATATACCAAAAAAGTGGTATAAGAACCACGACTGCGCTAGACGCAAGGCCTAGAGCCTCTAGAAGTGCTTGGCCCTCAAGGAACCACCCAAGGCAGTGACACAGGGGACCCACGGGGGACGCGTGCAGTGTGAGAACACAGCCGCGATCTGCCATTGACTTCTATGGGGAATGTCGCGGTTCGAGTTTTGAAAGAAAAGGACACTTAGAGGAGGACTTGGAGCAAACCCCTTTAGAACTAGGCAGTTCTAGAGTCAATACCCACGGGAGCACCGGAGTACTCGTGTTACCTCACCCAGGGAAGCCGGGTGCATAGGTGTCTTTCGGGGTCCGGTTTCATCGTCGTTTTCAATGGCGATCTGCTGCCAGATGCTGCTGCAGGCCAAGTTGAAAGTGTCCGGGTGGATCCAAGGGTGGATCGAAGATCTGAAGAACCTGAAAGCAGAGGGGACAGAGTCTGGGTCACTAGCCAGTGACCAGGAAGGCGATGAGCAGATGCCCACCGATGTCGGGTGCTTCAGGTAGGTTGATGGTCGTCTAGTCTCTTCAGCCACGAGGTCCAGGAAGTGTCGACAATGACCAGGAGCTGGATTTGAGCTGTCCCACGACGTCTGTCGAGTGCTGAGGCATCAGCGACCGGATTGGACCCAACAAGCCTTGGCAACGGCAAGTCACGTGGAAATAGAGAAAGGACTTGGGTTCAGACCAGCAAGGTCTGAGGGACTCACCCAGAGAGGGTAAGTCGGGGCACGTCTGGAGCAACCAGGGAAGCCCAAACAGAAGAAGAGTTGCCTTCGGGATGGCCCACTAGCCAACGGACTAGCGACCGCGAAGGAGCCTCAAGTGGACGCACTTGGAGCTGGCTCACAGGACACTCGTGGAGTGGAGGCCAGCGATCTTCGGTGCAGTCGGTGCAGGAGGCGGGGGCTACGAGGAGACCAAAGCACAACTTCGAGGGATCCCAGGAAGATGATGCACTTGCAAATGTGCTCGGTGTCCAGGGGTCACGGTTCCACATTACCCACGACAGCTACGGGCCTCAGCTTCGCTGGGGACTCAGGGCAGCCTCGGGGAATTCTGGAAATCCACCTCTGGTGATGCAAAGACTTCGGCATCCGGCGGGAGCTTCAGCGATGCAGACCGGACAATTGCTTCTTAGGTGCCTGCCAAGCAGGGGAGTCACTCCTTGACTCCAAGGGAGGTTCTTCAGTCCTCTAATCTTAAAGTAGAGCGTCGAAGGTCCAGGATTCTGTGTCAGAGTTTCGTCCAGGGTAATCTAAAGTCCTAAGGACTGGGGTCCCATACTTATACCAAGTTAGGGGGTTGGACATACTCTGGGGGACCCACCTATGGGAGGGTCAGGGAAGAGGGGTGGTTACACCCATCCCCTTTGTCCAGTTTCGCGCCAGAGCCGGGGCAGGTAGCCCCTGCAACTGGTTTGAACTAGACTTTGCACAGGAACACCAAATGTGCCCCAGTGCAGGACTTCAAAGCACCAGAGAGTGCTCCCGCCCAGCCCCAATACACACTATCCTGTCTGGGGAGGTGGTTACACCTCCCTGTGACAGGAAATCTATTGTCCAGGCCTCCCCTGCTGGAGTTTCAGTCAGCAGCAGGAGGCCAGACCCGTGTCTGTGGCAGCGGCATCCATTTTGTGATGCCAGGCTCTGGAAAGTTAATACCGGGCAGGCCGGTATGTACATGTCTCTCCCTCTAGAAGGGTGGAATGCTACCCCCGCCACCAGAACTGGCGGGGGTTAGTATTCCAAGATGTTTGACACCAAACACGACATGTTTCCGTGCAGCAAGTCCAAAGTTAGCATTTAACGCAAGGTTATAATGCACTTAAGAGTATATGGTCAGGCTGCACCACAAACAGCACCAGAGGATTGACTCCGAACGCTGCAGAGGAGCTCTGCTCATGCAGGGGCACCCTCTCACATAAAAACCAAGCACTCTGCCTTCAGGATTGTTAAGGGCTGCCATAGGAGTGACTTATAGGTTTATAGGTGTGTGCAATGGTAGGGGTATAGGTAGCCTATAACCCTGTAAGGGGTGCATGCAACACCTTACCCAGGCTGCAGTAGCAGACCTGTGGTATCATTTTGGTTGGCCTTACAGGGGTGGCACAATACACGCTGCAGCCCCTGGCAGGCCTCTGGGGTACCTATGCCCTGGGTACATAGTATACCATATATAAGGGACTTATAAGGGCACTCCAGAATCCAATCAGAGATGTGCCTAAGGCACATGGAAACCATTTTAGAGAGGAAGCAGCTAGGCTGGGGTTCTGATTAGCAGGGCCCCAGCCAGACTAAAGTCGAAAAACAGTGAAGCATCAGCAAAAAGTGGGGGTACCCATGTGAAGCAGATCCTACTCTCCTACACAACCCACCCCCAAATGCAGGGACATTAAACTGACCTTGACCAGTTGAGTCTTCATGTTCTAAGTGGAAATACCTAGGGAGTCCATCTGCATTGGCATGGCTACTCCCAGGTCTATGTTCCACTGTATAGTCCATCCCCTGTAGGGAAATGGACCACCTAAGCAGTTTGGGGTTTTCACCCTTCATTTGTTTTAGCCATAAGAGGGGCTTATGGTCTGTTTGAACAAGGAAGTGAGTACCAAACAAGTATGGCCTCAACTTCTTCAGAGCCCAGACCACAGCAAAGGCCTCCCTCTCAATGGCTGACCAACGTTTCTCTCTAGGGGTCAGCCTTCTGCTAATGAAAGCTACTGGCTGATCCTGACCTTCATCATTCAATTGTGACAGTACAGCCCCTACCCCCAATTCAGATGCATCTGTTTGGACAATGAACTTCTTGGAGTAATCAGGGCTCTGCAGAATGGGAGCAGTGCACATGGCCTGCTTCAGGTCATCAAATGCCTTTTGACAGTTAGCTATCCACTGAACCTTTTTGGGCATTTTCTTGGAAGTTAAGTCATTCAGGGGTGTCACTATTGATCCATCCCCCTTGACAAATCTCCTATAGTACCCAGTCAGGCCTAAGAAGGCTCTCACCTGAGTCTGGGTAGTTGGAGCAACCCAGTCCATAATGGTCTGGATTTTGCTCTGTAGTGGTTGAACCTGGCCTCCACCCACAAGGTGGCCCAGGTACACAACCTGACTCTGCCCTATCTGGCACTTGGTGGCCTTGATAGTTAAGCCTGCCTTTTGCAGGGCCTCCAAAACATTTCTGAGGAGGACCAGGTGATCCTCCCAGGTGGAGCTAAAGACAGCCATATCATCTAGATATGCTGCACTATAGGCTTCCAGACCTGTAAGGACTGTATTCACTAACCTCTGAAAAGTGGCAGGTGCATTCTTCAGACCAAAGTGCATCACCACAAATTGGTAATGTCCACTAGGGGTTGAGAATGCTGTCTTTGGCTTTGCATCATCAGCTAGCCTGATCTGCCAGTAGCCAGCAGTCAGGTCAAATGTGCTTAGATACTTGGCTGAGGCCAAAGTGTCTATTAGCTCATCTGCCCTTGGTATTGGATGGGCATCAGTCCTAGTGACTGCATTGAGGCCTCTGTAGTGCACACAAAACCTCATCTCTCTTTTTCCACCACTGGTGTGAGATTTTGGCACAAGGACCACTGGACTAGCCCAGGGGCTATCTGAGGGCTCAATAACTCCCAAATCCAACATTTTCTGGACTTCTGTCCTGATACTGTCCCTGGCATGGTCAGGTTGCCTATAAATCTTATTTTTAATAGGCAGACTGTCCCCAGTGTCCACTTCATGAGTGCACCAGGTGGTCTGACTTGGAGTCAGAGAGAACATATGCCTGAACTGATTGAGCACCTGTCTGCAATCAGTTTGCTGCTGGGCAGTGAGGCTGCCTGGCAAGGCTACACCATCCACTGACCCATCATCAGGGTTCTGTGAGAGCAGATTAGGGAGTGGGTCACTCTCTTCCTCCTGTCCCTCATCAGTAGCCATGAGCAAGCCCATGTCTGCCCTGTCCACATATGGTTTCAGTCTGTTGACATGGAGAACCCTGTGGGGACTCCTGGGTGTGCCTAGGTCTACCAAATAGGTAACCTCACCCTTTTGTTCAACAATGGTATGGGGTCCACTCCACTTGTCTTGGAGAGCTGCTGGGGCCACTGGCTCCAACACCCACACCTTCTGCCCTGGCTGGTAAACAGTCAGTACAGCCTTTTGGTCATGCCAAGCTTTTTGCAGTTCCTGGCTAGCCTCAAGGTTTTTAGTTGCTTTTTTCATGTACTCAGCCATCCTGGAGCGGAGACCTAGTACATAGTCCACTATGTCCTGCTTTGGGGGCTTGAGAGGTAACTCCCATCCTTCCTTCACCAGGCACAATGGACCCCTGACAGGGTGACAAAACAGAAGTTCAAAAGGGCTGTAGCCAACCACCTTCTGAGGCACCTCCCTGTATGCAAACAAAAGGCAGGGCAAGAGTATGTCCCATCTTTGCCTAAGCTTTTCTGGGAGCCCTTTAATCATGCCCTTTAAGGTTTTGTTGAATCTCTCAACTAAACCATTGCATTGTGGGTGATAGGGTGTGGTGAATTTGTAAGTCACTCCACACTCCTTCCACATTGCCTTCAAGTATCCAGACATAAAGTTGGCATCCCTGTCTGATACTACCTCCTTAGGGAAACCCACTCTTGAGAAAACTCCCAGGAGGGCTCTTGCCACCACAGGTGCTGTAGTGGTCCTAAGGGGAATAGCCTCTGGGTACCTAGTGGCATGGTCCACCACCACCAGGATAAACCTGTGCCCAGATGCTGTTTGGGGATCCATGGGACCAACAATGTCAATCCCTACCCTTTCAAAGGGAACCCCCACCACAGGTAGTAGTATCAGGGGGGCCTTTGTGGTGCCACCTGCCTTCCCACTGGCTTGGCAGGTTACACAGGAGCGACAAAACTCCTTGGTGTCTTCAGACATGTTGGGCCAGTGAAAGTGAGGGACAATCCTGTCCAAAGTCTTGTTCTGGCCCAGGTGACCTGCTAGGGGAATGTCATGGGCTAGGGTCAATAGGAAGCCCCTGAACTTCAGCGGTATAACCAACCTCCTGGTGGCACCAGGCTTGGGGTCTCTACACTCTGAGTATAGGAGTCCATCATCCCAATATATTTTATGGGAACCACTAGCATTCCCAGCAGCCTCAGCAGCAGCTTGCTGTCTGAGGGGTTCAAGAGAGGGGCAGCTCTGCTGCTCCTGGCTCAGATCTGTCCTGGAAGGGCCCCCTGTCCCCAAGAACTCTACCTGATCAGGCTCAAGCTCCTCTGGGACAGTTCCTTCTTCAGGACTGAGATCCTCTCCCTCAAGAGACTGATCTTCTTTCTGAGCCAAGGGGGAAGGCACTGCCTTACCCCTCCAGCTCCTTCTCTTGGATGGCACTTGGTCCATTGTTCCAGGATCCAAGGCTTGTTCAGTGTTAGACATTTTGGCTTGTGACCTGGTCACAGCAAACACATCTGCAGGGATGCCCAGCATTTCTGCATGGGTCCTGAGCTCCACTTCTGCCCAAGCTGACGTTTCAAGATCATTGCCAACCAAGCATTCAACTGGTAGGTCTGCACCACAACCTTCTTAAGGCCAGTTACCCCTCCCCAGGAGAAGTTAACAACTGCCAGAGTATGGTCTGTTCTGACATTGCTAGCATTGGTCACTTGGTACATCTCACCAAGTATAATCTGCCCAGGATCCACAAGGTCTTGTGTCACCATGGTGACACTTGCCCCTGTGTCCCTGAATGCCAAAGCCTCTTTTCCATTGATTAATGGCTGCTATCTGTACTTGCCCAGATTACTGGGACTCACAGAGGAGGTCACATCCATGCCTCCATCACAGACTAGGACAGCCTGAGTGAGTTCTCTGACTAGGCCAGAGCCCAACTCATTACCCAGGGTCAACCCTACTAAACCCTTGGCTTGTGTACTCCCACCACAATTTGTAACTGCACTAGGGGGAACAGGTACCTTAGGGGCAATGGTGGGGGTTGGAATAGAATCTTTGGACCTGGTGCAATCACTGGTCCAGTGTGTCTTTTGCTTACAGACTTTGCACCATGGTTTCTTTTGGCCTTTCCCTTTGTTAGACTGTGAATCCCCACCTGAAGAAGATTTGTTGGGGCCTTGTGAAGACTTCTTGTCTTTACCCTTCTCCCCACCCTTGTCAGAGTTCTTAGAATCTTGCTTCTTGGGGTCACCACCTTGGTTCTGTACCTTCTGCCTCACCCTGGTTCTGACCCATTTGTCTGCCTTCTTACCCAATTCTTGGGGAGAGGTCAGATCAGAGTCCACCAGGTACTGATGCAACAGCTGATTTTGACAGTTATTAAGAATCTGCTCCCTCATGATAAGATTGTACAATCCTTTGAAGTCACATACCTTACTGCCCATTAACCAACCTTCCAGAGCCTTAGCAGAACAATCAACAAAGTCCACCCAGTCTTGATTCTGTGCTTTTTGGGTATCTCTGAACTTTAACCTGTATTGTTCAGTTGTTAGGCCAAACCCATCAATTAGAGCACTCTTCAAGACTATGTAATTGTCAGCATCCTCCTCTCTAACAGTGAGGAGCTTATCTCTTCCTTTGTCTGCAAAGGAGAGCCACAAGATTGCTGCCCACTGCTCCTGAGGGACTCTCTGTACTTTACAGGCCCTCTCCAGTGCAGTTATCCATTTGTGGATGTCATCCCCACTCTGGTAGGGAGGGACAATCTTGCTCAGGTTTCTATGGTCATAAGACCTTTCCCTAGCACTAGGGAAGTTGCTGCCACCATGGGACTCTAGTCCCAACTTTCTTCTTTGTCTATGAAGCTCTAGGGACTCCCTGTCTATAGCCAACTGCTCTTTTCTGATTCTCGACTGAGCTTCCTCATACTTGAGCAGTCTCTCTTTCCTCTCCTGGGAGGATTCCCTCCTATGAGAGGAAACAGAGGTCCCTATTGAGGTGTCAGAATGGACAGACTCTTGAGAAGGAGATCTGGACCTTCTGGGCACACTCTCAACTCTTCCTGAGGGGACAAAGGGGAGGTCATTCTGATCCTCCTCCTCATCGTCAGGAGGAACTGCATTTTCCAGGGCGGGATCATGGGCATCCTCCTGGCCAGGTTCAGAGGTCAGGTCCTGGGTATTTTCACCCCTGGCCCTCTCCTCATCCTCTTCCCCACCCTCTCTGCCTACCCCTGCAGACCCTGTGGGTCTTCTGAGATCATCTAGCAGAAGCATCTCCATGAGACGTTGGGTGTTGGCACTTTTGCCTGTCTTCAGCTTCCTAACCTTGCACAACTCTCTCAATTCCAAGAATGGGAGGTTGTCATATTTGGATGGCAGGAGCCCACTGGTTCCTGGCTGTGATGACATTACTAGCGAGGTGTGGTGTATTGCACTACCTACTCTAGTGTGGCCTACTAAACTCTCTTGAGTTGTAGAAAGGGTGTGCTAGGCCCTTAACACACAACTCTAAGTTCAGTAGAACTTACTGTATACTAAGCTTTGATTATATGTACCTTAGGTACCCTTAGTGGTTTTCAGTTGATCAATTCAATTGAGATTATCTGGTAAAACAATAGCAAGCTGGAATCCCACACGCTGCACACCAATGTGAGAAGTTGGCCTGGTATATGCTGTCCACTAATTATAGTGGGCACCTTGCACCAGTCCAAACAACCCCTTATTGGAGATAGGTTAAAGACAACCTTTATAGAAAGCTATCCTAGTGGTAGCTATGGAGAGCAGCCTTCAGGCTAAGTCTTGAAGGAATGTAAAGCAGCTTGTTTTACCAGTCTATAATCTCTTGAGTGACCAAATGAAAGAGGACCACACCAGGTATATAGTTAAAATATATATATTTAGTCTCAAACACACCCTTCTAGTCTCTTTATGAGGCTAGAGTTCGAAATACATAGGTTACAAGTCAAATATCAACAGTAATAGCACAAATACACGTTTGGGCCCTAGGGGCGTACCAAACCATATACTAAAAAGTGGTATAAGAACCACGACTGAGCTAGACACAAGGCCTAGAGCCTGTAGACATGCTTGGCCCTCAAGGAACCACCCAAGGTAGTGACACAGTGGACCCACGGGGGACACGTGCAGTGTGAGAACACAGCCGCGAGCTGCCGTTGACTTCTATGGGGAATGTCGCGGTTCGAGTTTTGAAAGAAAAGGACACTTAGAGGAGGACTTGGAGCAAACCCCTTTAGAACTAGGCAGTTCTAGAGTCAATACCCACGGGAGCACCGGAGTACTCGTGTTACCTCACCCAGGGATGCCGGGTGCTTATGGTGTCTTTCGGTGTCGTGTTTCGTCGTCGTTTTCAATGGCGATCTGCTGCAAGATGCTGCTGGCGGCCAAGTCAAAAGTGTCCGGGTGGATCCAAGGGTGGATCAAAGATCTGAAGAACCTGAAAGCAGAGGGGACAGAGTCTGGGTCACTAGCCAGTGACCAGGAAGGCGATGGACAGATGCCCACCGATGTCGGGTGCTTCAGGTAGGTTGACGGTCGTCTTGACTCTTCAGCCACGAGGTCCAGGAGGCGTCGATGACGACCAGGAGCTGGATTCTAGCTGTCCCACGATGTCTGTCGATTGCTGAGGTGTCGGCGACCGGATTGGACCCAACAAGCCTTGGCAGCGGCAAGTCTCGTGGAAACAAAGAAAGGACGATGATGCAGACCAGCAAGGTCTGTGGGACTCACCCAGCGAGGGTAAGTCGGGGCACGTCTGGAGCAACCAGGGAAGCCCAAGCAGAAGAAGAGTTGCCTTCGGGAGGGCCCACTAGCCAACGGACTTGCGACCGCGAATGAGCCTCGAGTGGACGCACTTGGAGCTGGCTCACAGGACACTCGTGGCGTGGAGGCCAGTGATCTTCGGTGCAGTCGGTGCTGGAGGCGGGGGCTACTTGGAGCACTTGAGCACAGCAAGAGAGAATTGGAAGAGATTCTAGAACTAGAAAAAGCAATTCTTGAGCTAGATAGTTTAGCGGATGCTAAAGCTGTTCTAGAAGAATTGGAACGATCTATTCTAGATTTCCAAAGCTTCGAACACCACAAAAAATCGACAAAGGTGACTAAAGACATTAGAAACTACAACAAAGAAAAGACATACCCCTACCTGCAGGAAGATTTCTTTACCACAAATAGCCAAGAACATCAGAGAAACCCCACAGGCACTTGGGGAAGATTCAGGAACAGGCAACCAGTAACTTTCTCTGACTCCTCACTTGACTCGGATAACTCAGACCACGGCGCAGGCCCTAGCACTTCCACACATAACCCCAATTTTTTAGGCAGAGGTCAGACCTTTGTAGGAGAGAGAGGGAGAGGAAGAGGGAAGACAAGAGTCCATTTCCCACCAGGGGAACGCCAAACACGACGCAAGTTTTACCAGTGGGGATACCAGTACTAGAAATTGGACCCCTGGTCCCTACACAAAACATGGAACAACTCCCTATATTCAACCTCTCCACACACCAACTGGCTGCTACAGATATCACTCTTCTTAGCAGAGGCCTTTCTTTTGTTCTAACAGAAAAACCTAACTGGTTTAACATACAGACCGAAATCCTCCAGTTCTTCAGAAAGGTTAGACTTAAATCTTTCTTTCAGAATAAGGAAAACACGATTAAGACAGACTTGACTGGTCTCCGCCCTAAATCTATTTTTAACCCTCCAAGTGGGTCTATGCCTCCTGAAGTTATTACTTTTGAACACCTTGTGCTCAGAGATCTGAACCAAATTCAGCAAGACTACAGATTCACACCTTTTAATGTGAGTCTAGAAGAAAAACATAGCCTTAATAGACTCAAAGCACTAGATGACATTGTGATTAAACCCTGCGACAAAGGGGGAGGAATAGTACTACAGGACAGAACTGCATACGATAAAGAAATTTATCGCCAACTGGCTAATACCACCCATTACGAGCCCTTGACACGTGACCCTGTTAAAGAAATCAGCGACCTCATCCTTCATACGACCCAAAAGGGTCTGGAAGAAGGATTCATAAGTAAGAATGAATTTGCATTTCTTAACAATATGACTCCACGGACTCCTGTCCTATACACCCTCCCCAAAATGCATAAAAACCTAGAAGTTCCACCTGGAAGACCAATACTCTCAGGCTGTGGCTCCATCTTGGAGCCCCTGGGTAAATACATTGATTTCTTTATCAAAGACTTGGTACAGACAACTACCACTTATGTGAAAGACACCACCCACCTGATTAATCTTATCGAGTCCCAACGCTTTGATCCCCAAACTGAACTCCTTGTTACTATGGACATTGAGTCCCTATACACAAATATCCCCCAACACAAAGGTATGGAAGTCATTAAAAAACATCTTAACCTCCGCCCTGCTCCACACCAGGTGCCGACAGACTTCATCATTTCACTTCTTGAAATCGCCCTAACTAGGAACTATTTTCTGTTCGACAACAAGTACTACAGGCAATGTAAGGGCACTTCAATGGGGGCAATTTTTGCTCCAAATTTTGCAATCCTGTTTGTGGACGATATAGAGATGAATGCCATCCTTAACTGTATGAATCCATTTCTTCCGAAAATACGTACATGGCGCAGATACATAGATGACGTCTTCATGATCTGGTCTGGTACTAACATTGAACTAGAAGCATTTTGCTCCTGGCTTAATAATGCACAAGCCGACCTTAGGTTCACTCACAACTATGACAACACCAAGATAAATTATCTTGACGTCTCCATTAAGTGTGCTAATGGTGAGCTCTACACTACTCTATTTAGAAAACCAACTGAGCGCAACACCCTCCTTCAATACAACAGTGCACACCCCAGGGCGCTGAGAGATGGCCTGCCCTATGGGCAATTCTTGAGAATCAGAAGGAACTGTAAGTTTAAAGAAGACTTCTTCCAAGAATCTGAATTACTCTGTAAAAAACTGACCGACAGAGGATACCCAAGACGGTTAGTCAAACGTTCCATGAAACGTGCCTGGTATTCCCATTGCGAACACCTCCTACAACCCAGAGAAAGAACACCCCTTTCTAGAATCACGTGTGTAACCACATTTTGCCCTGCCTGCAACAAAGTTACCAAAATTATAAAAAAACACTGGAAAGTCCTTGCTCCTCTAGATCTTACTACAGGTACCCCTCTCTTTGCTTTTAAAAGAGGACGTAACATTAGGGATCACCTAGTGAGGGCCCAAAAATCCACCACTAAGGACCATTCTATACACTCCTTTCTCAACCTACCACCGCTGAAAGGTCACTATAAATGTAATTACTGTATGGCATGCGAGTCCACCTCTAACACGAAACTGTTTGAATATGAGAATTCGAAGTACACACTACAATGTTTCACCAATTGTAACTCACAAAATGTAATTTATTGCATTGAATGTCCCTGTAAACTGCGGTACATTGGACAAACCACACAGAAGATCAAGTCCAGAATTGCCCAACACAGAAGTAGAATCAAATGCAAGATCACAACAGCGCCACTCGTGGAACATTTTATTGAAAAAGGACACTCAGAAACAGACTTCACGTGGCAAGTGATTGACAGCTTACAGCCCAGCTACAGAGGTGGTAACCAACAACAAATCCTTAACCGCCTTGACCTTTGTAAATGGATTTTCAAATGTCGAACTATCGAAAATGGACTGAACTCCCTGGAGGAATGGAATGCCATTCTTTGAAACCTTTTTCTACAGAACTACAGACAGACTATGCTCTGACTTTTACGACTCCTGTTGCCTTGCTTATTCTAGTAGTAATCCCTGCGGTCTCGCATACTCTAATATCATTTAAGACCACAGCAATACTGAACATTTGTATCGATTTATTTACATCATCATTATTTTTATTTTTTGTTGCATTTCACAATATGCACTTTGTTCACTATGTATTCAATAATTTTCACTCATTATGCTATCCGAGGTAAAGATGTATTTAATGTAATTTGTCATGCAATTATTCTTACCCTTACTTCCTCTGTTCATCCTAATTAAGGCGCGGATCTGACCTTTTTTCTCAAAATGTTCAACCCAGCATCAATTAGCTCCTTTTTAGGTCTCGCCTGAGCCAGCGCGCATTCGCTGCTCTGGCGAGACTTTTAGTAAGCGGGTTTTGGAAGTGCAAACATTGGCTTTTGCTGGCGACTAGCCTGCATTCACGCGAGCGTGCACGCGCGATCAGGCGCCATATGGCTTCCCTCGCCATCTGGACGCTCGCGTGAACGCAAGCTGGTCGCCAGCAAAAGCCACTGTTTGCACTTCCAAAATCCGCGATTACTTTCATTTTCACGGCCGCGCGGCCGTGTCAGTTTCACGGCCGCGCGGCCAATGCTTGTTGCTCGCGCTTCTTGTTTGTTTTCTCGTTTATTTAGATCTCGCGCTGGTGCAACAACCATTGAACTGCAGAGACATACAGTGACTTCTCTTCGTAATCGTCATAAATTTTTAGTTCTTAATAATTGTATTTCTGTTTTAATATTGCTCCTCGCTGTCCTTATTACAGGCGCGGAACCTTTTTAGTCCCCCCTCTTCCCTCCTCTTTCAAAACGAAACGAGCAGAAATCAGCTTTTTTGCAACTTTTGTAAATTGTACTATAGACAACAGCAGACTCGGCTACTGAGCTGTCTCGCCCAGCCTTCCCCTCTTGAGCCGCTTTCTCTTAACCTTTCAGACTCTATCAGGCTCCCCTGGACCGCTGTGTATGCTTGCCTGAGAATCGCAGGACTAAACGTCCAATGACTATAGAAAGAACTTACATTATTACATCATTGTGAATGTACTGAAAACAACGGTTGTGCATGAATTGCTTCAGTACAATGAATGGGACTTTAATTGAACATTTTTAAATATAATTCGGCATGACGTGTTAAAAGAAAACACAAGAGGAAAAAATAAACATGGATGCGCAATATGTTCCTTTTACATGAATGTAAGTCGCTGTGTCCCCGAAAGTAGAAGTACTTCAATATTTAACTGTAAGTCTGTCTCATACATGGTGAAACTACTGCATACTTTCAACTTATGCTTTGAAGAGGCATCCCAACACTGGAGTGACACGCACACGCGCACACACACCACACATCTACACACACACACCCCAAACATAAACACACATACATTTTGCTTCTACTATCATCCTCTTTCTTGTCTTCACAGTTCAGGAGCACCTCTTTCCTCCCTTCCCTTTCAGCCAGAGGCACCTGATAGTCAGCATTATTGATTCTGGAATTGTTGTTTTTCAACAAGAAGTATTCGAATTGTCATAATAAAATGAAACAAGCATTGGCATAGCCAATAGGTCTTGCCTTTGGGACCTTATAAGTGTTTAGCCATGCAACAGTTAATGTTGTTGCAGTAAGGATATTGTGCTGCATAACTAAATACTTATAAGGTCCCAAAGGCGAGACCTATTGGCTATGCCAATGCTTGTTATAAATTTCCCCGCCTCTAACCTCTAGTCACTAGAGATACAGCCCTTGCTCCCTTATTACTTCTTACCAATGGATACACGAGGCAACTATCTATAGTGATTAGAGGTGGAGAGGTGTGGTGCAGACTCCGGAACACAGGGTTCACGGTTCGATCCCCGGCGGCAGCTTAGCTCAGCACCAAGCTCACTTAATTTCCACTCCGGCCCCCAGCGCCTTGTCACCCGTAAGGGTGAGTAGCTGAGCTATATAAAAACTGACTTATTTACATTTATTTTGGCTCCTTTCCATTTCACAGCAAGTTTCAATCATGCGCGCCTGCTGTTTTTCCAATTAGCAACACCTTTGTCCAATTAACAATGGCCTGAGGCTCCCTCCGGCTGAGACCAAGTATAAATAGCTTACACACACAGCGCACCTTCCGCATTCATTAGGCGGCGGCGGCGGCAGCGGCAGCAGCAGCAGCAGCAGCAGCAGCAGCAGCAGCACGTTCTCGGCTGCACGGCTTCAGGCACCCATTCAGTAAGTTACTCTGCTTCCCCGCGCTTCTGGTTTCACGAGCGCTAGGCTCATGTAACTGATTTTCTCTATCTCTTACTAATTACTATCTAGATTGATGCTGCCCAGGTTGAATTTTGCACTGCCCAGCTGCGCAGCCTAAGTCCAATTGATTTCTCCTGAAGAAACTCAGTAAGTTCCTGACTTGTATTACCCTCCTCACTGGCCGTTTCATTAACTATGGCCCTCTCTCCCCCCCCCCCTTTTCCAAATAGTCTGGCTGTTTAAATATACTGCCTACGGGGAGCCCCTGACTCCCTTGCTGAAGTAATGACCCCAGGAACTACCCAGCCAAACACATGGTTTAACTCAAGTAAGTGCTTTGCCCCTGCCGTATACATAGAGATTTCCCTTCACCAAACTATTTATAATAATGCAGATCTTGTCACCGCTCATAGCGCGTTTTTCTCTCAGCAACGGCGACTATTTAGTACCGTTTTCAGCCTGATTTATTTTTCCTCTTCAATCACGCCATTCCCTAATTGCTTACTCTAAGACATAGCAACACAAGTATGATCCCATCTTCCGTTTCTTAATTTCACAACAGGTTTTGAATAACTCCCCACAGTGAATAAGTGCTTTACCAACCGGTTTTGCAATTTTTACTCCTTCCCTTCCTTGAGTCAAAATTGTTGTACCTCCTTGGACCTCTTGATTTAAATACACCAGTCCAATACCTGAACTAATTATTTCCACATAGGGAGCAAAATGTAATTTATAATTTGTTTGAATGCATATATATAGGGTCTTAAATACTTGTTTCCCTTTATCCCCTCTCCCTTCCCCCCACCCTTCCCCTCCCCTTCTCATTTTCAGCTAGCTCACCTTTGTCCTGAAGATGAACCCCAATAATTGCGTTCGAAACGTCGTCGACCATTTCACAACATGAACTCCTCAAGAACCTGAAAGCAGAGGGGACAGAGTCTGGGTCACTAGCCAGTGACCAGGAAGGCGATGAGCGGATGCCCACCGATGTCGGGTCCATCAGGTAGGTTGACGGTCGTCTTGACTCTTCAGCCACGAGGTCCAGGAGGCATCGACGACAGCCAGGAGCTGGATTCGACCTGTCCCACGACGTCTGTCGAGTGCTGAGGTGCCGGCGACCGGATTGGACCCAACAAGCCTTGGCAACGGCAAGTCACGTGGAAATAGAGAAAGGACTTGGGTTCAGACCAGCAAGGTCTGAGGGACTCACCCAGCGAAGATAAGTCGGGGCACGTCTGGAGCAACCAGGGAAGCACAAGCAGAAGAAGAGTTGCCTTCGGGATGGCCCACTAGCCAATGGACTAGCGACCGCGAAGGAGCCTCGAGTGGACGCACTTGGAGCTGGCTCACAGGACACTCATGGAGTGGAGGCCAGAGATCTTCGGTGCCGTCGGTACAGGAGGTGGGGGCTACTCGGAGCACAAAGCACAACTTCGAGGGAGCCCAGGAAGATGATGCACTTGCAAATGTGCTCGGTGTCCAGGGGTCACAGTTCCACGTTACCCACGACAGCTATGGGCCTCAGCTTCGCTGGGGATCAGGGCAGCCTCTGGGAAGTCTGGAAATCCACCTCTGGTGATGCAAAGACTTCGGCGTCCGGCGGGAGCTTCAGCGATGCAGACCGGACAATTGCTTCTTAGGTGCCTGCCAAGCAGGGGAGTCACTCCTTGACCCCAAGGGAGATTCTTCAGTCCTCTAATCTTAAAGTAGAGCGTCGAAGGTCCAGGATTCTGTGTCAGAGTTTCGTCCAGGGTAATCTAAAGTCCTAAGGACTGGGGTCCCATACTTATACCAAGTTAGGGGGTTGGACATACTCTGGGGACCCACCTATGGGAGGGTCAGGGAAGAGGGGTGGTTACACCCATTCCCTTTGTCCAGTTTCGCGCCAGAGCAGGGGCAGGTAGCCCCTGCAACCGGTTTGAACTGGACTATGCACAGGAACACCAAATGTGCCCCAGTGCAGGACTTCAAAGCACCAGAGAGTGCTCCCGCCCAGTCCCAATACACACTATCCTGTCTGGGGAGGTGGTTACACCTCCCTGTGACAGGAAATCTATTGTCCAGGCCACCCCTGCCAGAGTTTCAGTCAGCAGCAGGAGGCCAGACCCGTGTCTGTGGCAGCGGCATCCATTATGTGATGCCAGGGCTCTGGAAAGTTAATACCGGGCAGGCCGGTATGTACATGTCTCTCCCTCTAGAAGGGTGGAATGCTACCCCCACCGCCAGAACTGGCGGGGGGGTAGTATTCCAAGATGTTTGACACCAAACACGACATGTTTCCGTGCAGCCAGTCCAAAGTTAGCATTTAACGCGAGGTTATAATGCACTTAAGAGTATATGGTCAGGCTGCACCACAAATAGGGTGATCAACCGTCCGTAAATTTCACGGACCGTCCGTTATTTCTGTGTCTAGTCCGTTGTCCGTCATAATTCTTTTAACGGACGCCTTTTGTCCATAATTCTGGGGTTTCCAGGAATCTGCGATGCCCCCTGTGAGAAGCCTCAGGAGTTTTACAGCAGTCACTGTTGGGAGCCAGCTCATATTTCTTTGAAGTGAAGAGGCTTTAACAGCCCCTCCCGGCCCTCGCAGACTGTCAATTAGCCCCATTGTCATTCTGCCTGTGGCCGATTCTCTTATACAGAATGAGAATGGGCCATGCTGCACTTAAAGCATGTGGTGTGTTGTGCCTGCATTCTGCTTTTGAAACCCACAGCTTACTATGGCGGAATCCATAAGCTTTCGGAGACACCCGTATTAGAAGTGTTCTTGCTAACCTACTTAATAGTAAAATTCTGTCTGGTGTTCAGAAGGATGACTAAATAACAAACTAAGTTCAACTTAAGTGCAACTGAAACAGGAGCCATGCTTTGGGGCTCCCGGTGCGCTGCAATTTGAAATACAGGACAGGGCTAATGGCAAAGACTTCCGTGTTCTTTGCCAGCCTGCAATTATTATCCCACGAAAAAACATGTCAGTTTAACTCTGGTGGTTAATGTATCTCCTTGAGAGATATCTGAGCTTTGACTGATCCCAGTTTTAAAGTACAGCAGAGGGATAATGTGGCTCTTGCGAAGCACAAAGTGTAAAATGCAGTTAAAAAAAATAGTTTTTTATGTAGATAGTTCAGTGGGTTCATTTGGATAATAATAAGTAAATATTAGTAAGAGCAACCCCCAACCACTATGTTATGTTTTAAACCCCGAGTTTCTATTTCTCCAGACCAAGCATTCTTAACATATAGTTGGGGCAACTGAAATTATGTACTTTTGCGGCCAATAATTTTTAGGTCTCGCCTACGCAGCGCGCATGCGCTGCAGAGGCAAAAAGACCTTTTGTAATGGATTCGGCTTTTCAGCCAAAAACGTGCACGCGTTCCATTGCCTTTGTTGCAGCGCGTACAATAAAAACTATTCTCCTCCTAGGTCACTTATCGGTCATCCAGGGGCAAACTATATTTTCTCACATCCACATGATGATGGGGCCCATAAACATCGCCTATCACACACGCACACCTGGATTTCCTTTACACCTTTACGAAATTCTGTATTCCTAGGAGAAGCATGAGAACTAAATGGAAAACACCATTTATGTACCGCTGGAAGGAGCCGGCATATCTTATTATCTTAACTTATCGCTTTCTTTTAGTTATTTCTTAAGATATTCCTGCTCATTGTTTTGTCGATGAATCATTCATGTAAAAAATTAGTTCATAGTGATTAAGACCAGCTAAATCACAATAACCAATTACTGATGTCACAATCATTTAGGAAAATAACCACTGAGTCATTTGATTTAAAGAATCTTAATTTTATATAATTTTAAAAGCATGAGAAAGAATTTAAACTTTTATTCAATTATTCATTCATTATTAATTCAAATATTTATTAAGCATAATCAATTTATTGCAGAAAGGAAATTTTCGTCATGAAGCAAAACCCTAATTACCTGCCTACCTTCCTAATTTAGCCTAATGATTTCTAACCTAAGTTTAAGAATTAGAAATAACCTGATTCTCATACTCAACTGGAAAATTAAGACAGCAACAGAAACTTCAGCTCGTCAGCATCAGCTACCTGCAACCCGTCTCATCTAACAGTCTTTCAGCATCTCCCGCTCAGTAATGGATCGATCAGGACCACCCAGCACTGGAAGCCACCAACACCAACACGACTCTCCAACTCCGCTCCTGACTGTGACCCCCTCCCACTAAGAGTAGGCCCTCTTATACCCTAATTCTAACTTTGCTAACTAATTGTTGCAACATTAATAACACGCTTTTCTTTCATTGGTCCATGCATGTCATCTTATTCATTCTTTTAATCAAGTTCTCTTGGATCCAACGGTCCTTGGATCATTTCCTTTCTCACAGTTCAAGACATGTTTCCATCCGCTTCGATCAGTACATTTGTAACTTCTTTCGATACATTCGAGAACTCTGCAGGCATTGTCCTTTCTCTTAAAATGGTTTCCCACGGTTCTTTGCTGATCACCACGGCACACTATCAGTTCAATTAGGTCACATCAGCCTTGACCATTCTCGCATCCTAGCCTCTCAGCAACATCACGAGGTTAGCTTTTCTCCAACTTTTCTCCCTTGTCACGTGTTTCCCCGCACTTGCGCACTTTATTAACTGGCAGCCATTTTATATCGCCACTCGGTTATACTTTAGAAGCACTATTTTGAAATAAACAAAACATAATTAAAATAGAGAAAAATAGCCTTTTCGTTTCCCTCCCGTCATCTACGTACCCCAATTAGTTATTACCTAGCAGAAAGCAACATTTAAGCTGTTCCTTACTTACCATCACTATTGTTTTTGCAACGACACATTTATTTTCTATGAAGCACAAATCATGCATTTATTTTAAATTAGTACGCATTTATTTTTATGTTATAATTAGACACACAGACATTTGTTAATGAATTATTCAGCACATACACTTGCGTATTACCTTTCCCACACATACAGTGTTGATTAATACATTTAAACGAACATTTTATTAATTATTTATAAAATTTGTTAGGGGTTAAAATTTTTTATTTTCTCTGCTCCATCAACTCCCCCTTTGGTGATTTTTAAATCACCACATAAAACCCAAGTTATACTTCTTTTTCAGGCAGTATATGTCTTTCATCCTTTGCTTTTTGTTAGTTACACATCTGTTTCTCTTTCATCTTGTCTTCTTGTCTCCTTATACATGCTTTCTTTCATTTTCTCTAACTCAATTTCACCCATTTCTCTCTCTCTCTCTTTCATTATTCTGTTATTTCTTTTTATCTTATTTTGTCTTACTTTTCTTTTTATACACGTTATTACAATTTTCAACACCATGGCTAACAATATTACTACAGTTGCTATTATTATAATTTTCCCTATCATTAGTCTACTCATTCTGGTCAACCAATTTGCTACTGAAGAAAACCCTCTACCAAGTTTTCCCAAGACACTTTCAACCTCCAGTGGAACTAGTTCTTTGTGCAAATTTGTAATATTCGTAATATACTTCTGTATATTTTCACTTTTATCAGGAATGTAAGTGCAACAATGTTGGACTTTCAACATTCCACAGACTCCACCCTCCTTTGCCAAAAGAATATCAAGGGCAAGCCGATTTTGCATCACCATAGCTCTCATGGCAACCATTTCGGTATTTACCATTAAGAACCCTCCCGCAGTATCTGTAGACAAACGATCTACTACTGTGGATAACTTCCGAATTTTAAATGCATTCAAAGATATTCCCACTGCTGGTATTAATGCTCCAAAAATATCACCTACAATTTCTGAAAAACTTTCCCTCTTTCTACGTGTAAAGCTATTAATCATCTTGTATGTTCCTTTTTCTTCTCTGTCCATATGAAAGATTTTTGGAAAGACCAGGCCTACATAGCAAGTTCCATACCAATGGTCCGGTAACCTGTAATAAGCTCTATTCCCACAAATATAATAGATACCTGGAAATATTGGATCTTTTCCACCTTTGAATCCCCAACCTCCCAGAATTTGATAATTGTCATGGCAGATACTGGAACCTACAAAGTAATTGTCATAGACTGTCTTATTTCTCCTAATACACAACTTTCCTGTTTGCGGCCAATCTAATGTCATTGCTGCATTTATCTTTTTCCCTTCATGATTTCCTTCCTCAAACGTCCATAGATGTGTTCCTTCCTCTTTTATTGCTTCTTTTTGAAATTTCATTCTTCTTTCTTCAACCATTTCTAAAAATACCTTTTCTTCTTTCTTTAACTCACAGGTAAGGTTGTTACTAACTATTTCTTCTAAGGTTAATTTTCTATGTTCTAGAAAGAATTCTCCTAAAACCTTTGCTGGTTTTACTTTGTTAAGTTCTGGTACTACTGGAATGTTTGCAAAAATCTTATCTATATCAGTATAATAAGATTCTAATCTACCTGTTTTATAAAATAAACTTGCTATTACACTACAGGTTATTCCATAAGTTAGAGGTAGGTGATGATAAGTCACACCTTCTGACACTGATGCAGGCAACTGCATACAAACATAACAATCTCTCACATCCATTGTCTCTACATATTCGTACAACAATTTTGTAAAAACATTTTTAGAAAAGTCTGTTACTGACTTATCCTTATGTAATTCTGCACTACTTCTTAAAATAACTGGTTCTTTAATATTAGTTTCTTTTTCTGGTTTAGTATCATTCTTTGCTTCTATTACAGCTAAACTAATAGGAATTGTGATTGCTAAAACTATCCATATGGTCATTAATAATCCTGTACAAAAGCAGCACATTTTACACCATCTTTTTACAAACTCACATTTATCTCTTCTATCCCTAGTATTTTCCATTTTGCTTTTATTTATTTGTTAAATTTCAGAAAATTGTGTCACTACACCTCAGAAATGACTTAGATGCCACTCTGCTTTCAAAAAGTCTTTGCTTGGTACTTTCTTTTAATTCTTTCCAGAATTCTTTCGTTGTCACATCCGGTGATTTGTCACATCCAGTAAAATTGTCATGTCCGGCAGAAGCACTATAAGTCTTCACTTCAGGTTTGTTGCATCTCACCTTTTCCCATTCGACTTCTTAGTCTCTGGTTCTCGTGAGTGTTTTCTTCTTCTTTGTAATCCGTCAGTGCGATATACAGCCACTCAGGTGACTTATACTTTGCATTCACTTTCTTCGTTCTTTTGGATTTTTGCAATCGTTTTCCACTTGGTTTTTCTTGTCCCTTTTGACTTGTTATTTCATTCACTTGTTCAGCACTTTCTTCTCCAGCTCTTATTATTCTATATCTCAATTTTCTTATATAGTTGTTGGGCCAATTATCTCCTTTTCTTGGCCTTTTGGCTTCACCTTCTTTTTCTTCTCTTTCTGATTTCCAATTTCTTTTTCTTGATTCAGTTTTTGCTTTCTCCTCTTCTCCACTCTCTTCAGTTTCTGTTTCAACTGTTTCACTATTGTCTCTTATTTTGAAGCTTATGATCTCGTCATCTCCTACTGGTGGATCTGTCTTCTCCTTCTTGTGTTCCCTTATTACTGTCCCTCCTCAGTGTTCTTCCGATTTGGTGTTTTCCTCCCTTTCTACTTCTAAATTTCCCTGTTCTTCTGTTTCTCTATCTGTCCCTATTGCTCCTCGGGGTTCTTCTCGATTCTCTAACTTTTTGTGTACCTCTTTCCCTACTTCATCTATTAATATTATTTCTGAAGGATTTCCACCATAACTTGTACTTGGTTGCTCATCTAGATCATTTTCTTGCTCATTTTCTTCTCTAATTGGTTTATAACCCCAAGTTCTCCTTCGGAATTCTTCACAGTTTGCAACTGAATCATCAGATCCTGAACTTGTGTCAGATGTTTCCAGATGTCGACTTACAGGTCGATCTTCAGGTTCTGGAACTTCTGAATTTCTTTCTTCTTCTTCTTCCTCTTCTTCTCTAGAGGTGCTTGCAGTTGGGGTTTCCAGATGTCGACTTTCAGGTCGATCTTCAAGTTCTGGCACCCTTTCTCTTATTCTTGTTGTCCCAGCCGTTAAACTTTTATCCCACACTTCCAGACGTCGACTCACATGTCGATCAGTAGGTTCTTGAACTCTGATTGTGTGGCTGGCATGGACCCAGTTCTTCACTCCTGCACACTTGACTGCAGTCGTTGTCACTAGGATTACCTGTCGTGGTTCGTCCCAGCGAGGAACTAGACAGTTTCTTCTCCTGTGGATTTTTATACGGACCCAGTCTCCTGGATTCAAGTCGTGGGCTGGTTTTCTTTCAAGAGTGGTCGCATCCGGTCCAACCTGATGAAACACAGAACGCACCACATCAGCCAGTCCCTTGCAATAATCCAGTACTAGATCATCAGTTATAGTCAATAACTTGTTGACAGGTACTTGTGCTTGTCTCATTGCTCGTCCCATGATCATCTCATGAGGACTAAGTCCAGTTTTCTTTTCAGGGATGCTTCTGATGGTCATCAGAACAAGAGGCAGTGCATCTGGCCATTTGAGTCCTGTAGCTTGACACATTTTTCCTAATCTGTTCTTAATTGTTCCATTAATTTGCTCTACTACCCCAGAAGCCTCTGGTCTGTAAGCACAATGTAGTTTTTGTTTAATACTCAATGCTTCGCAAATCAATTGGATCAACTCATTTTGAAAATGTGTTCCTCTATCTGTCTCAACCGTGACTGGAAAACCATACCTTGGAATGAACTCTCGCAGCATAAGTTTTGCCACTGTTGTTCCATCATTCCTTCTAGTGGGGTATGCCTCCACCCAACGAGAAAACAAACAGACGACCACTAGAACATATTTTAGTCTGTTACTAGGGGGCATTTCGATAAAGTCTAACTGCATTCTAGTGAATGGACCTCCTTCTCGTCCTATTGTTCCTAGACTCACTACCGTCTTTCTTCCTGGGTTAAACTGCTGACAAATAAGACATCTTTGACAAAGACTTTCAGCTATGGCTCTGAATTTTGGGTTATACCAGGTTTGTCTAAAAAGTCTGATCATTGCATCTCTCCCAATATGAGCTTGTCCATGGTACATCCGTGCCATGTCTGCAATCATGCTATCAGGCATAACTGGTCTTTCGTCTCTGTACACCCACACACCATTATTTTCCTGTCTTCTACATCCTGCTTTTATCCAGTAATCTTTTTCCTCATCATTTGCAGCTTCTTGTAACTGTCTTACTTCATCCCACGTCTCGACAGTGTTAGTAAAAAGCAAAGGAGAAGAGATATGCTCCCTTTCTCTATTCTTATTCATGGACACCATGTTCTCTGCACAATATTTGGCAATCTCGTCAGCATAATTATTGCCAACAGCTATGTAATCTTCGTTTTTCTTATGTGCCTTGCACTTCACTACAGCTATTTGTTTAGGCAGCTGTATCGCCTCAAGCAGCTTTTTAACAAAATCTCCATTTCTGATAGGTGTTCCTGCAGACGTCAAGAAACCTCTTTGTGACCAAATCTGACCGAAGTCATGTACGATGCCGAAACCATATTGGCTATCGGTCACAATCGTGACTCGTACATTTCTTCCTAATTTACATGCTTGAATCAAAGCAATCAGTTCCGCAACTTGTGCAGACCTTATTCCTTTCAGACAAGACGCTTCCATTACAGTTGCCACTGTGCACACTGCGTAAGCTGCGCTTAAAACTCCTTCTTTCGTTCTCAAACATGAGCCATCTACAAACATGACATAATCGGATTCCTTTAACGGTTCATCTTTTATGTCAGCTCTTGGTTTTGTGCAATATTCCAGCACGTTCAGACAATCATGATCTACTTCGTCTTGTTCAATTATACTCTCTTCATCTGGCAATGATGTTGAAGGATTCACATTCATGCATCTATCTATGGTCACATTTTCAGCACTCAAGATGACTTTTTCGTACTTAGTCAGCCGACTATGTGTCATGTACTGTGTTTTTGTTCTTGTCAAAAGAATTTCTACTGAATGGGGAACATATACTCTCAGTGGATACCCCATCACTATACCTTCACTTTGTTCCAGACTTACACAAGTAGCAGCAACTGCTTTCAGACATCCGGGCAATGCTTTTGCTATAGGATCTAAAACAGCTGAAAAATAAGCAATTGGTCTTTTCATTGTTCCATGTTTTTGTACCAGTACTGAAAACGCACATCCATCTCTTTCACTGCAGTACAACTCAAAATCCTTCTCATAATCAGGCATGCCTAAAGCAGGGGCCTCACACAATTTCTTTTTCAATTCTTTGAAAGATTTCATTTCTTCATTGTTTAACTCAAAAGGGTCTCTTACATCTTTCTTGGTCAACTTTTGTAATGGTTTTGCAATCAAAGAGAAACCACTTATCCATTGTCGGCAATATCCAACCATTCCCAGAAACATTCTTACCTCTCTTTGCGTCATTGGTGCTCTCATTCCTTGAATCATTCTTACTCTTTCTGTCGCTATCTTTCGCACTCCTTTCTCAATTTTATGCCCTAAATATTGAACTTCTTTTTGGCAAAATTGCAATTTTGAAGGGGACACTTTATGTCCTCTTTTCTCTAGATGGTTCAGTAAAGCAATTGTATCATTTACACATGCTTCTTTTGTTTTCGATGCCACCAATAGGTCATCGATATACTGCACCATCACTGACTTTTCTGGCATTTTCAAATCTTCCAGAGATTTCTTTAAAATCTGATTAAAGATTGAGGGGCTTTCTGTATACCCCTGAGGAATTCGGCACCATGCCAAAATACGCTCTCCGAACCGGAACGCAAATAATGGCTGGCTATCTGGATGCAAAGGAATAGAGAAAAATGCGTGACACAAATCTATCACAGTGTACCACTCAGCTTCGTGTGGAATTTGATATAGGATTACTGCAGGGTTTGGTACTATTGGACAACAGGGCACAACTATTTTGTTGATCTTTCTCAAATCCTGTACTATTCTATATGTTCCGTTTGGCTTTTTCAGTCCCATAATAGGTGAATTACATGGACTGCTCATTATTTCTTTTAGAATTCCTTGTTCAATCATTTTATTTATTACAGGAGTTATTCCTTCAATTATTTCTGGAGTTAATTTGTACTGTGGCGTATTCGGGTAAGTTGTTCCTTCTTTTACTGTTACTTTTACGGGATCAACTTCTTTCATTAATCCAATATCTTCTCCTGTAAAATCCCACACACTTTCTTTCACTGCAATTTTTAGTTCTTCTGGAAGTTTTTCTGCATCAAATGCAGGAAACAAACCATTCATTTCAGGTTCCTGATTCATCAAAGTTACTTTATACAAGACATCTTCATCTGAGGTCTGAAATCCAATTCCATCTGGCGTACAATAAATTGTGCAATTCATCTTGCACAAGAGGTCACGACCTAAAAGATTTACAGGACTACAATCGCACACTACAAATTTATGCATTTTGCTAAAAGAACCAATTTTTACTTCCACTAATTCAGTAAGTGGTGTTTTAATCTGCTGATTGGCTACTCCTACCACTTGGATGCATTCACCTGAGAGAGGAAGGTTTGGAATTTCCACTGATCTAACAGTAGAACGGGTAGCTCCAGTATCGACAAGGAATGTTACATTTGCACCATTCACTTCTCCATCCACAAAGGGACCAGACTGATCTACCTCTAGAGTTGCGCCAAGTACGCACTCTTTCCCCTCTCTTGGGCACCGTCAGAAACTTTCATCCGGCTCATCCTCACTCTGACGCAACCAATACTGAGAAATGTTAGCTGCTCGCGGCAACTGTGTTACCTGCTCTCCTCCGTAGAATCCTGTTTCTGTACTGTATCTTTGCTGGTTAACAGTGTTGGGAAGTGGTGGTTGCGGCACCTGACTTTGTTGAACAACTACCTCATTCTGCACCTGTGGAGTTAATGATTGATTTTCCGGATTAGGTTTAGGTGGGAACTTACACTCGTTTCTCCAATGCCCTAATTTTCCGCAATTATGACAGGGCCATTTCTTCTTTGCCTCCTCTAGACTCACTTGACCTTTCCCTTTACCTATGTTAGGTCGCATTTTATTCTGTCCTGTTTCATTCCCATTATTATTGTCCAATTGAGCTTCTTGTTTTTCTGCCACCTTCACCTGTGCCCACATTGCCTTCTCTTTCAATTTACGCTGTCTACTCTCAATATCATCACTGCAATACTTAGCATACCTCAGCACATCATCGACTGTGCCATTCTGCCAATTAATCATATGCTGTTTAATCATTTCACTAATCTCTGGTTTCAATCCAAACACAAATCTGTACACAAAATGACTCATATCTTTTTCACTTAATTCCTCATATCCACTATACTGCTTGAAAACCAACAACAACCTCTCATAATAGGCGTGTACAGACTCCTTACTTTCTTGTGTAGTTCTATCGATTTTTACCCAATCTGTCTCTTTAGGAGGAATCTTATTCTTCAAAAAGGTAATCACCTTATCATACTTCTTCATCACATCAGGACCTGGAGCTCCTGTCTTAGGATCTCTTGGATATTCTGTAGTTGGCCAGTCAACTGTAATCTTACATTCTGACCACAAATCAGTTGGTACCACTATGTCAAATAATCCATCTAAATCTATCCACAACACTTTTGAAACCTTTACAAATCTCTCTACTTGTCGGTACCATTCAACTGGTTTCTCTCTTAGCTTCGGAAAGTCATTGGTAAATGACAGTATATCCTGCCTAGTCCAGGGAACATGCACATAACTACCACCTGGAGTTTCTCTCATAGGGTATTCTCTAGCAACAGGTTCTTTTTCAGTTATCATAAAAGCCAAAGAAGCTTTGTCTGTAGTTTTCTCATTCTTCTTTGTCCATCTAACCTTCCATCTGTCCACATCACCCCATTTTCTCAACAACACAATTAACTCTTTTATCTGTGTCAGCCTTCCTGCCGTGTTCAAATTTTCAATATCTTTTTCACAAAAATCTACTCTATATGGTTTCTGCAATGTTTTCACTTTCGCAAAGTCTATTCCAATTTCACTGGCTACTTCTTCTAGTTTGTCATGTAAATTCTTTGCTCTCCATGTAATACTTTTGCACAGAAACATTATTTCATCATCCTGGTAATTTTTTATCTTTTCTGTACCAATCGTTCCTAGAATTAATTCTTCCATGTCAATTTTTAACCTAATTACATCTAATGGTTTTTCTTCTGGTTCTTTTATTTTAAATGCCTTCATCCACTCATTTAACTCATCAGGAGTCGGACCTATGGGTGTATTATTTAGTTCTACCCAATTACCACTCTTTTCAGGAGTCTCTGTTGCAGATTCTGTTACCATATGCATTTTCCTACCATTGCACTCATTCACAGTCAAATTTGTAGGTGGACTTGGTCTGTAAGTACTAGCCAAATTACTTGTACTTGCACTTTGTTCCATCCTTTCTTTTTCTCTCTGAAATTGTGAACTCATGGGAATCACCAAAGATCGTTCATCAATTTTCTGATTCTCAAAAACTGGTATTACTGGACCTATTGTTACAGGCACAGTAACTGCTTCCATATTTTTCGTTAATTCTCTAATCTTCTCAGTTAGTTCTTTTGTTGTCCTTGCTAATTCGCTTGCATTGTCGCTTTCTATTCCTTCATTTTGTGAAGTTCTCATTTGATCTTGTGACCTATTTATTTCAATTCTTTTTTCCGGACTTTTATTTCGCATAGTCTCTATTAGCGGCGCATTTGGTGTCACCACTGTAGAACTCTGCTGATACGGAGGTGGATTTCTATTTAAAATATCTTCCAGCAATTCATCATCCGTTTCGCTCTCATGCATATATTTCTCCCTCTCCATATGTTTCTTTTTCTCAGTCCGTTTTTCTTAGTCCCTTCCTCAACTGTAAAAGCTGGAAACAAACCTCCTGTCATGTTAGCACATCTCCATCGTTTTATTCTATCTTCATGATTTATTCCCCACATTCTTCCAGGCATAAACTCATGATCTCTTAAACCTCTGAATCTCTCTCGCTCATACATCTCATCCTCCCATTCCGTCAACGCTTCAAACTGTGTCGGTCTAGGTCTAGGTTCTAGATTTGTCATCTTTTCTCGCAAATTTCGCAAAACCGCTACACTAAACGAACCATTCTCAGGGAAAGCTAAAGCACCATCATTCTTCGTATACTTTGCCCAATTTTCCAACCATATGCATGTATGATATCCGTATTTCAGCATCATATGTGAAGCTGCTGATTTCGGCGGAGGAATTACTTGTCCCTCTCTAGTCACGACCTTTTTGTCTTTCTTAAAGAAATTCTTTATTTTTGTCGTCCATGACGTCCTCTCCCTTTCATACTCGTAATACGGCATGTTTTCTATTTGTTTTTCTCTTTACGCTAGCGCTGTTCTGTGTACGGAACTTCAACCAATTACAGCGCGACTCACACTAACGTACCAATCAGAACAATTCCCTTCGTCCGCGAACCAACCAATCCTAGCGCGGCACTTTTCCACGTCACTCCTGACTCGGTGTTCACGTGACTAGCGCACTATCCAATCCTAGCGCGGCACTGTTCTACGTCACTCCTGCTCTTTTACCCCTCCTTTACAAAATTTATCGGCAATTTTCTTTTCACTGTTTTCTCCGTTAGTTACAACAATTAAAACAATTCCATAGTCTGATTCGCTAAACAAAAGTGACAGCTTTGTCCTTTTACACAAGAATCCTGTATTTCCAGTAGGCAGCGCTTACCTCTACCCTACCACAGAATTATTAACTCTCGTCGATAAAGTAGCACTTCCCTCTACCTTACCCTTCTTTCAAGCAAACAGTTTACTCGTTTCTCTGGGGATAAGACACATGTGGAGACTAGGCTCCTGAGAATTAAGGCCAAAGTTTCACAAGAAAACGTGATTTGCTATTTCAGTTACACACTTTTCGTACAGAAAATCCCTAACATAACACAACCTGTGTTATTACCAAAATGAATTCAGACCATGTACCAAATTCCATGTGACTTCTCTTGCCACACGTGTTCCACTTCCTACATCCCAGAAGCGTGAAAACTCACATATAACATAACACGACTCAACATATAGTGTTAGTCATCAAAAATAATCAATAATCAATAAACAATAATCACTAAACTAATCTATAGAAAACCATAACTCTGCTACCAAGAAATCTGTTGCAGCGCGTACAATTAACACTATTCTCCTCCTAGGTCACTTATCGGTCATCCAGAGGCAAACTATATTTTCTCACATCCACATGACGATGGGGCCCATAAACATCGCCTATCACACACGCACACACCTGGATTTCCTTTACACCTTTACGAAATTCTGTATTCCTAGGAGAAGCATGAGAACTAAATGGAAAACACCATTTATGTACCGCTGGAAGGAGCCGGGATATCTTATTACCTTAACTTATCGCTTTCTTTTAGTTATTTCTTAAGATATTCCTGCTCATTGTTTTGTCGATGAATCATTCATGTAAAAAATTAGTTCATAGTGATTAAGACCAGCTAAATCACAATAACCAATTACTGATGTCACAATCATTTAGGAAAATAACCACTGAGTCATTTGATTTAAAGAATCTTAATTTTTATATAATTTTAAAAGCATGAGAAAGAATTTAAACTTTTTATTCAATTATTCATTCATTATAAATTCAAATATTTATTAAGCATAATCAATTTATTGCAGAAAGGAAATTTTCGTCATGAAGCAAAACCCTAATTACCTGCCTACCTTCCTAATTTAGCCTAATGATTTCTAACCTAAGTTTAAGAATTAGAAATAACCTGATTCTCATACTCAACTGGAAAATTAAGACAGCAACAGAAACTTCAGCTCGTCAGCATCAGCTACCTGCAACCCGTCTCATCTAACAGTCTTTCAGCATCTCCCGCTCAGTAATGGATCGATCAGGACCACCCAGCACTGGAAGCCACCAACACCAACACGACTCTCCAACTCCGCTCCTGACTGTGACCCCCTCCCACTAAGAGTAGGCCCTCTTATACCCTAATTCTAACTTTGCTAACTAATTGTTGCAACATTAATAACACGCTTTTCTTTCATTGGTCCATGCATGTCATCTTATTCATTCTTTTAATCAAGTTCTCTTGGATCCAACGGTCCTTGGATCATTTCCTTTCTCACAGTTCAAGACATGTTTCCATCCGCTTCAATCAGTACATTTGTAACTTCTTTCGATACATTCGAGAACTCTGCAGGCATTGTCCTTTCTCTTAAAATGGTTTCCCACGGTTCTTTGCTGATCACTACGGCACACTATCAGTTCAATTAGGTCACATCAGCCTTGACCATTCTCGCATCCTAGCCTCTCAGCAACATCACGAGGTTAGCTTTTCTCCAACTTTTCTCCCTTGTCACGTGTTTCCCCGCACTTGCGCACTTTATTAACTGGCAGCCATTTTATATCGCCACTCGGTTATACTTTAGAAGCACTATTTTGAAATAAACAAAACATAATTAAAATAGAGAAAAATAGCCTTTTCGTTTCCCTCCCGTCATCTACGTACCCCAATTAGTTATTACCTAGCAGAAAGCAACATTTAAGCTGTTCCTTACTTACCATCACTATTGTTTTTGCAACGACACATTTATTTTCTATGAAGCACAAATCATGCATTTATTTTAAATTAGTACGCATTTATTTTTATGTTATAATTAGACACACAGACATTTGTTAATGAATTATTCAGCACATACACTTGCGTATTACCTTTCCCACACATACAGTGTTGATTAATACATTTAAACGAACATTTTATTAATTATTTATAAAATTTGTTAGGGGTTACATTTTTTTATTTTCTCTGCTCCATCAACTTCAATGGCAACGCGTGCACGTTTGGCGATTCACTTGCGGGAGCGAGCAGCTGGCGCCATATGGTAGCAATTATTGCTCCTGGCGCCGCTTGCTCCCGCAAGGGAATCGCACTCCCCCCACCCCTCCCACTTCTTTAACCCGGAGTACGTGGCCGCGGCGCAGGGCCGCACTTGTGTTTCAGTGCTTGTTATAACAGGCGTGCATCATTCTCGCTATCACAGCAGATGAGGACGAGCACTCAAGCGTATAACTACAAAACAATAGAGACTCCTGAAGTGGCGGAATGTTGGGATTGTAAGTAAATTAATGAACACAGTATCCTCATTTCACACAAGCACCGAGTTCAGATAAGTTCACGTGTTCTTTCTGTATACAGACCCCCAGAACAATGGCCGATCCACCAACGGAAAGGGGGCACTAGCGCACGCTGGCTGCAGGCACGCCATTGAATAGTTTGACCTACTCTGCCATCCCATGCGCAAGCAACAGCCCTGAACGAGGCTCAGGGACTAAACCCTCGACCCACCCCCTCCTCGGGAGCAGCAGGAGAGTGCGCGAGCCCCCCAGCAGCGCGCGCGCTGGGGAGTGAGGCGCCCCATACCCATGTGCTCGCCGGAACGGGGCCGCTGAGTAAACATGTCCCAGGAGGAGCCCGGGTCCCCGCCGACCACCACGCTGGAGGAGATCCGTTCGTGGTGGGAAGTACCGGCTATCGCGCACTTTTGCTCCCTCTTCCGCACTGCCTTCAGCCTGCCGGACTTCGAGATAGAGGTGAGTCCGGGGGCGCAGTTTTGAGCATCAATGAAGAGAGGAGGGAGGCTGGGGATGCTCCTAGTGTTTATAAATCCGTGTTTGGGTCCCACCATGTAGAGCGGATGAATCTCGCCCACCTCCCATCGTGGGATACAGTAGAGACGCGAGTGGGACAAAGAACCTAAATACTTTTTCAGTGTGGGATGTACGAGTTCCAATATATGAGTGAAAATTGGCTAACAAGCGCCTGTTTCGCACTCTTTGCGCCCATTCCAGTTTGGAGAATGCAAACCAGCTGAGCAGCTGTGTATTATCTGTGCACCTTGTGCTTCGCTTAATGAAAACACCGCTCCCCTTGTATGCTTTACTTTGATTCTGGGGTCCGGCCTGCGTTCTGAAAGCGTACAGCTCTGTTTGTTTGGGATCACCGTACACGTGGTTCAGACACGATACATAAACAGAACTCTTATTGTAACCTCGCCCCCATCCCCCCCCTCCATTTCCGTTTCACGGCACTGTCTGTTACTCGGATTGTTGTGGTGTGGGTTGCTTGTCCTATCAGACACTAGAGGGCAGAGAAAAGACCATGGTTCATCAGCCCTGCGATACACAGTACACAGCGGAAGGGCCCTGGGGAGGTGTATGGGCGGGTACATCACAGCTGATTTGTTTTTTTTCCCACAAATTGTTTCATTTTCACATATGATACTTTTGCGCAGTGTCTCACAGTCTAACGTGCATGACAATGTGGAAATGTGCTATAGTCGAAACACCGTATAGACCACCCTCGAATGTTTGCATAATTTGGGGAGTATGTGGCGATCTTTGGAAATACAGACTGTAATTACATGAGCAACTTTTTTCCATGGAGCACTAGTTGGACAATGAGCGATTCTAGGCTTCGCTGCCTGTGGCAAGCAGTGCTGTTGTTTTGTTGCCCTGCTGGTGCACGGGGATTACAGGACGGCTTTCCCCTCCTGTTCGGGTTCTCCCTGCATTCTCTTTCAGCTTTGTTTCTAAGGTACTGATTCAATTTGTTTGCCATTTTGTTTGCCCCCCGCTCCAGCCTCAAGGACCGACGCCGATACGATGCCACCACACTCCACGCTCTCAACCCCGGACGGACGCACAACTGCTTCAAGGCCGCCCCGAAGCGCACCCATGGTCCCTTCACCTGCCGGAACTGCAGCTACACCAGCCTCAGAGCCACCGAGGCGCCCGCCAAGAAGGACCTCAACCACCTCCGGTGCATCCTACTGAACACCCGCTCCGCACGCAAACACGCCGTCGAGCTCTGGGACCTGCTCGACACATCAGCTCCGGACGTCGCCTTCCTGACAGAGACCTGGATGAACGACTCCTCCGCCCCCGACATCGCCATAGCCATCCCAGACGGCTATAAGATCACCCGCAGAGACCGCATCAACGCAGTAGGAGGAGGAATCGCCATCGTCCACAAGAACACCATCAGGGTCTCGACCAGCACCGACGACACTCTCAGCACCGCCGAACACATGCACTTCCAGATCCACACGGACCCCAACACCACCCTTAGAGGCACCCTTGTCTACAGACCCCCTGGGCCCGACCCCAGTTCAGCGACTCCATCGCCAACTTCATCAGCACGCACGCCCTGACCTCTACCGACTACATCCTCCTCGGAGACCTGAACTTTCACCTGGAGAACAACAACGACAGCAACTCCACCGCCCTGATCGACAGCCTCGCCAACCTCGGCCTGAGCCAGCTCGTCACAACACCGACCCACTCCGCCGGCCACACGCTTGACCCCATCTTCTCCTCAAGCTCCCACGTCTCCTTCAGCCACACCACGGAACTCCTCTGGACCGACCACCGCTGCATCCATTTCACCTTCCAGAAACCCACCACACACCACCGCACCCAACAGATCCCACGCCGCTGCTGGAGCAAAGTCACCGAAGACCAACTCCGGGCAACCCTCGCTCTCAGCCCTCCCTCCGACCCATCCAACACCGACGACGCTGCCTGCAACCTCAGACGATGGATGGACGACTGTGCCAACACCCTCGCCCCGCTGAAAAAGCTCACCTACAGCGACACCACCAAAAGAGCCAGCTGGTTTACCTCGGAACTCCTAGCTTCCAAGCGTACCTGCCGGAAACTAGAAAAGAAATGGCACAGTGATAAGACACCGGACAGCCACACAGCCCACAAAGACGCCATCCGTAACCACCACCACCTCATCAGGTCCGCCAAGAGAATCTCCTTCAAAGACCGCCTCGACAACAACGCACACAACAGCAAGGAGCTTTTCAACATCGTGAAGGAACTCTCCAATCCCAGCTCCAACACCAACGACATCCCGCCGTCGCAACCCCTGTGCGATTCCCTCGCCACCTTCTTTCACCGCAAGATCGCCGACATCCACGACAGCTTCAACACCCAGACAGCCCCAACTAAGATCGATGCACCAGACCCGCCACACACCATCGACCACGACCCCCTGCCAGCCTGGGCCAGCGTGAACATCGAGGACACCATCAAGACCATGAGCACAATACACTCCGGCTCCCCGTCAGACCCTTTCCCGCACCACATCTTCAACAAAGCCAGCAGCTCCATCGCACCCCACCTGTGCAACATCATCAATCTCTCCTTCGAGACCGCGACCTTCCCAGAGAGCTGGAAACACGCAGAGATCAGCGCCCTACTCAAAAAACCCAAGGCGGACCCGAGAGACCTCAAGAACTTCCGGCCCATCTCTCTGCTTCCGTTCCCAGCCAAGGTCATCGAGAAGATCGCCAACAAACAGCTAACCCGATACCTCGAAGAAAACAGCATCCTGGACCCATCCCAATCAGGGTTCTGCAGCAACCACAGCACTGAGACTGCCCTCATCGCCGCCACCGACGACATCAGGATCCTGCTGGACAATGGTGAGACCGCAGCCCTCATCCTGCTGGACCTCTCTGCCGCCTTCGACACTGTCTGCCACCGCACTCTACGCGCACGCCTCCACGACGCAGGGATCCGAGACAAGGCCCTGGAATGGACCACCTCCTTCCTCGACGGCAGAACCCAGAGAGTCCGCCTCCCACCTTTCCGATCCGAAGCCTCCGAGATCATCTGCGGCGTACCCCAGGGATTGTCCCTCAGCCCAACACTGTTCAACATCTACATGGCCCCGCTCGCACGCATCGCCAGACAACACGACCTCAACATTATCTCCTACGCCAACGACACTCAACTGATCCTCTCCCTCACCAAGGACCCCCTCGCCGCCAAAGCCAATCTCCATGAAGGAATGAAGGCCGTCGCCGATTGGATGAAGATCAGCCGACTAAAGCTGAACACGGACAAAACGGAGGTCCTCATCCTCGGCTCCAACCCCTCTTTGTATGTAGTTGTTGAAGCTCTTTCAAAATCTCAAGTAATAGTGGTTATCAAAGAGCCCATTTAGGGCTTGCGTATGAATGGGTCAGATGGGAGTGAGTTTCTATTTATTTTCTTCACTTGGCTCATAACTAACTGATAATGAGATTTGTCTCGTAAAAGTTGCTAATTAATTACCTGCAGAATGTTGTGTTTTCCGCACCTAGTTCATTGTGCCTCTGTATTTATTGTGAGTTGTTTCCCCCATTACATTCACAGGTTGCAGGTCCCGAAATTTACCTGGGGAAAATGTGAGTGTTCAGTGAGTGATGCTGCAAATTTCATAATTCCGATCTCTTAGTAAATTTGTTTTCTGCAACCACTACCTGGAATTGAATAGCCCGGGCATTCATTTGCGTTAGTTTTATGTACTTAAAAAGTTACCAGGAAAACGTACAAACAATGATTGGACAAAACTAGGCCCAGCAACTCGTGTTTATTGCAGAGTCGTGAATTTTAGTGGTAAGGAACCGTATTTTTAAACGTTTTACTTAGCTTCCCTATCACCAAGTAATATAAATGAGATTTTAATGTGAATTGTTATATGGGCATTAAATATTTTAGATCACGAGAATGTGAATTTTAAATTAGGTAATTGTTCTCAGTACAAAGATACTCAAACTGATTCTCCCAACAATGATCTAAACTGGTGCAGTCCAAAAAGTAATATTACAGGCAGCCCCTCTTTTTATATTTAGGTCTAGCTCTGGTAGTTCACAAGTTAATGGTGTTTCCACCTGTCATTGCTGTGGGTTCTCTAACAGATTAGAAGGTTACCAGACAAAATTCGTGAGATTACAGACAGCTGAAGCAGTAATAGCAAGCACTGTTCCTCATTATTGTGTCGACTCCTGTTAATACTAGAAAAGTTTTCTTTACAGTACAGATTGGAAAAATCTAACTCGATTAGCGGATGCTTTTTTTCTGATGTGTCTCATTTCTACTAACATTTCAACGAGGGGTTAAAATGCAACATATCCATGTTGGGAGTCTGGTTTGAAAGCACAGTTTAATTTCATCCACTTTTAGAAAAAAATAATGCAACCCAAAGACCACTTCAGTGCACTTTGCACAAATAGGGTAATGGGAAGTTGCAGAGGGTTGTGATGGATTTGCCACTTGATATTCACTAGTTATGGTGGAAGATCACTGGTTGGGGATTATCAGGTGAGATGTAGTCAGAATGTTTGTCAAAGAAGATGCATTTTCAAGCTTTCCTGCTTCTCAGAAGGTTTGCTTTGAGGTATATCGGAAGCAGGTTCGAAAGGGACGGCCATTATGAGTGTGGCCAAAAATATTTCCTGTTATTTCCCAGTTACCAGTGGGGGGTGGGGGAGTTGAGTCTTTGGGGAATAATATATAAAAATAAGAATGATCATGTCAGTTTGTTTGTTTGCCATGGCTATTCACCTGGAGACTTCGCCTGCTTGAAACCACAGATCTCTTACCGCAAATCTTAAGCCCCATCAGATTCATCAGGCCACTGTTAATGAGGGACTTAGTAGTCAGCCTCTGAAATGTGCATAACTTGCCAGGTGGATAGAGCCTGCTTTGGGAGGCTGGCCTTTGGCATCTAGTCAGCTTGAATGGCATCATCTGGTTGGATAGTTAGGCGATGTCCAACTATAAATAGTGTTGTGTATGAGGCATAGGAGGGTGTTTGACTTTTGGCTTTATCAGAAGCTAGCGTATGGGGCCTTTGTTATGTTGATTAGTGGTACACTAGACATTCATACACATTTGTTGGTATTTATATTAGCATAAAACTTTCGAGGAGCTGTCTGGTGGCTGACACGTTTTGTGGTCATTTTCGAACTGCCTACTATCGCTTGTTGGGATTTTAACATGATTTATACACGGTAAAGTATCTTTTTACATCTGTACCATCGCTTGTTGTGGCCAATCTGCGCGCAATTTCTGAGCTTTCGACCCCTTTCAATTTTTTTTTTGTGGTGCCTTTGGTCTGCTTGCTCACTTTTGATGGGTTTTTCCTCTTGCATAACTTTGTTTGTTGTCTTCAGACCCCTGTACATAATTTTCATTGGGATTTTTAACCATCATGTAGTCTTTTGTTGCGAGCTGCCAACCCAACTACACACATCTGCTGCTGGGGCTATAGACCTTCTCCAACACTTTTGGTGTGATGTTCAGGAACTTTAAACCTTCTATATCCTTATATTTATTTTTTGGGGACTGGAAATCTTTCTTCACCGTGTTGGGAGCTGTATGTCGTCTTACATGCATCCAATATGTCAAAAACAAAATCCCTTTGGGTTTCTCATAAGCACATTGTATGCCACACCAATCTCACATCCACTCTAATCACCATCAATGGAATTGAAAACCAGAAAAATATAATACAAAATATCTTTATTGGCAGGATCCTTATTAAATTTGTATTAAAAATATATAGTTTATAAATGCTTTTCCTTTTGTTTAAAAACACATAAAATGACAATATTATTAAAAACACATATTTTCAAATTTCATGGGAGAATACAACAAAAATCATATAATAATGATAGAGCCCAATAGCTCAATTTTGGCAATCCAGGACAAAAAGGTTTTTGCAATATTTAGTTTAAAATTTAAACATTACATAACACAGGTATAAGTGTTCATTCAAGTCCCTGTTGTGAAAAAAACCAATAATGCTGGGTGTGTTTTCAAAACAAAACGACGCGTTTCGGTGGATTGATTGAATACACCACCTTCTTCAGGCTAACAATTAATTCTGGTGTCTCCCAACACAGTAATCTAAAAAACATTCATATAAAATAAACATATTAAATATTATTCAAAAGAGCGCAAATACATAGTATATCACATTACAATTAATCATTTCTTAATAAAACATACAACCAGTACAACAAAGACACCTATATTACAATTTCGGTTCATGCCACTCAATCACTCATCATGAGTTTTGGGTCTTACATGCATCACCATTAAATCAGGATTACAACAAATTTCAGACTGACCCAATTTAGTGAAACAAACTTTGACATAGTTTAACCACGTTATACTGGATATACGATCAAGAGATAAACAATCCTTCAGTATGAGGTGATTACAGCTTTTTCCAGTGCTTAACTAAAAACAGATAACTAAACTAACAAAGGTCGCATCTGTAAAATGTCAGTCAAAACCGCTAATACAAATTCCTTATGAATAATGTAAGATGAAGAACTTTGATGTAGACAAAGAAGCCTTCTTAAAAATGTATTCTTGATTTCTTGTAACACTGAGAGATTCGCAAATCCCCAAATATCTCTGGCATAGGCAGCGATAGGAACACTCTTGGATTTATAAATATCAAGCATAACCTTTATAGATTTGTGTCCAACCTGGTTGAAAAATCAACAAGCATTGTCATAGCCAATAGGTCTCGCCTTTGGGACCTTATAAGTGTTTAGCCATGTAACAGTTAATGTTGTTGCACAAAGGATATTGTGCTGCATAACTAAATACTTATAAGGTCCCAAAAGCGAGACCTATTAGCTATGCCAATGCTTGTTTCTTATAATTATTGATTTGTCACATTTACCATATAACCCATTATCTGTTGCATAATCTGCAAATTTTAACAAAAATTTTTTTCTAGCTCAAATGGATCAAAAGTAACTAGAAGAGTGGCAAATTGTGTTCACGCGTAGTGGAAGGCCCTTCAATGGTCATCTTTCCATTGCTTGTTTATGTATTTAGTTGTTAAGCTGGTACTGATGAGGGGAAATCTGTGCTCAGACAGTATTACCAATTTACCATGTATTAAAATTAAAAAATTATAAATTAATACTACAAAATATGTGCTGCATTATGCTGCATAATTTGCCTTTACTTGCTGTATAATTTGGTCAATCCTGCCGCATAATTCCAGTGGCCCTGCGTATAATGCCTACCAGTATGAATGACATGTAACTCCTACATCTTGCAGCCCTCATTGTCTTAAGTAACATTTCCTCTACATTGACTTACACACTTATATGAGTCATTGTCTCTGAATAATATGTGTGTTGTGAAGTGCTCTTGACGCTACATTGGGATGAGTACCACTATAAAAGAAATTAAATACACATGGGAGAGGGTATATGGAGAAAAGAGGGACACTGATGAATGGTGGTACTGAGGGAATCCTTGGAGAATGAGGTCTTTGGGGGCGGGCACCCACAAAGATTGTCACACCGGGTGGAACCAGCAATAAAGCCGGCCCTACCAGGGGCGTAGTTATCATTCCTGTAGCTAATGCAGTGCCTCAAGACCCTAAGACAAAAGCACTTCAGGAGCTGATTGTGGGATGGACTGGCAGGAAGGCATAGTCTATGAACAGAGAGATTTCATTTTATTGTAATCCTTGTTCCTGTACAGTTTTTAGCTCAACATTTCTAGTTAATGGAGAAGGGAGAGCACAATTAGAAATGTCTAACATAACATGACCGGTGTGCACTAATTCCAAAATCTTCTAGTGCCGCACTGTAACCTGCCAGGCAAGTGCCTCATGCTGCAGTCTTGGATGGATTTCTCCCTCATTACCTGCTGCCGCCACACCGGTGGTCTGACCTCCCTATTTTGAGTTTGGCGGTCAGACTGCCGCAGGCCCACTGCAACCGCCGGGGAACCACTGTTCCCCGGCAGTGTTGCAGCGGTATGAGGCAGCAATATGCTGGTGGTGTAGCTGCGGCACCGCCAAGCATATTACGAGTTTCTTCACTGCCAGCCTTTTCGTGGCGGTGAGCCAGCCATTAAAAGGCTGGGGGTGAGGGAACTAAGGGGGCCCTACAGGACCCCCCGGTGCCTGAGGGCCACGGGGATACATGCAGGGGGGCACATAGTGTGCCATGCATGAACTTGCTTTGATGTTCCCATTGAGGTGCCTTTTTAATAGGCACTGCCATGGGAACGCCAAAGGACTGCCTGCCAGACGAGAACTCGTAATCTGGCTGGCGGTGAGCTTTGGCAGTGTGGGAGCGGGTCGGTGGCATGCCGCCCCGCTCCTACACCACCAAACTCAGAATCAGGCCATATGTGTTCAAGAATTGAGGGCCTATGTCAGGCTGTACTGTCTGACAAATGTCTACTTATTCCTTTAACATGTGGATTGCTGTTTACAAAATTCTCTAACTTTGCAGTCAAAGACAGAGTAGTAAAGTGGACTAGTTGACAGTCTTTTTGTGGTGGTAAAGGGCGTGTGAAAACAAAGGTTGTAAACTGTCAGTTTTTTTGTAACGCACAACAACTTTTAATTACCTGTAAATCAACTGTGCAAATGTTTCAAAATATATCAGCAGTTCGAAAACCATAAATTAGAAAACCACAAACGGACCACTTGTTTGTAATTCAGACACTTTACTTTGTGATGTTCCAATGATACATATTTGCTGAAACCACATTTCCACACATTACCATATGTGCTGTATATAGTTTTATCAGTAAAACTGCATGTTGGTATTTTGCTTCCATTTCAATAGAAAATGTTCTGTATGTAAAAGACAGTGCCTACTTCTGCCCTACAATAATACCTCGACAGCGTATACAGTTTCTAGTCTGTAGCACACTTCTGTGGATCAATGAGAATCTGCAGTTTACACCTCACAGAAATGAAATGGCCCAATCAGTATACTATTTCCCATATACAGTGAAAATAAGGAGGGCTGATATAGGTTATCCTGGGCATTATGTAGTACTGTCAACTCCTATCTAACCGTTTCGGTCCACAATAATGCCATAACAATCAGCAGTCTTCAGCCAATTATAGCTCATGCAGGCTGGTTGATAACTTTCTTTTCCTGCTTAATGCTCTTACCTTCACACGAGACCTGTCTGCTACGGGTCTTATTCATCACTCAGTACTGTACCAGCCCCTAAACCAGTCATCATCAGCTGAACAGAAATCGAATACCTGAAGCGATCTGGCACATAAAGCTGGCCACTCGGAGGACTGCACTCTAGTCCAGCACTGCAGGCCCCAATTAGATACATTCTATGCGTGCGCTTTTACATCTCACAATGGCACTCAGATATTAGATGTTAGTAACAACGTCCATACGAGCAGATCTTCCCGACCACTTCTTTCACCAAACATGCCTGCTCAGGACCATCAATAGAATATAAAAAATGTAAATAAAATATCTGACTGGACAAACCCAGTGCAGTAACCATATAAATAGATTATGATCATATGAAATACCACAAAAACACCTGCAGACCATGAAGTGCTCGATTGTCTCAATAGAAACTTATTTTGACTTGTACTTATGTTGGTTGTCTATTTACTTACTTGTATACTATTGCGCGACCGCCTCTGATGTTTCTGTAAAAAGTATCTTTTGTCCTGAATTTTGAACTTCTGTCCTGAATTTTTGTCCTGAATTTTGACCCTTTGTCCTGAATTTTTACACTCACCGTCCTGAATTTGCACCCATGTCAGTTGGTCACCCTAACCACAAACAGCACCAGAGGATTGACTCCGAACGCTGCAGAGGGGCCCTGCTCATGCAGGGGCACCCTCTCACATAAAAACCAAGCACTCTGCCTTCAGGATTGTCAAGGCCTGCCATAGGAGTGACTTATAGGTTTATATGTGTGTGCAATGGTAGGGATATAGGTAGCCTATATCACTGTAAGGGGTGCATGCACCACCTTACCCAGGCTGCAGTAGCAGACCTGTGGTGTCATTTTGGATGGCCTTCCAGGGGTGGCATAATACATGCTGCATCCCCTGGTAGGTCTCTGGGGTACCTATGCTCTGGGTACATAGTATACCATATACTAGGGACTTATAAGGGCACTTCAGAATCCAATCAGAGATGTGCCTAAGGCACATGGAAACCATTTTAGAGAGGAAGCAGCTAGGCTGGGGTTCTGATTAGCAGGGCCCCAGCCAGACTAAAGTCGAAAAACAGTGAAGCATCAGCAAAAAGTGGGGGTACCCATGTGAAGCAGATCCTACACTCTGTTGCTTCCTTCAGCAATTCTCTTGCCTCTTTGTGCACTTCTCTTGCCTGTTTCTGCACCTCTCTTGCCTCTTTTTGCACTTCTGTTGGCTCTTTCTGCACCTCCCTTGCTCCTTTCTGCACTTCTCTTGCCTCTTTCTGCACCCCTGTTGCTTCATTCTGCACTTTCCATGCTTCTTTCTGCACCTGTCTTGCTTCTTTCTGCACCCCTGTTGTCTCTTTATGTACCTCTGTTGCCTCTTTCTGCACCTCTCTTCCCTTTTTCTGCACCTCTCTTCCCTTTTTCTGCACGTCTGTTGCCTCTTTCTGCACCTCATTTGCATCTTTCTGCACCCCTGTTGTCTCTTTCTGTACTCGTCTTCCCTCTTTCTGTACATTTCCTGCCTGTTTTTGCATCTCACTTGCCTCTTTCTGCACTTTTCTTGCTTCTTTCTACACCTCTGTTGCTTCTTTCAGAAATTCTCCTGCCTCTTTCTGCACTTCTCTTGCCTGTTTCTGCACCTCTCTTGCCTCTTTTTGCACCTATGTTGGCTCTTTGTGCACCTCACTTGCTCCTTTCTACACTTCTCTTGCCTCTTTCTGCACCCCTGTTGCTTCATTCTGCACTTTCCATGCTTTTTCTGCACCGGTCTTGCTTCTTTCTGCACCCCTGTTGTCTCTTTATGTACCTCTTTTGCCTCTTTCTGCACTTTTCTTGCCTTTTTCTGCACCTTTCTTCCCTCTTTCTGCACGTCTGTTGCCTCTTTCGGCACCTCATTTGCATCTTTCTGCACCCCTGTTGTCTCTTTGTGTACCTCTTTTGCCTCTTTCTGCACTTTTTGTGCCTTTGTAGGAGAGTAGGATCTGCCTCTTATGTTGCCCCCACTTTTTTTCTGATGTTTACACTGGTTTCTGGCTATAGTCAGGCTGGGACCCTGCTAATCAGGGCCCCAGCCTCTCTGTTCTCTCTAAACGATTGGAGTGCACTCTAGGTGCACTAGTGATTGGATACTGTGGTACCTTATGAGTCCCTAGTATATGGTACCCTAGGTACCAAGGGCATAGGTACTCCACAGGCCTACCAGGGGCTGCAGCATGTATTATGCCACCCCTGGGAAGCAGACTAAATCTGACACCACAGGCCTGCTACTGCAGCCTGAGTGAGGAAGTGCTAGCACCCCTCACTGAGATATAGGTTCCCTATATCTCTCCTGCACACACAGATAACCCTATCAGTCACCCCTAAGGCAGGCCCTATCAATCCTGAGGGCAGGGTGCTTGGTTTCTATGTGAGGGGGTGCCTCTGCCTGAGCAGGGCCCCTCTGCAGCTCTCAGAGTCCATTCTCTGGTGCTGTTTGTGGATGCGGTTAAACCATATACTTTTAAGTGCATTATATCCTTGCGGTAAAATGCTAACTTTGGAATGGCTGCATCGAAACATGTCGTGTTTGGTGTCAAACACCTTGGAATACTACCCCCCCCGCCAGTCCTGGCGGCGGGGGTAGCATTTCACCCTTCTAGAGGGATAGACATGTACCTACTGTGGAAACGCAGTAGAATCCTGCAGAGCCCTGGCATCACAAAATGGATGCCACCAGTCACAGACACTGGGCTGCCCTCCTGCTGATGACCAACACTCGCAGTGGAGGAAGCCCAACAATAGATATCCTGTCCCAAGGGGTGTGACCACCTCCCAGACAGGGTTTAGTGTATTGGGGCTGGGTGGGTGCACTCTTAGAGTGCTTTGAAGTCCTGCACTGGGGGAGCAGAAGGCTCCTCTGTGCATATGCCAGTTCAAACCGGCTCAGGGGCTACCTGTCCCTGCACTGGCACGAAACTGGACAAAGGGAAGTGGGTGTAGCCACCCACTCCCCTGACCCTCCCATAGGTAGGGTCATAGAGCTAGTCCCCCCCCCTCCTTTTAGTATAAGAGGGGGAACCTGTGCATGGCACCCTAGATTTCCCTGGACAACGCTCTACAAGAAGAATCCCGGACCTTCGACGTTCCACTACCTTTGGAAGACTGAAGAATCTCCCTTGGAGTCAAGGAGTGACTCCCCTGCTTGGCAGGCACCAAAAACTACAAACGACGGTCACAAACTACGCCGCTCCCGCCGGAGTCCGAAGTTCCTGCAGCCCAAGAAGTGGATTTCCTGACATCGTGAGTCCCCAGCGAAGCTGAGGCCAGTGGACCCCAAGAGTAACGAGAAACCGCGACCCCTGGGTACAGTGCACTATTGTCGAGTGCAACCCCTCACAACGTTCCATGAACTTGTGCTTTGGACCACGTGTGGTCCCAGCCTCCAGCAGGAATCCCTCCTAAGATCAGCGGCCTACCACGTCCCGAGTGACCGTGGGCCCCTGTGAGAGAATCCTCCCGAGGCGTCTTCGCGACCCCTTGCCAGCCAGTTTGTGGGTCCCCAGAAGACTTTCCAAAGAAACCAAAAGGCTGTACTGACTGTATACCAGCCAGTACAGAAAGTGTGGGTGTTGGAGCCTGTGGCCCCAGCAGCCCTCCAGGACAAGTGGAGTGGCCCCCATACAATAGTTGAACAGAAGGGAGAAGTCACCTATCTGGTGAATCTTGGAACTCCCAGGAGCCCCCTGAGGGTGCTCCATGTCAACCGACTAAAGCCATATGTTGACAGGGCTGACATGGGCTTGCTCATGGCAACTGATGAGGACCAGGAGGAGGAGAGTGACCCTCTCCCCGACCTGCTCTCTCAGAACCCTGATGATGGGTCAGTAGATGGTGTTGCTTTGGCAAGCAGCCTCACTGACCATCAGCAAACTGAGTGCAGACAAGTTCTGCAACAGTTTAGACATATGTTTAGCCTGACCCCTAGTCAGACTTCCTGGTGCACCCACGAGGTGGACACTGGAGACAGTCTGCCTGTCAAGAATAAAATCTACAGGCAACCTGACCATGTCAGGGACTGTATCAGGACTGAAGTCCAGAAAATGTTGGAGCTAGGTGTAATTGAGCCTTCAGATAGCCCTTGGGCTAGTATAGTAGTCCTGGTACCCAAGCCTCATACCCAGGGTGGTAAGAAAGAAATGAGGTTTTGTGTAGACTACAGAGGCCTCAATGCAGTCACTAGGACTGATGCCTATCCCATACCAAGGGCAGATGAGCTGATTGACACTTTGGCCTCAGCCAAGTATCTAAGCACGTTTGACCTAACAGCTGGCTACTGGCAGTTCAGATTAGCTGATGATGCAAAAGCCAAGACAGCATTTTCGACCCCTGGTGGGCACTACCACTTTGTGGTGATGCCCTTTGGATTGAAAAATGCACCTGCCACTTTCCAGAGGTTGGTGAATAAAGTTCTGACAGGGATGGAAACTTATTGCTCAGCTTATCTAGATGATATTGCTGTCTTTAGTTCCTCCTGGCAGGATCACCTGGTCCACCTCAGGAATGTTTTGGAGGCCCTGCAAAAGGCAGGCCTCACTATCAAGGCCACTAAGTGCCAGATAGGGCAGAGTCAGGTTGTATACCTGGGCCACCTTGTAGGTGGAGGTCAGGTTCAGCCTTTACAGAGCAAGATCCAGACCATAATGGAATGGGTTGCTCCAACCACCCAGACACAGGTGAGAGCCTTCTTAGGCCTATCTGGGTACTATAGGAGGTTTGTCAAGGGATATGGATCTATAGTGACCCCCTTGAATGATCTGACCTCAAAGAAAATGCCAAAAAAGGTTCAGTGGACAGCTAGCTGTCAGAAGGCATTTGAAGACCTAAAGCAGGCCATGTGCACTGCCCCCATCTTACAGAGTCCAGACTACACCAAAAAGTTCATTGTCCAAACAGATGTTTCTGAGCTGGGTGTGGGAGCTGTACTGTCTCAACTGAATGATGAAGGTCAAGACCAGCCAGTAGCTTTTATTAGCAGAAGGCTGACCCCTAGAGAGAAACGTTGGTCAGCTATAGAGAGGAGGCCTTTGCTGTGGTATGGGCCCTGAAGAAGCTGAGGCCATACTTGTTTGGTACTCACTTCATAGTTCAGACCGACCACAAGCCCCTCCTATGGCTTAAACAAATGAAAGGAGAAAACCCAAAACTTTTGAGGTGGTCCATTTCCCTACAGGGGATGGACTATACAGTGGAACATAGACCTGGGACCCAACATGCCAATGCAGATGGACTCTCAAGGTATTTCCACTTTGAACACGAAGACTCAACTGGTCAAGGTTAGTTTAGTGTCCCTGCGTTTGGGGGGTTGTGTAGGAGAGTAGGATCTCCCTCTTATGTTGCCCCCACTTTTTTCTGATGTTTACACTGGTTTCTGGCTATAGTCAGGCTGGGACCCTGCTAAACAGGGCCCCAGCCTCTCTGTTCTCTCTAAACGATTGGAGTGCACTCTAGGTGCACTAGTGATTGGATACTGTGGTACCTTATGAGTCCCTAGTATATGGTACCCTAGGTACCAAGGGCATAGGTACTCCACAGGCCTACCAGGGGCTGCAGCATGTATTATGCCACCCCTGGGAAGCAGACTAAATCTGACACCACAGGCCTGCTACTGCAGCCTGAGTGAGGAAGTGCTAGCACCCCTCACTGAGATATAGGTTCCCTATATCTCTCCTGCACACACAGATAACCCTATCAGTCACCCCTAAGGTAGGCCCTATCAATCCTGAGGGCAGGGTGCTTGGTTTCTATGTGAGGGGGTGCCTCTGCCTGAGCAGGGCCCCTCTGCAGCTCTGCAGTCCATTTTCTGGTGCTGTTTGTGGATGCGGTTAAACCATATACTTTTAAGTGCATTATATCCTCGCGGTAAAATGCTAACTTTGGAATGGCTGCATCGAAACATGTCGTGTTTGGTGTCAAACACCTTGGAATACTACCCCCCGCCAGTCCTGGCGGCGGGGTAGCATTCCACCCTTCTAGAGGGATAGACATGTACCTACTGTGGAAACGCGGTAGAATCCTGCAGAGCCCTGGCATCACAAAATGGATGCCACCAGTCACAGACACTGGGCTGCCCTCCTGCTGATGACCAACACTCGCAGTGGAGGAAGCCCAACAATAGATATCCTGTCCCAAGGTGGTGTGACCACCTCCCAGACAGGGTTTAGTGTATTGGGGCTGGGTGGGTGCACTCTTAGAGTGCTTTGAAGTCCTGCACTGGGGGAGCAGAAGGCTCCTCTGTGCATATGCCAGTTCAAACCATCTCAGGGGCTACCTGTCCCTGCTCTGGCGCGAAACTGGACAAAGGGAAGTGGGTGTAGCCACCCACTCCCCTGACCCTCCCATAGGTAGGGTCATAGAGCTAGTCCCTCCCCTCCTTTTAGTATAAGAGGGGGAACCTGTGCATTGCACCCTAGATTTCCCTAGACGACGCTCTACAAGAAGAATCCCGGACCTTCGACGTTCCACTACCTTTGGAAGACTGAAGAATCTCCCTTGGAGTCAAGGAGTGACTCCCCTGCTTGGCAGGCACCAAAAACTACAAACAACGGTCGCAAACTACGCTGCTCCCGCCGGAGTCCGAAGTCCCTGCAGCCCAAGAAGTGGATTTCCTGACTTCTCAAAGGCCATCGTGAGTCCCCAGCGAAGCTGAGGACAGTGGACCCCAAGAGTAATGAGGAACCGCGACCCCTGGGTACCATGCACTATTGTCGAGTGCAACCCCTCATAACGTTCCACGAACTTGTGCTTTGGACCACGTGTGGCCCCAGCCTCCAGCAGGAATCCCTCCTAAGATCAGCGGCCTACCACGTCCCGAGTGACCGTGGGCCCCTGTGAGAGAATCCTCCCGAGGCGTCTTCGCGACCCCTTGCCAGCCGGCTTGTGGGTCCCCAGAAGACTTTCCAAAGAAACCAAAAGGCTCCCCTGGTTGCTCCAGGCCTGCCCTGACTTACCCTCACTGGGTGAGTTCCACAGACCTTGCTGGTCTGCGCCATCGCCTCTTCACACTTTCCCCGAGACTTGCTGTTACCAAGGCTTGTTGGCTCTGATCGAGTTGTCGACACCGCAGTAAGCCGCAGACATCGTGGGACATGCCGCATCCAGCTCCTGGTTGTCGGTGACGCCTCCTGGACCTCGTGGCTGAAGAGTCAAGGCAAGCGTGAACGACCTGAACCCTGCGACGACGGTGGGCATTCATCTTCCTTGCCCCGAGTCACTGCCAAGTGACTTTGAACACTGTCCCCTCTGCTTTCAGGTCATCCTTCCACCGAATCCAGGCTTGGATTCCACCGGACACTTCTTCGAACCATCACAAGCAGCAAGTCTTCTTTGTTCGCCATTGAAAACGACGCCGCGACCCGACACCAAAGGACACCTGTGCACCTGGCTTCCCTGGGTGAGGTAACTCCAGCACTACAGTGCTCCTGTAGGTGTGGGCCCTCGAACTACTTACCCTGTAAGTGACTTGCTTGTAGGTTCCCCAGAAGTATCCTGAAACTCTTACTTTCCCCGTGCGATTCTCGCACTGACTCGTACATGGTTCGCGTCTGTGTTAGACACACCGCGTCCAACTCCCTTGCAAATCCTATCTGTAGACCGTATCCTCCGACTCGTACTGAGTCCGATCGGTGTGTTCGCCTCGAACACGCAAGGGACCTTGAACATTGATATCTCAATCGCGTCTGAGTGCATAGACTCGTACAGGATTCGCATCGGTGCCAGGTCACCGCGTCCGTCCCCTGTGGGTCTCCTACAACTACCTGGGGTGGTTCTTGGGGGTCCCTCGATTCTAGATGCCCTAGACCTAGGTCTAGCAAACTAAGATTGTAATATTCAATTGTGCTAAACTTATCCTGATAATATTTGACTTGTACATATGTTCCTATCCTCTAATCTCATAAAGAGATTAGTAGAGAGTGTTTATTAATAAATACATATATATTTGATATATATACCTGTGTGGTGTCTTTTCATTTGGTGATTCAAGAGATTGTGTGGTAAAACAAGCTGCTTTACATTCCTTCAAGACTTAGCCTGAAGGCTGCTCTCCACAGCTACCACTAGGATAGCTTTCTATAAAGGTTGTCTTAAACCTATCTACCATAAGAGTCGAATTGTTCTGGTGCAAGGTGTCCACTTTAATTAGTGAACAGCATATACCAGGCCAACTTCTCACAGCCTTTTTCTGCAGTTCTCTTCCCTCTTTCTGCACGTCTGTTGCTTCTTTCTGCACCCCTGTTGTCTCTTTCTGCACTCGTCTTCCCTCTTTCTGTACCTTTCCTTCCTGTTTTTGCATCTCACTTGCCTCTTTCTGCACTTTTCTTGCTTCTTTCTACACCTCTGTTGCTTCTTTCAGCAATTCTCTTGCCTATTTGTGCACTTCTCTTGCCTCTTTCTGCACCTCTGTTGCTTCATTCTGCACCCCTGTTGTCTCTTTATATACCTCTTTTGCCTCTTTCTGCACTTTTTGTGCCTTTTTCTGCAGTTCTCTTCCCTCTTTCTGCATGTCTGTTGCATCTTTCTGCACTCGTCTTCCCTCTTTCTGTACCTTTCCTGCCTGTTTTTGCATCTCACTTGCCTCTTTATACACTGTTCTTGCTTCTTTCTGCACCCCTGTTGTCTCTTTATGTACCTCTTTTGCCTCTTTCTGCACTTTTCTTGCCTTTTTCTGCACCTCTCTTCCCTCTTTCTGCACGTCTGATACCTCGTTCTGCACCTCATGTGCTTTTTTCTGCACCCCTGTTGTCTCTTTCTCCACTCGTCTTCCCTCTTTCTGTACCTTTCCTGCCTGTTTTTGCATCTCACTTGCCTCTTTCTGTACTTTTCTTGCTTCTTTCTACACCTCTGTTGCTTCTTTCAGCAATTCTCTTGCCTCTTTGTTCACTTCTCTTGCCTGTTTCTGCACCTCTCTTGCCTCTTTTTGCACCTCTGTTGGGTCTTTCTGCACCTCACTTGCTCCTTTCTACCCTTCTCTTGCCTCTTTCTGCACCCCTGTTGCTTCATTCTGCACTTTCCATGCTTCTTTCTGCACCTGTCTTGCTTCTTTCTGCACCCCTGTTGTCTCTTTATGTACCTCTTTTGCCTCTTTCTGCACTTTTCTTGCCTTTTTCTGCACCTCTCTTCCTTCTTTCTGCACGTCTGTTGCCTCTTTCTGCACCTCATTTGCTTCTTTCTGCACCCCTGTTGTCTCTTTCTGCACTCGTCTTCCCTCTTTCTGTACCTTTCCTTCCTGTTTTTGCATCTCACTTGCCTCTTTCTGCACTTTTCTTGCTTCTTTCCTCACCTCTGTTGCTTCCTTCAGCAATTCTCTTGCCTCTTTATGCACTTCTCATGCCTGTTTCTGCACCTCTCTTGCATCTTTCTGCACCCCTGTTGTCTCTTTATGTACCTCTTTTGCCTCTTTCTGCACTTTTCTTGCCTTTTTCTGCACCTCTCTTCCCTCTTTCTGTACGTCTGTTGCCTCTTTCTGCACGTCTGTTGCCTCTTTCTGCACCTCATTTGCATCTTTCTACACCTCTGTTGTCTCTTTCTGTACTCGTATTCCCTCTTTCTGTTCCTTTCCTGCCTGTTTTTGCATCTCACTTGCCTCTTTCTGCACTTTTCTTGCTTCTTTCTACACCTCTGTTGCTTCTTTCAGCAATTCTCTTGCCTCTTTGTTCACTTCTCTTGCCTGTTTCTGCACCTCTCTTGCCTCTTTTTGCACCTCTGTTGGGTCTTTCTGCACCTCACTTGCTCTTTTCTACCCTTCTCTTGCCTCTTTCTGCACCCTGTCGCTTCATTCTGCACTTTCAATGCTTCTTTCTGCACCTGAATTGCTTCTTTCTGCACCCCTGTTGTCTCTTTATGTACCTCTTTTGCCTCTTTCTGCACTTTTCTTGCCTTTTTCTGCACCTCTCTTTCCTCATTCTCCACGTCTGTTGCCTCTTTCTGCACCTCATTCGCTTCTTTCTGCACCCCTGTTGTCTCTTTCTGCACTCATCTTCCCTCTTTCTGTACCTTTCCTGCCTGTTTTTGCATCTCACTTGCCTCTTTCTGCACTTTTCTTGCTTTTTTCTAAACCGCTGTTGCTTTTTTCAGCAATTCTCTTGCCTCTTTGTGCACTTCTCTTGCCTGTTTCTGCACTTCTGTTGCCTATTTCTGCACCCCTGTTGCTTCATTCTGCACTTTCCATGCTTCTTTCTGCACCTATCTTGGTTCTTTCTGCACCCCTGTTGTCTCTTTATGTACCTCTTTTGCCTTTTTCTGCACTTTTCTTGCCTTTCTCTGCACCTCTCTTCCCTCTTTCTGCACGTCTGTTGCCTCTTTCTGCACCTCATTTGCTTCTTTCTGCACCCCTGTTCTCTCTTTCTGCACTCGTCTTCCCTCTTTCTGTACCTTTCCTGCCTGTTTTTGCATCTCACTTGCCTCTTTCTGCACTTTTCTTGCTTTTTTCTACACCTCTGTTGCTTCTTTCAGCAATTCTCTTGCCTCTTTGTGCACTTCTCTTGCCTGTTTCTGCACCTCTCTTGCCTCTTTTTGCACCTCTGTTGGCTCTTTCTGCACCTCACTTGCTCCTTTCTACACTTCTCTTGCCTCTTTTGCACCCCTGTTGCTTCATTCTGCACTTTCCATGCTTCTTTCTGCACCAGTCTTGCTTCTTTCTGCACCCCTGTTGTCTCTTTATGTACCTCTTTTGCCTCTTTCTGCACTTTTCTTGCCTTTTTCTGCACCTCTCTTCCCTCTTTCCCCACGTCTGTTGCCTCTTTCTGCACCTCATTTGCTTCTTTCTGCACCCCTGTTGTCTCTTTCTGCACTCGTCTTCCCTCTTTCTGTACCTTTCCTGCCTGTTTTTGCATCTCACTTGCCTCTTTCTGCACTTTTCCTGCTTTTTTCTACACCTCTGTTGCTTCTTTCAGCAATTCTCTTGCCTCTTTGTTCTCTTCTCTTGCCTGTTTCTGCACCTCTCTTGCCTCTTTTTGCACCTCTGTTGGGTCTTTCTGCACCTCACTTGCTCCTTTCTACCCTTCTCTTGCCTCTTTCTGCACCCTTGTCGCTTCATTCTGCACTTTCAATGCTTCTTTCTGCACCTGAATTGCTTCTTTCTGCACCCCTGTTGTCTCTTTATGTACCTCTTTTGCCTCTTTCTGCACTTTTCTTGCCTTTTCCTGCACCTCTTTCCTTTTTCTCCACGTCTGTTGCCTCTTTCTGCACCTCATTCGCTTCTTTCTGCACCCCTGTTGTCTCTTTCTGCACTCGTCTTCCCTCTTTCTGTACCTTTCCTGCCTGTTTTTGCATCTCACTTGCCTCTTACTGCACTTTTCTTGCTTCGTTCTAAACCCCTGTTGCTTCTTTCAGCAATTCTCTTGCCTCTTTGTGCACTTCTCTTGCCTGTTTCTGCACTTCTGTTGCCTATTTCTGCACCCCTGTTGCTTCATTCTGCACTTTTCATGCTTCTTTCTGCACCTATCTTGGTTCTTTCTGCACCCCTGTTGTCTCTTTATGTACCTCTTTTGCCTCTTTCTGCACTTTTCTTGCCTTTTTCTGCACCTCTCTTCCCTCTTTCTGCACGTCTGTTGCCTCTTTCTGCACCTCATTTGCTTCTTTCTGCACCCGTTGTCTCTTTCTGCACTCGTCTTCCCTCTTTCTGTACCTTTCCTGCCTGTTTTTGCATCTCACTTGCCTCTTTCTGCACTTTTCTTGCTTCTTTCTACACCTCTGATGCTTTTTTCTGCAATACTCTTGCCTCTTTGTGCACTTCTCTTGACTGTTTTTGCACCTCTCTTGCCTCTGTTTGCACCTCTGTTGGCTCTTTCTGCACCTCACTTGCTCCTTTCTACACTTCTCTTGCCTCTTTCTGCACCCCTGTTGCTTCATTCTACACTTTCCATGCTTCTTTCTGCACCTGTCTTGCTTCTTTGTGCCCCCCCTGTTGTCTCTTTATGTACCTCTTTTGCCTCTTTCTGCACTTTTCTTGCCTTTTTCTGCACCTCTCTTCCCTCTTTCTGCACCTCATTTGCTTCTTTCTGCACCCCTGTTGTCTCTTTCTGCACTCGTCTTCCCTCTTTCTGTAAAGTTTAAATATGTTTTATATATATATATATTATCTACTGGCGGTCGCCAGTAGATAGTTATAGTTAGGACCTATTTTCCATAGGAAATCCGCAACATTCTATTTGAAATAACTCTTACGTCGGTTGACGAATCTTCGCGAAATTTTCAAACTTTATGGCCCGCTCCGGTCCGCTCCTATCCTGAAAGTCTCGGGGTGATTCTTCAAGTGGGGGCCGAGAAAAAAGGGGGGTCCCAAAACATGTTTTCCCCATTCATTTTCCCATAGGAAACTTTAGCCACGGCTACAGCCCGAACTGCTGTACGTAATTACACCAAATTTGGCAAAGAGGTAGTTCTTGGTTCAGAAAGAACCCTTTTTGTTAAATAGTGTAAATCCATTCAGTAGTTCCTGAGAAAATCAAAAGGAAAATCACATATATATCTATGGCCGCGTAGGGTCCGCGTACCCTCCCGATCACGAGCTGCATGCTAATTGGCTGTCAACACTCCAAATCAGGAAGTGTTGGCAGCCATTTTGTCCCTCGGTAGAACCGAGGGACAGAAACAAGTGCTCAAAACGCACAAAGGGGGCAGGGTAGAAACACCCTGACCCCCTAGGTCTGCTCAGGGGGTCCCACAAGGACCCCCAGGGCAGAAAAAAGCATTTAAAAAAAAAAAAAATCGCCGGGATGCGCTTAGGGTGCGCGGATCTCGCCGATTAAAAAAGAAAAAGCAAGTGCGCAAACGCAAAAAGGGGGCAGGGGAGAAACGCCCTGACTCCCTAGGTCTGCTCAGGGGGTCCCACAAGGACCCCCTGGGCACAAAAAGGCATTTAAAAAAAAAAAAAAATCGGCAGGATGCGCTTATGCCGATAAAAAACAAAAAAATCAAAGCGCGGTCTCCCGCGCTTTGATACTATTTTGCCCCCGGGTGGCCCAAGTCCTGGGGGCATGGGGGGTTTATTAAAATAATGCTGGGGGGGCCTCTAAGGGCCCCCCAAGCCCCGGGGACTGCCACCCCCGGGGCTTTCAATTTAAAATGGTGCGGGAGGGCACTCGGCCCTCCCGCAGCCCCGGGGACCACCACCTCCCCGGGCCTTCTTTTTAAAAAAAAAAACATTTCCTGTGAGGGGGGGCTCAAGCCCCCCCACACGCCCCGGGGACCGCCACCTCCCCGGGGCACTAATAATGTAAATGCGGGGGTCCGTAACGGACCCCCGAGCCCCGGGGACCACCACCTCCCCGGGGCTTTAAAGACATGGGAGGGGGGCCGTGCTGCCCCCCTCCTGGAGCCTGTGGTGGCCCTGGGGACCGCCACCCTCCTGCAGTGTCCCGGGGTGCTTACCCCCGGGACACTGCTGTTTGCAATGGCAGGACGGGAGCCTCGCGGCTCCCGTCCTGCCATTGCAAACTTGCTTTGCTTCATTGAAGCGAGAGCAGGGAAACCTGCTCTCGCTTCAATGAAGCAAAGCAGAATTGCTTTTCCATAAGGGGAGCTGCATGTCAGCAGCTCCCTTATGGAAAAGCAATGCCGGCTCCTGCAGGACGCGGGGAGCCGGCGGGACCGTGCGGGGATTGGGCACCCCCACGGTCCCCAACGAGTGGCCAGGCCCCGGGGATGGGGTCCCCGGGGCCATTAGTGGCCCGGGAGGGGGCCACGCAGCCCCCTCCCAAAAAGGAATTTTTTTACAACAAAAAAAAAGGACGCAAAGGCCGGCCCCGGGGGATGGGGTCCCCGGGGCCTTTAATGGCCTGAGGAGGGGGGCCACGCAGCCCCCCTCCAAATATATATATTTTTTTTAAAAAGAGGGCATGCCCCGGGGGATGGGGTCCCCGGGGCAAATACAGGCCCAGGGAAGGGGGGCCACGCGGCCCCCTTCCCGTGTATAAAAAAAAATAAAAAAAAATAAAGGAACAGCCTCAGGCCCCGGGGGATGGGGTCCCCGGGGACAAAAGTGGACGAGGGAAGGGGACCCACGCAGCCCCCCTCCCATTAAAAAAAAGAATGCAAAAAAAAAAAACGGCATCGTGCCGAAGGCCCCGCCCCCTCCCTGCAGCACTCTGCAAACGCGCCCCCTGGCGCGTTGTAAGAAGGGGAAGTAATTCCCCTTGAATACTGGGGGTCCCTGGGGGCCAACTAGCCCACCAGGAACCTCCAGTATGCGCCAGGGAGCTGCGTTGCAGAGAGGTGTTCAGAGGCCACGCCCCTTTTTACACCTCTCTGCAACGCAGCTCTGTGGCGCTTTTTGGAGGTACATGATGGGCTAGTTGGACTCCAGGGACCCTCAGGATTCAAGGGGACTTAATCCCCCAACTTAAAACGCGCCACGGGGCGCGTTTGCACAGTGCTGAAGGGAGGGGGCAGGGCTTCAGGTGACATGTGTGCAAACAGGCCCCATGGGGCGTTTTAAGATGGGGAATTAAATTCCCTTCAATCCTGAGGGTCCCTGGGGGCCAACTAGCCCACCAGGTACCTCCAGTAAGTGCCACGGAGCTGCGTTGCAGAGTGTTGTAAAAAGGGGCGTGGCCTCTGAACATCTCTCTGCAACGCAGCTCTCTGGCGCATACTGGAGGTATCTGGTGGGCTAGTTGGCCCCTAGGGACCCTCGGGATTGAGGAGGAATTAATTCTCCAACTTAAAACGCACAACAGGGCGTGTTTGCAGACATGTCACCTCAGGGCCCACCCCCTTCCTTCACCATTGTGCAAATATTCCTCTAAAATCAGCCGAACTACGAATTCCGATTTACTCACCTGTTATCAGGAGAGACCTCAGTGCTGCATCTTTGAGCCCAGTACTGATCCTGAAAAATAATTTTAACCGTACATACCAGTAACTTGAATTTCCTTCCATAGGATATCATTGCCTGCTTTTTGCTGAAAAAGTTTCTAAGTGTCGATTTTTGAAACATACAAATATTCCTCTAAAATCAGCACAACTACGAATTCCGATTTACTCACCTGTTATCAGGAGAGACCTCAGTGCTGCATGTTTGAGCCCAGTACTGATCCTGGAAAGTAATTCTAACCGTACTTACCAGTAACTTGAATTTCCTTCCATAGACTAACATTGACTGGTTTCACTTGGAAATTCTTCTGTGTGTGGAGTTTTGGAACTTTATAATATTCCTCTAAAATCAGCCGAACTACGAATTCCGATTTGCTCACCTGTTATCAGGAGAGAACCCAGTGCTGCATCTTTTAGCCCAGCACTGACCCTGAAAAGTAATTCTAACCGTACTTACCAGTAACTTGTATTTCCTTCCATAGGAATCCATTGTCTGGTTTTCAGCAGAAAAGTTTCAAAGTGTCGATTTTCACAAACTACAAATATTCCTTAAAAATCGCCTGTATGACTTAAACGCATTCTTTCAACTGTTTACAGGAGATGCACCAGTGCTGGATCCAGGATCCACCACTGAGTAAGAAAAAGCAACGATAACACTACTTACCTGCTAAGTGAATTTCCTCCCATAGGATAACATTGGTGATTCTATGTGAAAAAGTTTCTAAGTGTCAACTTTTAAAATACAATAATATTCCTTAAAAATCAGTACTGTAACCAAAACGCTTTTACTCAACTGTTTACAGGAGATGTCCCAGGACTGAATCTAGGATCCAGTCCTGTGGTTAGAAAAGTAATCCATAAAGTAACTAATTGCATTTAACTAGAAATTCACATTGAGCTCAATGTTGCATTGTGTTTGAAATTGTGTTGCCCATTGCAACAACTGTAACTACTGTACTTAAAAGTCTATTGCCTATTTGCAAAGAATTTAAACTAAAGTAATTCATTCTGAGAAAGTATATTTTGTAATGTAATTACAATGTAATTTAAAAAATAAATAGTTTAAAAAAATGTAGAAAATCAGTATCAAAAAAATAAAGATAACAATTAATACATTTAAAAATTGTAGTTTACAAAACCTTGGAAATTCACTGAAAAAAACCATAGGTTTCAGACATGTTATAGTTCGGAATTAGCATTTAAAAAACCTTTGAAATTCACTGAAAAAACCATAGGTTTCAGACACGTTATAGTTAGAAATTAGCATTTAAAAAACCTTTGAAATTCACTGAAAAAACCATAGGCTTCAGGCACGTTATAGTTAGAAATTAGCTTTTAAAAAACCTTTGAAATTCACTGAAAAAACCATAGGTTTCAGACACGTTATAGTTAGAAATTAGCATTTAAAAAACCTTTGAAATTCACTGAAAAAACCATAGGCTTCAGGCACGTTATAGTTAGAAATTAGCATTTAAAAAACCTTTGAAATTCACTGAAAAAACCATAGTTTTCAGACACGTTATAGTTAGAAATTTGCATTTAAAAAACCTTTGAAATTCACTGAAAAAACCATAGGTTTTAGGGACAGTTATAGTTAGTTGGACATTGCACTCGTACAAAACCCGTGAAATTCCCCCGTTATAGTTAGTTCAGCTAACTATAACTCGCGCCCCGCAATGCACTGCTGATGACGTCACATATTACATCACTCATGACATGGTCAGTGACATCACTGATGACATCACTGATGACATCTCAAATGACATCACTGATGACATCATCCATGTGATAATTTCATGCATCTTCTCACACCCTAATATAACTTTTGATACACCCACTGTAAATTACAGACTGCCATTCTCAAAACCATAGACACTCCAACACCAATAACTACATACCCACTCACTGATTCTTAGGTCTACACACACATCCACTCACTCACCCGTACAGTCACTCATACTTACGGTCACTCAGTACAGGACTATCATATGCACTCATACACCTACATAGACACTCACACACCGCCACTCATCCATAGAGGTACTCACACACCTAGTCAGTCATGCAAATAATTAATCACACTGCCATTTACTCACCTATACAGTTATACACACACCAGCTCACTTACTCATACAAATACTAGCATATTCTTACGCTCTTATACAATCACTGATACAAGCACACACTCATCCATACAGTCACTCTCACAATCACACACTCTCGCTTATAGCTATTTATATACTCCAACACACATATATACTGCCTTTCACATATGTAGTTACTCACACATGTACCACTGGGACATACATTCACTCACTAACACACTCTTACACACACTTACCCACCCATACAGTCTATCACAGATGCACTCTTGAAACCATCCACCCAGTGAATCACCCACTCACACATCTATGCACAGAGTCGCACACACCCCATCCACACAAACACTCAGGCACCCATACAGATACTCAGACAACCAATCAATAACTCATATAGACACTCATGTAGCTATTCACAAACCCATGCAGCCACTTACACAGCAACAGACAGACGGATTCAGACATTCACCCAGTTTAGTCACTAACCCATCCCATGCATTCAGTAAGATACGTTTAATCACTCACTTATAGAGTTAGTCACGCACCTACTAAATCATCCATACAGACACTTATACACCCACTCATTCTTCAATACGCCTTTCCCTATATATATTAAAAATATCTAAACTTACAGAAACACAGTTACTGCATCATGTCATCAGTGATGTCACTGACCATGTCATGAGTGATGTAATATGTGACGTCATCAGCAGTGCATTGCGGGGGCGCGAGTTATAGTTAGCTGAACTAACTATAACGGGGGAATTTCACGGGTTTTGTACGAGTGCAATGTCCAACTAACTATAACTGTCCCTAAAACCTATGGTTTTTTCAGTGAATTTCAAAGGTTTTTTAAATGCAAATTTCTAACTATAACGTGTCTGAAACCTATGGTTTTTTCAGTGAATATATATATATGTGTGCTCGGTTTGAACTAGCAAGAGCATTTTGATTTCTTGTTCAAAGTGGAGCACTTTGCTTTTTACACCCAGGGAGCTGCATGTTAGCAGCTCCCTGGGTGTAAAAAGCAATGCCGGCTACCAAAGGAGGAGGGAGCCAGCCGGGACCGAGGTGCTTCAGACACCCACGCGGTCCCCAAGGAGATGGCCATGCCCCGGGAGATGGGTTTCCCGGGACCGAAAATGGCTCGGGAGGGGGCCTCTCAGCCTCCTCTCCTTTTTAAAAAATAAATAAATAAATGGTTGGGCCCCAGGGATGGGGCCCCAGGGCCAAAATTGGCCTTGGAAGGGAGGCCGCTCAGTCCCCCTCCTTTGAAGAAAACAAAAAAAAAAAATGGCCTAGCCATGGGGAATGGTGTCCCTGGGGCCAAAAATGGCCCCCCTCCCCTTTGGAAATTAAATATAAGCAAAGGGCTAGCCCTGGGGAAAGGGGTCCTCGGGGCCGAAAGCGGCCTCAGGAGGGGCACCGCACGGCCCCCTCCCATTTCACAATAACATGAAACAAAGGGTAAGGCCCCAGGGGATGTGGTCCCCAGGGCCCAAAAAGGTCAAGAGAAGGGGGGCCACACAGCCCCCTTCCTCAAATGAAAAAAAAAAAAAGCCAGCAACTCGCCGAAGGCCCCGCCCCCTTTCTCCACTACTCTGCAAACGCACCTCCTGGCGTGCTCTTGGTTGGGGGATTAAGTCCCTTTTGCTGCTGAGGTCCCTTAGGGGCCAACTAGCCCATGGATCCTCAAGAGCCAAGGGGACTCCATCTCCCAAATAGTAGTGCTCCAGCAGGCATGTTTGCAAAGTGGAGGAGACAGAGGGTGTGGCCACCAAAAACCTCTCAGCAAACCCACTGTGTGAGACTGATGGAGGTAACAGGAGGGCCCAAGGACCCTCAATAGCCAAGGGAACATTGTCCCCTTACTAGTAGTGCGCCAGGAGGTTTGTTTGCAGAATGGTGAAGAAAGGGGGCGTGGCCTGCTATCAGATCTCAGCAATCCTGCTGTATGGGACTTACTGGAGGTAATAGGAGGGGTAGTTGTCCCACAAGGACGTCCTTGGGGGCCAACTACCCCTCCTGTTACCTCCAGTAAGTCCCACACAGCATGATTGCTGAGAAGTTGTCAGAGCTCATGCCCTCTTTATTTATTTGTGTTTTTATAGAGCACGAACTTGACCCGTTAGGGTATCAGAGCGCTTTACAGGATTAACAGGTTGAAAACAAGAGACTTAGAAGGGGGTTGGAAAACATATGGGATACAAACATGTAAAAAAAATTACGAGAAAATAGAGGTCTCAGATCCTTGGGAGGGATGTCTGGAGGTGCCGGTGGATAGCATCCGGATAGTCCAAGGTGTGGCAGTAAACGGAAGAAGATCAACACTGAGGTGGTTGCAGTGCAAGAGATTAGGAGAGGAATTTGCCCATTAGGAAGGTTTTGGCCTCCTTTTTAAAGCGTGCCAGAGATGGAATTCTTCTAATGGTGGGCGGGAGTGAGTTCCATATTCTTGGTGCGGCCCCAGAGAAGGCCCGATTGTACGTGTTTTTTTTTTCCGCAAGCGTGCTGGTTGGAGCAAGAGGTCTCTGGCAGACCGGGAGTTTCTGGTTCCTCCGGATACAACAAGTTTCTGGGCAAGAAATGCAGGGGAATTGGAGTATAGCGCCTTTTGAGTGATACAGGCCAGTTTAAGTTTGATTCTAGCCTCAAAAGGAAGCCAGTTCAGAGCTTTCAGGTGTGGTGAGATGTGGTTGAATTTCCTTGAACCTGTTAGTAGTCTGGCGGCCGCGTTGAGGCAGGCTTTTAATGGGGCCAGGTCAATCTTGGGTAAACCCGAGAGGGTAGAACATCCATATTCCAGTCTAGAGATGACTAGTGCCTGGACTGCTATTTTTAGGTCCGGAGTGTCAAGGAAGGGTTTCAGTTTTCTTAGGTAGCTCAGATGAAATCTGGCTGATTTGGCCATTGAGTTGATGTGGTCACTCATGTTCAAGCTGCAGTCAAGGGTTATTCCCAGGGATTTGGCGGAGTCCACTATGGTCGGTAGGCAGTTCAAAGCTGTGATCGCCTTAATCCATTCCTGAATGTCAGGGTTGGTTTTGGGTGGGGAGATTAGGAGAAATTCTGTTTTTTTTGCATTGAGTTTGAGCTGGTTGGCGGTGAGCCAATGGACAGTCAACTTCAAGGCCTCATTCAGGGAAAGAATCTCCTCAGGACAAGAGATTTTGATGTAGATCTGGGTGTCGTCGGCATACATGTGGTAGGAGATATTTGCGTTGTGTAATACTTCAGCTAGCGGTTCAAGGTAAAGATTGAAGAGGGTAGGGGACAAGGTTGATCCTTGAGGGACTCCAACCATGATCGGAGCGGACAGGTTACCGTTGATTAGGAATCTCTGTGAGCAGTTCTGGAGGAAGGACCTAAACCATTCCAGGGCAGGGCCATCCAGACCCATCCTGAGTTTGAGGCGTTCAAGGAGTTTTTCATGGTTGACTGTATCGAAAGCCGAAGATAGATCTAGAAGGATTAGGAGACAGGTTTTGCCTTGATCAAGGGCTTGGAGGGCATCATCCACGACGTGGAAAAGGGTGGTTTCAGTGCTATGTCCAGGCCTGAATCCGGATTGGAAGTCGTCTAGCAGGTGGAAGTTGGTGATGTGTTGGCTCAACTGCTGTTGCACACATTTCTCTAGAACTTTAGCTAGGAGTGGGATATTAGATATAGGTCTAAAGTTGTCAGGGGAAGCGGGATCCAGCGTAGGTTTTTTTAAGATGGGGATGACTTGGCCAGCTTTCAGAGAGTCAGGTATCGACCCCTGTAGAAGGGAGGCGTTGATTATTGCAGTCCAACTAGGAATGATAGATTGAGAGGCGGCGGCTAAGCAGTTAGAGGGTAGTGGGTCATTAAAGTCTTGTTCAGGTTTAGGGAGGAAAGAATTTTCGAGACGGAATGTTCGTCATAAACTTTGAAATTGGTCCAGAGCGCTTGGTTTTTGGGTGACGTCTGGGGGGGCAGCGCGAAGAGCGGAGGCAGATCCGGAAGGGGTTGGGAGCCGGTGGCGGATCTAAGTTCGTTTCCTAGGGCAGTGATTTTGTCGGAGAAAAAGGAGGAGAATTCCTCGCCTGATTTTAGGGATTTAGGGGTTTCTTTAGAGGTTTTAGCCAGTTTGTTGGATTGGTGTTTAGCCATTTCGAAAAGTTTGCGAGGTCTGTTCTTGGCGTTCCCCAGTTCAGATCTGAAGAATTATTTTTTTGAGTTGAGGATGTTCCTGTTATAGGTGTTTCTGGACTGGCGGAGAAGTTTTAAATGTGCGGCTGAGGGGTGCTGTCTCCAAGTTCTTTCTGCCTGCCGGAGGGATCTCCTCTCATTGTTTAGGGATCCGTTGAACCAGGGGTTTCTGTCTTTGATTTGGGTTCTTTTTAGTTTTAGCGGAGCAAGATCATCAAGAATGTTAGATATGGTTGTGGAGTAGTGTTCATTGAGGTTATTGACCGTTGTGATATGAGGGGGGGGGGTCAGACTTGCAGTGAGCAGCCAGTTCCCCATGATCAAGGTTCTTGGTGTCTCTGACCCAACGTTTCGGAATCACAGGTTGCGGTGCCCATGTCTTGTGGGTGCCATGTAGTAGGAAAGTGATAGCGTGGTGGTCAGACCAATCGCGTGGGTCTATAGAGATAAACTTGACCATTGACTCTTTAGCGATGATCCAGTCTTGAGTGGCGCCTTTTGAGTGTGTTGGAAGTGAGCAGGCTTGGGTAAGGGCTTGGTCGGCCAGGAGGTCTTTGATGGCATTGACCTGAGGGTCCTTGAGGTCGTTCCAGTGCAGGTTGAAATCACCAAGGAAAATATCTTTAGAATTGGGGGAAACCTTGGCTGTGATGATTTCCATGAGGTGGTCGGTGAAGGTGTCGTTCATGCCTGGGGGGTGGTAAAAGATGTGCAGACTACACAGTTGTGTGGCGTTGCTGCATATGGAAAGTGCAAGGTATTCGCTGGAGTCTGTGGAATTTGCCAGAAGTTCAGTGACGAGGAGGTTAGAGCGGTAGATGCAGGCGATGCCTCCCCCTTTTCTTATTAGATTGCCTGTCCAGTCTTGCAATGTTATAGTTGGGACCTCACTCTGCAAATGTGCCTCCCAGAGCACAACTACTTGGGGGATAAAGTCCCCTTGGCTCCGGAGGGACCATGGGGGTCAAGAAGCCCTCCTGGAACCTCCTGTAAGTCCTACGCAGTAGAAATCCTGAGAGCTGTTTGGAGGGCCAGCCCCCTTTCTCCACCTCTTTGCAAACATGACTGGTAGTTAAAAAATCTTAGAAATTAATTAAAAAAAACAAAGGTTACAGAGTCGTTATAGTCAGGAATTAGCATTAAAAAAAACTTAGAAATTCACTGAAAAAAACAAAGGTTACAAGGATGTTATAGTTAGCAAATAGAATTAAAAAAACCTTAAAAATTCACTAAAAAAACAAAGGTTACAGGGACGTTATAGTTAGGGTCAGATTGTACTCATACAAAACCTGAGAAATTCAGCTGTTATAGTTAACTGAGTTAACTATAACTCGCGCCTCCGCAATGCACTACTTATGACCACACATATTACATCACTTACCGCTAGCCAGTAAAAAAAACCTAAGAGACGAGAGACAGGAGTGCATGGAAGGAAGGCACTGAAGCCTACTGAGGCACTCTCTCTACCAACCCTATCCAATCTCCCCCTGCTGATGTCTTATGACAGGAGTTGATTATTCTTGGGGTACGCAGATGGTAGGAGGGTATTGGGAAATTCTTCAGCTGCCATGTAATTCCTGACATAAGGTTTGCTTCATGATAGCTCATCTCTCCCAGAAGTGAGAATAAATCTAGATGTGTGGATGTGTGCTGCAGACCCCAGCTGCCAGAGCCAGAAACAAACTCAAATACCTTTATTGTAGTGAGACTACAAATCTAAGTCTTGCTAAAGGCACTGAATGATAAAACTGAGCTCAAAGATCATCTAACCTAAGCCTTGAGACTTGCCTGGGAAACATTTGACCTGGTGATGGGGAGACCTACCTTGATTTGCTAAAGAGAGAAGGCACACCAGAGAGAAGGCTGAGGTGGGAGCAGAATAAAAGTCACTGTAGGCCTAGTGCCAGTGCTAGACCTTGTGCATACTGAGTCAGAGCAGTGATTTATTTTCAGCTGCTCTGTGTTCCCTGTTCTTGCCTCTCCCCAGAGGGTGGCATGGCAATACCCCTTTTGCTCACAAACACCAGTCGCCCATATATATAATAATAAAAAGAAGATCATTTGTATAGCGCTTGGTTACACATTATCGGTGGGTCCCTGCACTGGACCAGAGATCATAGTCAAGGAGAGAGAAACAAGGGCAAGAGACATCAGGCCTAATTAAATTGAATATGGTTACTGAAATAGCCATGTTTACAAATTCAGAGGGGGAATCTCTGAGGACACTGGGAAGAGAATTCCATAATTTAGCCGCTAAGTAGGCAAAAGATTTTGCTCCCATTCTTGCTTTCCTGATCTTGGGGATAGTTGCCAGATTCTCATTAGAAGATATGAGATTCTGGTTAGGTATATAAGTTTGGACCAATGAGTGAAGATAGCTGGGGCCTTGTTTATTTAGTATGTGATGGCATATGCATAGAGCTTTGAAGCTGATTCTTTTAGACACTGGAAGCCAGTTTATCTGGTCTAGAGGGCCTGATGCTGAGGATCTTTTGGGAAGATTTAGAGTCAATCTCGCTGCCTCATTTTGAGCTCGTTGCAGCAATCTGAGATTTCCTTTAGAAGCACCCAGGTAAAGAACATTCCCATAGTCTAGTTGGGAAGTAATGAGTGCGTGGACTATTGTTTTAACAAGATTTAGTAGGAATTAGGTCAAGGATTTTCCTCAGTGTCTTTAGGGTGCCAAAACATTTTCCGGCAGTGTTGGACTTGGCCCTTATGTTCCCAAAATTTTTCGCTTTTCCCCCCTGGCCTATGTATTTACATGTTGTGTCTCAAATATGAATGGGGAATACTGTATAATGGTGTCACGGTCACTTTTAAAATGGACGCCATTCCTGCCTGCCCTTGTGCCGCCTGACTGAGGAAATTGTTTCTCTATGAGGCCCTAAAGAGGGGGGAACCCTTAGAGCCCTGCGGGGACCTTTCCGATTACCCCTCCGCATATTTAAGGGATGGATTTGGTAGAGACCGTGAGGGGGACTCAGAGTGAGGGGTCCCAGTCCATAACCCTGGAGGGCGGTGACTCTGAGGAGGAAGGAGATGTTAGGGCAGAGACACCGGTAGCGAATGAGGACACCATAGAGAGGGAGTCCCGTGCTGGGTCCAGCCCCAGGGGCACTGCCCCACCCCTTTCCCTGTCCCCAGAAGAGTGGGTAGATAGGAGGGAAGAACGGAAGCACCAGCTGGCGCTGGAAAGGCTCAGAGTGGAGCTCGCGCAGCTGAGAGTTGAAGAAAAGAGGCTAGAGACCGAGAGGGTCCTAGCACAGGAGAGAATGGCTGAGGCAGAGAGGGCCTTCGCCAGGGAGAGACTAGCTCAGGGGGGTAGGTTGTCCCCTGAGAGTGGTGTCTGTGGTCTGGATTCACCAGTGAGGGTGGGATCCAGTGGTGACAGCGAGAGTGAAGCCAGTGCAGGAAGTCCCACTCCCAGAGCCCGAAAGATGGTGCCTGATCCCTAGGAGGAGGGGGGCAGGTTGGAATTTAGGGGCGGCAAGAAACTGTCCCATCAGTCTTGGGGGGAGTATGTGGACGTGTGTTGGACCGCACTGGAGGAGTGGATGGTGTGTGGCGCGGTGACAGATGGGGAAGGGCTGTTCCGCCTGATCATCAGGGAGCATGTGCTCAAGAGTTGTTTTCCCAGGTTGCGCCACCACCTGTTGCAGTGTGGGCTCTCCGACCCCAGGGAGCTTGCACGGGAGGCAGACCTTTGGGTGAGTGCCAGAGAGTCTGAGAGGGCATTGGGGAGTGATCCTGAAGGGAGTGGTGCAGGGATCTTCCAACCCAGCGAGGTGGGAGAGGTGGAGAATAGCCCAGCTAGGTCCCAGGATAGTGAGAGGGTTGTAGGGCCTCACATCCTATCTATAGGAAGGGGTGAGACGGGGAGGTGTCCCGAGGTGCCCCAACCGCAGTCTCAGGGCCTGGAGAGTTCCATAAGGGAACCCCAGGTTGGGAGCCTAGGCTGTCCCGATGGGCTATCCATGGAAGGGGATCCCCCAGTGTCAGGAGAACCCGGGGCATCTATAATCTGAGCTCCAGGGGTTCTGGGGTCTGCTCAGTCACAGGGTTTAGATCCTGGGCTGGGGTGCCAGGTTCAGGTGCTGCCTGACCTGGAGGGAGGGGCACTTGTAATCAATGTCCCCACCGGTTTCACTTCCAGGGGTACTTCTCCAGGTGGGAGGGTGCGGAACTCTGGAAGGGGGTGCCGAGGGAGGAAGGACTTGCCTCTGGCACCGGCTCAGCCACAGGGTTTAGATCCTGGGCTGGGGTGCCAGATTCAGGGGCTGCCTGACCTGGCGGGAGGGACGTCTGTAAGCAGTGTCCCTCCGGAGCTGTCTTCCAGGGGTACCACTCCAGTTGGGAGGGTGCGGAACTCTGGGAGGGGGTGCAGAGGGAGGGAGAACTCGCCTCTGGCACCGGGGCAACCTAAGGGTTTAGACCCTGGGTTGGTGGATCGGTTGCAGGGCCACGGCCCTGGACGAGTGAGAGAGTGGTGGTCTGAGGGTGCCCTGCATAGGAGGAGCGTGCGGAACCCCAGAAGGAGAGGTAGGGGGAGGAGAGCCTCGCCCCTGACTTGTGGACAGTGTGAGAGTGTGGTCCCCAGGTGGGAAGACCAGTGGCAGTTTGGGACTGCACGGAGGAGGAGGAGAGTGGTCAACGGGCACTACGGGCCTGGGGCTACTGCCCCCCACTCTGTGAGACAGCCAGGGCCAGAGACATCTGGATAGCCAAGGGGCCGGTCCTGGCTGCAGCCAACTAGGGAGCACCAGGGGGGTGGCCGAGTTGGTCCAGGAGGAGTTGAGAGAGGGAACCATCGGGTTCCAGAGTGGAGAAGAACCTGCGGGTGCCCCTGCAGTTGTGGGCCCGCATCCACGTGTTCTCGCCCCAAGCAGGGAAGCCCATCAAGGCATTGATCGGTCTACCCTGGCTTTTGGCTGGGAGGGGGTTGTGTTGGATTTGGCCCTTATGTTCCCAACATTTTTCGCTTTTCCCCCCTGGCCTATGTATTTACATGTTGTGTCTCAAATATGAATGGGGAATACTGTATAATGGTGTCACTGTCACTTTTAAAATGGACGCCATTCCTGCCTGCCCTTGTGCCGCCTGACTGAGTTGAGTGGCGGTCTAGATGTTGTTTCCCAGCACTCCCAGCTTTTGGAGGGAAACCTGGCAGCCAGGGTGCCCTACACCTCCCCCTAAACCAGTTAAGACCGGTTCCCCAGGGAACCTTCCAGAAGTTGCCAGCCTTTTCTGGTAGGTGGGGTGAGGGGCGGATATATAGGGGGGCTGGGCTGCCATGTGCTCAGTGACAGAGCAGGAGAAGTGACCGAGGGGGAACTCTGCCAGGAGGTACCGCCACATTGGGCCTGTGTGCTGGCCCCTGTGCCCATCTGCAACCCTCTGTTGTCCCCAGGGCCAGTAAAAGGGACACTGCCGGAGTGGAGGCTGCTGTGCTGGCAGGATTGCCACCATAATGGAGGATGACCGTTCCGAGGAGCTGCTGCTTCAGGACTGGTGAGCCGCCCTGCTAGCCCCTGATCTCGCCCTGCACTACTTGTCTCCTGGCCTCTAGCGCCTCGTGAGCTCCATATTGGGACTGCCTGTACTTGAAGATGTGAGGAGCGTGGGCAACACCTTCCCCTGTGGGCCCTGGACCTGTGAGGTCCCTAGCGCCTTGGGAGCGCTTTTCCGTAAAGGACTGTGGCCGCCTGCACCCTAGCGCCTGGGGAGCGCTATACCTAATGTGCCAGAAGAAGGGAGATGGTGCCTGCAGCGCTGGACTGCCACGTGTCCCGAGGGGATCCCTGGTGTGCGTGGGATTTCCCCCCCAGTGCTGCTGAATGAGGAGCGGGTGCCTACCCCGCATTGCCAGCCTCCGCGGGTGCCCACCCCGCGTGTGCGCCACCCTGTGGTGCCCTGTGAACCAGCGGGAGCCCACCCCGTGGTTTGTATGCTAATTCGACGGGAGCCTACCCCGTATTGCCCCAGCGCAAGAGAAAATTGCCCAAGATCACCGCTGCGGCCCGAGTCGCCGAGCGCACCAGGAGCGGGTGCCCACCCCGCCGTATGCTTTAAAGTGAGCGGGTGCCCACCCCGCTAATTACTGCCGCGGCCTCTGCGCTGTGGAGAAGAAGCGCTGTGGAGAAGAAGCGCTGTGAAGAGGAAGCACTGTGAAGCAGAAGCGCTGTGAGGAAGAAGCGCTGTGAAGAGGGGAAGCGCTGTGAGCCCCTGTCACCGCCGCGGCCCTCGCGCCGCCAAGCCTGGAGAAGTTGTGGCCAGGATCACCGCCGCGGCCCAGGCGCCGCATGAGAGGAGCCGTGATTACCGATTAGGCTGCCCCGGAGCTGCCGCGCGCAGGAGACGTCGCCTAGCAACCAGGGCGCCGGCCGCGCCCCCAGGAATTCGCGACACCATTGGTCCCCGGGCGGAGAGCTGTTGGAGGCCCGGGCGAAGTCAGGAGAGGAGTTGGGACGAGGCGGGAGCCTACCCCGCCTCGTGTGCTGCCGGAGGTCCAAGGACGGGGCAACGCGAGCCTTCCAGAGAAGCCCCGGGTCCCAGGAGGGGCCCCGGGTGAAGGGGAGAAGCCGCCTCGCGTGCAGCGTCAGTGAGGGGAGCAGGGGACTGTCGAGGTACAGGCTGGTGCCTGTCCCCTGCCCGAAGGAGTCCTCCACAGGAGCCCGGTGAGTGGGGCTCGGCTGCCTGGGGGTTGGGGGCAGTGTCGGGGCGCATGGTCGGTGCCCGCCCCCCTGGACCAGGTCGGATTCTCTACAACTGCCCCGCTGGACAGTGGGCAGTTGTAACGGTTTGAGGAGCAGTTGGGCCTCACCTAGGACTACCGAGTCCCTGAGGGGACCCCAATTCCGTTAGGGCCAGCTCCGTTTCCACAGCGGTCTGCCGGACAGTGGCCGCTGCAACTTGAGTGAGACTTTTGGAGGCGCCAGCGACTAATCTGCCGCAGCCTGGGGTATTAAGTCTAGGTACCCCCCTGTGTGCCCTGCTGATATCAGGTGTGATGCCCTATGGGGGATGTCCTATTGGCCTTCATTCCACGCGTAACGCTGATGTAGGGGTGCCAATTGGGGAATGCTGAGTGCTGCCGATCTTATGCCCAGTATGTCTCCCCTGAAATGGTGATAAACCCCCCCACATGAGAATTACCTACAGGTATTGCCCATCTGCATATTAGTTAATACCTGCATTGCCATCACCCATGCATAGGAGATGTGGCCTTACTGAAGGAGTTCTGAGGAAATGTTACCTTGATGTTGAATGCCCACACAAGGGATGTTGCCCTATTGAAGTGCTTAAGAAGTGTTCCTAAGGTTCCTATGTTGAATGATATTACCTGCCTCTTAAGGGTCAATCTTTGTGCACTGCACACAAGTGAATCCATGCTCATGAAAGGTTCCTGGTGTGGTATACCTACGCCAGGGGGGGGGTACCTTACTGAAAGTGATTAAGAACTGTTCCTATGATGTTTGCAAGCCTGCATTAGGCTCTTTGTCGAATTGAATGTACCTGATTGGGGCCCCTGCCCCGGGTATCACCTGCAAGTCATCATCTACAGTGTTATGTGTATACCTGCATCTAGTTTCTGGTTAATGGAATGTGCCTAAATGAGCTTGTGCCCATGTTAATACATGCCCTGCCTTACCTACAGTGTTACCTGTTTTGAGACGCTGGTTATTACTGTCTTTTCTACCTGCATGGAGGTCTGAGATCCTGATGTACTTGAATGACTTGCTCATGACTTTAGAGTGAAAGGCATTTATTGTTGCACTGAGTTTATCTGCCCCATCTACAGCTGACTTGAATTAGATAAAGAAACTTGTTTTTACATAACAGCCTGGTGTGGTCTCCTTTTTGTAGTGTGCCTGGTGTGTCGCCTGTGTGTGCTGCGCGGATGCTTCACACAATGCTCCGGGTTTAGCCTTCCCGCTCCGCACCACGCTACCCCGTTTCTAACAGGCAGTATTTCTGATTTGGTCTTCAAAGGAGAGGTTTGAATTGAAGACTACTCCCAGATTCTTGATCTTTTGTTTAGGGGTTCCCCCAGAGACACTGGCCACCAAGCTAATGTCCATTTTGAGGGAGTTCTTCCTACCAGCAGAATCTCTGTTTTGTAGGCATTTAATTTTAGACAGTTTTTAGTCATCCAAGAGGCAACGTCCGATAGGCAGGCCTTAAACCAATCAGCCGAGATGGCGGTGGAATCGGACAGATTTACTATTAATTGGGTGTTGTCATCACATGACACAAGTTGAACATTATGACTTTTAATGATATCTGCCAGGGGTTTTATACACACATTAGCTAAAGTAGGGCTCAGGATAGAGCCCTGGGGGACTCCTTTAGTGGAGTGGAACAGGTCCGAAACACAAGATTTAAGTGTACTTGGAATGATCGACCCTGCAGGAAGGAACTAAACCATTCCAGGGCCTTACCACTGATTCCAAAATCCTGAAGCCTTTGGATCAATATGTCTTGTGACACAGTGCCGAAGGATGCACTCAGGTCGAGTAATATCAGGGCCGAGATATGGCCCACATCTGCATTCTGTCTCAGTGCTTCCTCTGATAGGAGGAGGGCAGAGTCTGTTGAGTACACTGCCCTAAAACCGAATTGTGTGGGGTCTAGTAACTATTTGGACTCTAGGAAACAAGAAAGACATTATTAACGTGCTTCTCTAGTAATTTTGCCCCAAACGGAAGGAGGGAAATAGGTCTAGTATGGAAGGATCAATGGAAAGATTTTTCCTAATAGGAATTACCATAGCATGTTTCCAAGGTTTGGGTACAGTGCCAGACATGATATATAGCTTCAGAAGTTCTTGTAGGAGGGGGCGATCACGGTACACGGATCACTGCAGAATTCTGGGTGGGGCTGGGTCGGGGGGAGCCTGGTTTAATGGATGAAAAGATAGCGCTAACTTTGGATATAGAAGGGAAAGGAAGATCCCTTAAGTCCCCTGGTTGTTCTCTAATCCTAACAGTGCCTTCTTTCCTTAAAGAATCCGGAAAGTTTTCGTAGATTTTGGTCACTTTGTCGGAGAAGAAAGTTGCAATGTTGTTGCACAATTTGCACAAGGGAGAAATGTTATCCGAGATGCGTTCAGAGTTCATGAGTGATTTAAGCAAGGAAAATAATTCCTTGGTAGGATTTCTGGCTGAGTCGATCATCTGAGCATAGTACTCCTTGAGTTCTGATCTTATACGTTTGTGGTAGGTTTTAAGAGCCTCTTTAAGGCGGGTGCGGCTATCGGTGCTATAATCCTTCCTCCATTCGAGCTCAAGGCATTTACATTGTTTTTTCAGTGAGGCAAGCTGTTCATTAAACCAGGGAGCTGAAGGCGACGCTCTAACACTCTGGGGTCGATTCCGATTCGGGCCGGAAAAAGCACCGACCGACTCGGATCCGGAAAAAATACCGACCGACACGTACCAGTGGCGCCCGACACGCCAAGTACGATGCAAGCCGCGATAAATCCGACCGACACGTCAGGAAACCAAGCCGACCGACCGAGCCGCTCGGAAAATAGCAATCCGGCCGGAAAAACACGCGAATCCAACCGACCGACACGCACCCGGAACAAATCCGACCGAATCGTACCCGCCAACTCCAACCTGCAAAGTACGATGCAAGGCGCGAAAACACGACCGAGTCGGACGGAGGACAAGCCGTACGACCGACACGCATACAAAACCGAGCCGAAGCAACACAATACACCGCGACCGACGCGTACGCAGCATACAAAACTGCACAAACACAGCGTGAACGAAACGGAAAACACCGTACGAGACCAATGCAGGGTCCGACTCGGTCACAAGAACGTTTCCAACATACACAAACAGCACAAAGGAAAAATCAACCAAAAAAAGGCCAAACAAGCAATTACCAAGCCAATAAATACTGGGGGGTGGGGACAGAGAACAAAGACACACCAACAACTCCACCTATATAAAGGACACAAATCACTACCATGAGCCTTTGCAAATGCCATTCCACTGCCAGCACCCAAGAGAAAGCAACCACACACCCACAGCTCATCCCTCACACAAGCCACACACCAGCAGCACACCAACAAATACCTACCTCACATACACCCAGCACAACACACACCCACACACCCTCACCTGCACACCAACACACACATCACCCACTATCACCACCCATCACCATGCCCCCCAAGAAGAATCCCAAGTTCCTAGATAGTGAATTGGAAGTCATGGTAGACGAGATCCTCAGGGTGGAGCCACAGCTGTTTGGCACTCTGGTCCAACAGACCCCCATGTCGCAGAAAACCAAGATGTGGGAGAGGATCATCAACAGGGTGAACGCCCAATCACCATGTCGGCGCACAAAGACCGACATCCAGAACAGGTGGTATGACGTGCGCAGGAGGGTCCGGGAGCTGCTCAAGAAAGACTACCACCTGAGCCAATACACCGGCAGTGGCCCTCCTGCCAAGCCAGTATACCTCAGGCCCTGGGAGGAGAAGGTGCGGGCCATCCTTCCGCCAGTGAGCGTATATGGACTAGAGGACATCCCAGAGCCTGGTGAGTACACAACAAATGTACACAATAAACTGCCACAAAACACACACATCACTGTCAAGGGGAGAGTCAAACCATGCACTCATAGCAATTACACAGCAACTAGAACAGAATCATCCCAAAATGTGTATGTCAGTCAGATAAACACAACACATGCCATCAAAAAAGTCACATCCAACTGTGCCAACACATGTACAAACACAACCACAACTACAGCTAGGCAGTGGCACAAATAGAACTAACACACACATCCACACATGTAGCCACCACAACAACACCAACACACAGTGAAGACCACTCAAAGGAAGGAATTCTGTGTATGCTGGCCAAGTCAGTGTAGCCAATAGCATCATGGGAGTCGCAGTCACACATATTGCCCCCCCCACAACTGTCCCATCAACACCACCCTGAACCATGCTCACATCACAGGGAGTGGAGAAGGACTCACAAGATGGCTGACACTGGCTACTGCTGTGGGGAGCACAAGGCCCTGCTGCCAACTGTGCACCAACAAACAGCAGGACACCACTGACTGACATCCTGAGAGACAACTTACACTCCCTGCAATGCAAGCACGTTCCATGGTGGGATATCTGGCTGGCTGGCTGGGTGGGAAGGGGGACTTGCAGCACTGACCATAGTCACCAGCACCTCCCCTCACACCCCCCCCAACACAAACTCCACAGTACCCACCTGGTAGAATGCAATGCCCTCCATCCTAACACAAGATCCCACAAAGCACCACCACCCTGGGTTATGTTGTGTGAAGCACAGGGACACTCTTGGGACTCTTAGCCAAACAACTGCCAGGACAACACTCCCAGCCATCCTGTCAGCACAGCCAGCCCACCCCACAGGGAAGCAGAGTCAAAAGGAAGGAAGCATGGGCATGCTGGGAAGGGGGTGGAGGCAATAGCATGATGGGAGTCGTAGTCACAGACATTGCTCAGCCTCACAACTGGCCCATCAACACCACCCTGAACCATGCTCACATCACAGGGAGTGGAGAAGGACTCACAAGATGGCTGACACTGGCTACTGCTGTGGGGAGCACAAGGCCCTGCTGCCAACTGTGCACCAACAAACAGCAGGACACCACTGACTGACATCCTGAGAGACAACTTACACTCCCTGCAATGCAAGCACGTTCCATGGTGGGATATCCGGCTGGCTGGGTGGGAAGGGGGACTTGCAGCACTGACCATAGTCACCAGCACCTCCCCTCACACCCCCCCCCCCAACACAAACTCCACAGTACCCACCTGGTAGAATGCAATGCCCTCCATCCTAACACAAGATCCCACAAAGCACCACCACCCTGGGTTATGTTGTGTGAAGCACAGGGACACTCTTGGGACTCTTAGCCAAACAACTGCCAGGACAACACTCCCAGCCATCCTGTCAGCACAGCCAGCCCACCCCACAGGGAAGCAGAGTCAAAAGGAAGGAAGCATGGGCATGCTGGGAAGGGGGTGGAGGCAATAGCATGATGGGAGTGGTAGTCACAGACATTGCTCAGCCTCACAACTGGCCCATCAACACCACCCTGAACCATGCTCACATCACAGGGAGTGGAGAAGGACTCACAAAATGGCTGACACTGGCTACTGCTGCGGGGAGCACAAGGCCCTGCTGGGAACTGTGCACCAACAAACAGCAGGACACCACTGACTGACATCCTGAGAGACAACTTACACTCCCTGCAATGCAAGCACGTTCCATGGTGGGATATCCGGCTGGCTGGGTGGGAAGGGGGACTTGCAGCACTGACCATAGTCACCAGCACCTCCCCTCACACCCCCCCCCCCAACACAAACTCCACAGTACCCACCTGGTAGAATGCAATGCCCTCCATCCTAACACAAGATCCCACAAAGCACCACCACCCTGGGTTATGTTGTGTGAAGCACAGGGACACTCTTGGGACTCTTAGCCAAACAACTGCCAGGACAACACTCCCAGCCATCCTGTCAGCACAGCCAGCCCACCCCACAGGGAAGCAGAGTCAAAAGGAAGGAAGCATGGGCATGCTGGGAAGGGGGTGGAGGCAATAGCATGATGGGAGTGGTAGTCACAGACATTGCTCAGCCTCACAACTGTCCCATCAACACCACCCTGAACCATGCTCACATCACAGGGAGTGGAGAAGGACTCACAAGATGGCTGACACTGGCTACTGCTGTGGGGAGCACAAGGCCCTGCTGCCAACTGTGCACCAACAAACAGCAGGACACCTCTGACTGACATCCTGAGAGACAACTTACACTCCCTGCAATGCAAGCACGTTCCATGGTGGGATAACTGACTGGGTGGGTGGGTGGGTGGGAAGGAGGTCTGGCTGTCAACCAAACACAATCAATGCAGACCATGTTCACACCCCAGAGAATACATAGAAATGCCCAAATAATGCAGGACAATGTGCCACACCAATATCAACCCCTGACTGTGACGACTTAGGACAATACAATGTACAGGCCCGCACCCCGAGGCACAGTCACAACTGTCAGGTGTGTCAACCACTGATGCCTGCAGAAACATGACATACATTGTTTGTGTCTCCCAAAAACAGGTGATGATAGGGACACAGCAGCAGACGCTGAGGAGTCCCAGTCCCAGGCTCAAGAGGATGCCGAGCTCACTGGCGTCGTACAGCCTCTGTCCTCCTCGGACGATGAAGAACAACCTGGCACATCCGGTGCAAGTCAACATGCTGCACCAGCAGGACCACCAGCTGCAGCACCAGCAGGTCCACCAGCTGCACCCCCTGCACCCACCCCTCCAACGACTGTCACCACGAATACCATCCCTGCCGACATGGACAGAATAAGGAACAACACCAGCGCAGTGACCCTGGACCAACCTGGGGCCATGGACACCACCACCACCACCAACCCCCGAGGTGGACCAGGGTTATCTGTGCGTGCAACTGCACACACTGCACATGTCAGCAGGGGTGGTGGGAGGGGTGGGAGACAGAGGTCGCTGCTTGCAGACGTTGCTGGTGTGCATGAAGACCCACAACTGGTACGCATAGCTGATGCGTACCAGTCCAGCACCGGAGAGCTCAGCCAGGTAGTGGGGCTCCTCAGAGACATCAAACAGCAGCAGGCTGCCCATCATGCCCGCTTGGACTCCCACATGTCCCATGTGGAGTCACACATGTCACGTGTGGACTCCCACATGTCACGTGTGGACTCCCACATGACCCGCGTGGAGTCCAAGTGGGATGTACTACATGAGATGACGGCGGTGCACAGGGACATTTTACAATGCCTCCGCCAGATGAACAGCAACCAGTCCACACCTCCCTGTGTGCCAACAACATCTGGTACCGAACAAACTGCAACTGCCACAGGGAGGGAGGAGGACTCTGGCGGAGAGTCCCCTGCACCGCAGCAGCCTGCACTTGAGGGCCCCCCCCCAAGAAGAGGGGTCGTCCGAGGAGGGGAAAGTGAGAGGCTGATGGCCAAGCGCAACTCCCAGGAAGCCTGAACCTGTTCTGGATTTTCGCCTTTGTGCACAGACTGTTCACCCTGTTGATGGCAACACTACTCCCACACATTGCATGGGGAGTACAAGTTGGAACAATGTGTCAGACAACTGTGGCCCCGATACTGGGGATCCTGTCTACCTGGACTTTCTATTCATCTAGGAACTTGGGATTGCAAGATTCATGTACAGCACAATCCATCCTATGCACTATTATCACAGATGTATCACAATAAACACAATAATACACCATACTTGCCTCTGTCGTGATTCCAACGTGGGTGCTGTTATGGGGATGATGAACAACAAAATTACACTGTGTATGCGAACTGCAACAGCAAGGACAACACAGGCATGTGAGTACAGGCAACGTGACACATATGAGGGAGACACACCACCAGGGCTACACAACACATACACACCTAGGCCATCTGACTCATTGCCTACACTGATGTTGCCAGGGAAGACGGTGCAATGCACAGACACCACACCCATTCCCAGTTGTAGTCAAGTAGCCCACAGGTGCAGTAAGCAAATGGCAGTCAAATGTGTGACCACAGACAACGCACATCACTAAGTGAAGCACAGGTTTATTACACAGTAGCAACATGCCGTAACCACTACAGATGCAAGGTAACCCCACCTGGTAGCGGGCACACAGTCAACAACTGTAGACAGAAGGAAGTCCATGGGTGTGGCGCACATCACCTGTAGGGACACAACAGCTACCAGCCTGGATGTGCAATCACGTTGTCGGTGGACACAGTTGACCAAACGAATCTGAAAGTACCCTGTGAAGGACAGAAATGACACACAGTCAAAAGCAATGGAGTACAGGACAGAACAGCAAAACTCATGCACAATACATGTTACAAGATACCCACCCAGAACCAAGTTAGCATGTGAACACTGTTGGGGAGTACAGCCCACCTGTAAGCACACATCGCAACACACATCCAGTCAAGTAGCCCATGGACACACTCCAACAGCACCAGAGCACCACCCACACATCATGCCAACTCACATCATTGACATGACACCTCAGGATACTCACATTCAGCTAAAGAAGTTGGTGATGAGCTGTGTGCGGACATCACCATCACCATCATCATCATCATCGTCACTGGCATCGTGTTCCAGGCCAGGATCCTCCACAGGTGGCGGATGTTGGTCATCGTCATCCTGGATGAGAGGCAACTCCTTCCGCACTGCCAGGTTGTGGAGCATGCAGCAGACGATGATAATCTTGCACACTTTCGCAGGGGCATATGGGAGGGACCCTCCGGTCTTGTCCAGGCAGCGGAAGCGGCTCTTCAGGAGACCAAAGGTCCGCTCAATCACTCTCCTGGTCCGACCATGTGCCTCATTGTAGCGCATCTGGGCAGGTGTCACAGGGTTCCTGAGGGGTGTCAGCAACCACGGCATGTTGGGGTATCCCGAGTCACCTACGGACAGACAAGTGCACATCAGCTGACTTGGAAAAGTGGGCGGAATACTACAGATCAGATCACACACAATGGCACAAAGTCAGTACACACCGACAAGCCAGGCACGCTGGTTCTGCATCTGTGCCATCAACCTGGGGATGCGACTACTCCTCATCACAAAGGCATCGTGTGCTGAACCAGGGAAACGGGCACACACGTGTGTGATGGTCATGTCTGCAAGACACACCACCAGTGCATTGACCGAGTGGTAGTGCTTGCGGTTCCTGTAGGCCTGCTCCTGGGCCTGTGGTGGTACCAAAGCCACATGTGTCCCATCAATGGAGCCAATGACATGCGGCATCCTCCCCAGGGCATAAAAGTCACTCTTCACGTCAGTGAGTCGTCGCAGTCTAGGGAAATAGATGTACCGGTTCAGGAAGAGCAACATTGCCGCCAAGAAATCGCGGAGCACACGGCTGAACATGGTCTGTGACATCCCACCAGCAGACGCCACAGTATGTTGGAAGGTACCGGTGGCAAAGAAGTGTAGGGCTGCCATCACCTTCACCTTGGGGGTCAGCGCTGTAGGATACGGCCGGCCAGGCTGCAAATGTGGGGACAACTGCACTGCCAAATCCTCAATCAGCTGCCTGGTGAAGCGGTACCGTCGGATGCTGTCCCGTTCCACCATCGTTGCCAGGTCTGGGAATGGCCGATGGACAGCAGGAGCCCTGCAGTGCAGAGGAGAAGTAAGCAAGATCGTCAGTCACCCCACATATGCGGCATTGAACACACTCAAGATCCCAACATACATCATCATGAGGCACAACTACATGAAGTGTGCAGTACCGGAACGACATGTATGGTACATACATGGCCAACATCTGTCAACACGGTCCTACAGGTGGCATCAATTTGTCCCAGGTTGGCCCATTGGATATCATGATGCTGTGTCACAGTCACCCCCCAGTGACATGTGAGGACAGATGTGCCCCAGGCACCACAGCTCAACGACAGGCACATTCCCAGGGACCCTGTAATGCCACATGGACACTGGCATCACCTGGAGTATCATGTGTACACCACAACAAAACAAACATGACCCCCACAGGTAGTGGCCACACTTGCCATGGCAGGAGAGCCATGGACGTCTGTGACACACACGCACAACATCAGAGTCCATGCACACACAACGTGGATGTGGAGACTGTCTCCCATTGTGCACATGAAATCAGAGACATTGTAAACACTACATGCACAAAGACTGTGGAGGGCCATCACTATTGTGCCACTGGGACACCCTGGCTCAAACATACCGTCCCACATGGGACTCACGGGGTATGTGACATGACATACACAAACACCACTGTGAAATGTGACCATGGCACATGCACAGATATGAACAGTTGCACATCACAGTGGTCACGTACACGTAACACCCAGGATCCTGTCCCCATTAACACGTGCACAGCCTGGGGGTGGCTGCCCACAGGTGACACCCACAGGACAAAATGTACACCAACATACACACAATAGGAAATGCAGCCTTACATGCCTTATGATAAGGTTTGGACAGGCTGTCGTGATGTAGGTGTGCCCCTCACTCCCTGGGAGCTATCTGTGGCTGGCATATGTCCATCTGAGACAGGCATGCTGACATATGCCAGTCACATGTACAGTGATGCGTTGAACAGCAATGGACCGATCGGTGCCTCCGGCCGGCCCATTGCTTTCAATGTGTGCGGGTACGCGTTGTACCCCTGTGCGCGTTGTACTGCAATGGACCGATCGGTGCCTCCGGCCGGCCCATTGCATTCAATGTGTGCGGGTACGCGTTGTACCCCTGTGCGCGTTGTACTGCAATGGACCGATCGGTGCCTCCGGCCGGCCCATTGCATTCAATGTGTGCGGGTACGCGTTGTACCCCTGTGCGCGTTGAACAGCAATGGACCGATCGGTGCCTCCGGCCGGCCCATTGCATTCAATGTGTGCGGGTACGCGTTGTACCCCTGTGCGCGTTGTACTGCAATGGACCGATCGGTGCCTCCGGCCGGCCCATTGCATTCAATGTGTGCGGGTACGCGTTGTACCCCTGTGCGCGTTGTACTGCAATGGACCGATCGGTGCCTCCGGCCGGCCCATTGCATTCAATGTGTGCGGGTACGCGTTGTACCCCTGTGCGCGTTGTACTGCAATGGACCGATCGGTGCCTCCGGCCGGCCCATTGCATTCAATGTGTGCGGGTACGCGTTGTACCCCTGTGCGCGTTGTACTGCAATGGACCGATCGGTGCCTCCGGCCGGCCCATTGCATTCAATGTGTGCGGGTACGCGTTGTACCCCTGTGCGCGTTGTACCTCAATGGACCGATCGGTGCGCACCCATTGACAATGGGCTTGCCTGGCAACGGACGCGTTTTCGAATATTCGAACGAGTCGGTTGCTGGAAAATCAGTTGGTCACCCACAACAATGTTGCAAAATCATGTATGTCATGAAGTTGAAATTTTGAAGGATGCTGTGGGCGTGTTTTGGTGCTGCTATTCCATGGATTGGCCAGATTCAGAAGATGCAAACGACTTGGACCTATCACTTTGGACACAAGGGACAGTATCTGCCTCTCCAGCACATATATATTGCTGCATGTTCCCCTGAGAGCCCACTTGCCTGCACTACATGCTCCAGGACGACATCTGCCACTGCACTGCTGCTGTCTCTGCCCCTCTGGACCCTGCAATGGCACGTACTGTGGAGAGAGCCCCAGCCTTCAGCCTTGAAGAGAACCAGGCCCTGCTGGACAGCCTACTTCCACAGTACAGCAAGCTGTATGGGACACCAGGGGAGCAGGTGAGTGTTCTGTGCACTGCCTTTCTGAATGTGCATTTTGTCTGACTAGCAAGGCTGAGAGTCAGCACACCACTGGCTAGCAGGCTCACTGAGTAGTTGTCACCCCCCATAGTGTGTAGTGACTTGCACTGGACAGGTATGGTGCAGTGACAGTGCTTCTGAACAGGGTTTTACTCCCCATGCTATGATACCATGTAGTGACTTCTGGAAAACTGTCCATGGGCAGCCGTGCACTGCCTGGGTACACCATGTGCCCCTGTGATTGCGACATGTATATGCAACTGTGTCATGCACGGATATGTTGCATGTGTAGTAATGGCCTTATCACTTTGTCATCCTGACAGGCTTCTGCCCATCGGAAGCATGAGATCTGGAAGGACATCGTCCGGGCTGTCCGGTCCGTGGGGGTCTACAAGCGCCGGATCCGCAACTGCCAAAAGAGGTGGCAGGACCTTCGGGGCTGGACCCGGAGGATTGCACGGGTCCAGCTGAAGCTGTCGCCTCCTCGCAGGAGGGGCGGAACACGGACCCTGACCCCCCACATGCTCAGGATCCTGGCGGTGGTCTTTCCAGACCTGGATGGGCAGCTGAAGGCCAGAGAGCAGCAAGGAGGGGGTGAGTCAAAGACTGCACTGTGTACTCTGTCTAACATGTTATGTGCCCTCCTCGGGCCAGGTTGAACTGCCACAGTACAGCAGTCATGTTGTCCAGGAGCCATGTCCCTCTATTGTGCACTGCCCACTCCTCATCTGATACCCAGGTGTGGCCCTTACATGCAGGGAATTCTGTCACTTAGGACTGTGTCCTTGCAGTTTGCTTGACTCAAGGTGGGAGACAGCATCTGTTTCCCTGACTCTGTGGTGGGCATCATGGGTGGGTCCATTGCTTACACAATGCCTGTATTCTGACATGTATTCAGCGTGTTACTTTGATCTGTGGTCCAATTGCTGAGCTGATCCACCACATGTGGCTGGGGTACCTGGCACACACCCATGCTGCGGGTGGGAACAATGTTTGGGCCCCAGGAGTATGTATATGACGTGTGTCACACATACTTAGCCAGCTGCCTACAGTCCAGGGCTCATCCCTCATTCATGTGGGGCTGGACAGTCATGCCTACTCCAGGCCATACAATACACTCTGTACTCCCACTCCCGTGTATCAGAGGACACATTGTGCACAGTGATTTGACCCCTCAGGTGTCTGCCTCTGTGTCAGTGTGCTGTGGATTAGTCGCCAGGACTGCTGTGGAGTTTCTTGGTAGGGGCTCAGCATGCCACTGGAGATGTGACCATAGGAGACGATACTTGTGTGACACATAGGTGTCTGATCAGCTGCCCATGCAGACTGGGGCATGTAAATGTGAAGTTCAGGCAGCTGTTCCCCATGCACAGCAGAGTGTGAGGGGCTCAGGTTCAGAGGGTAGTGTCACAGGTCTCCCATATGTCCAATAGGTATGACCTGGACAGATGAGGGTTAAGAGGATGTGTTGTGGGGGATGTACATGTGCACTTGTGCAGCTCCAGGACTTGCATTCCCCATGACCTACTATTGTGACACAGTGCAGAGTGTTGTTGTCTGGCTGCAAAGTCATACATCACTGAGACAGTGATGTATGACTTTGCAGTCATGCCTCCGCCATGGCATGTGTCTACTGATTGGTGATCCTGCAGGGGAGTGACATGTGCTACATGCACACCATAGTGGCGCTGGCTATCAGGACATGGGTGCATCATGGTGTCTGTCGCTGGTATGCATCACATGCATTTCCTATTTGACTCTGGGCATCCCTTACATCCGTAAACCTGTACTGACTCAGTGGCAAGAGCTGTGATGTGTCCACACCGTGTCCTCTGCACTGTCCAACTACTGTGTACTTGGTGCATGTGTCAACACTGGGGTGTTGCAATCCAACAGACACCAGACAGATGGGTGCAAGGCCATGTGGGATGTGAGTGCCATGCTTGGCATCAGACTGACAATTGACTTCTCCTGTTCAATTAGGGCACTTTTAGCAATGTACAACTAATGATGCCAGGGCTTGCTCTGTAATGTGCTGTGCTCACAGTGGTGTGTGCGTTTGGTGCAGGTGACTGATGTCTGTCTGTTTCCCCATTGTTTGCAGATACATCCACGGCCACGGAAGGGGACAGCTCCACGGACCAGGAGGAGCCGGAGAGCCAGACTGGGTCAGCAGCCGAGGAGTGGTCGGAGGGACCCAGTGGCACGGAGGGCGAGGGGAGCCACACCGAGGAGTCCTCAGCAGCATCCACCTCAGCTGAGGACCAGAGCAACTCGGAGGATGACTCCCTTGTGGAGGCGGGTGTCAGCAGCCACCACACCCCAGCTAGTGTTGCTGTCCCCGCCACCACCAGCACCACCACCGCCCTCCCATCGGCTCCCATTCCCCAGGTCCGTGGAGGCTCCCATGTCCGGGAGCGTGTCTCCTTTGGGCCAGGCACCGCACCCCCTGCCCCTGTGTCCCCTGCTGCCCTGAGTGAGGAGTCTGTGTACCTCCTTCGCCAGCTCCATGTAGGGCAGACAGCCATGCTGAGTGTCCTCCATGCGCACACCGCGCTGTTGACTCAGCTGGTGTCGTTCATGGAGGGCATCTCATCGGGCATGTCTGACCTACAGAGGGGCAATAGGTCCATGGACTCCTCCCTGACGGCAGCAGTGTCCCTCCTCAAACGGTCCCTCACCCCTCCTGCCTCTGCTCCATCCACACTCCCCAGCACCTTACCCATCCCAGGCACACACACACTGGCACAGGCACACACCAGCACACACACATCCAGCACACTGACACACACGCCAATGACAAAACGCACACGCACGCACATTCAGGGGACTGAAGCCAGACTCACAGGGGATGGGGCCCTGGAACACACACACGCATCCACATGCACTGCGCAGTCCTCAGTTCCCTCTCCCTCCAAAGCACCCTCCCTTGCCTCACCTGCAACCCCAAAGTCACAGCAGCTCTTCCTCTGTGACCTCGGCCTCTTCCCCACCGATGAAGCTGCTCCAGCATCCCGGGGGAAGAGGAAGCCCACCCACACGGAGCAGAGTGCCCCTCGCCCCCGGACACCCTCCCCCAGGCGCAGACGGACTGAGGCCCCCACCCGCAAGTCCCCCCGGAGTGCTAAGAGCAAGACCCCGCCACCACCCTGCAGCTCAGGCACAAGGTCTCCGTCCTCCATCCCTCAGGCCCCCACTGCACAGGTGCCCCCACCACACCCTGCCCCAGGTTCCCCCACCCACAGATATACCATCCCCAAGATGCTCCGGCCTTCTCCCCCTGCCACTTGCTCTCCCAGCACCACACCCCCGCTGCGCTTGTCTGTGCCACTGATGTGGTGAGGGTGTCCCCCCCTCTGTCCAACCCACCTTGCCTGTTCCCCATTCTCCTCCCCTGGAGGTAGGCACTGCAGTGGAGTCCACTACCGCCCTGTCTGACTTGGGCACTGCAGTGGCGGACCTGTCCACCCCATCTGCAGGGTCCACTGCAGTTGTGCCGGCACCCACGACATCTGTGTCATGCCCCCCAGTTGTGCCGGCACACACCATGTCAGACACCTCCACTGCAGTTGTCAGTGGCTCTCCTGCACCCACCACCCCTTCCCTGACTCCCCCTGGTGAGCCCTGATCCTGTCCCTGCGGTGCCTGGCCTGCCCCCCGGTTGCCCCTCCTAGTGGATTGTCCCTGGTATTGTGCAGGCATGCGTAGGGTGACATCTGCCAGTGTCACCCTGTTTGAACTTTGACAATGGACTGGCCATTGGCCTTTGCTCTTTTTTCAGGACTTCGTTTGGCCTCAACACATATGCTGAATAAAGCAACTTTCTTTTCTCTAGTGCTCATGCTTCAGATGTACATGTTGTTGGTGCAGCTAACCATGCCCTTGCTGCAGTGATGGTGATATCTGGTCTCATGATTATGAAGTGTTACTGTGCAGGAACCCATGTGGTCCAGGGGGAATGTGTCCTATCATGTGGTGTATCCATGTCATCAATAGCAGCATCTGAGGGTGTCATGTGTTCAGTATTTGGCAATGGGTTTCCTACTTACATTGGCAATTTCATATCTGTGGCTTCCACCCCTGCACATCTGTTGTGCCTGCCATCGTTGCATTTGTCTACTTCCCTGACCGTGTTGCCATCTCCAGTGGACATGCAGGTTTGGGCATCAATGGGGAGGGACTCATCCGTGTAGTCAGTGCAACATTGCTATACAAGTGTGTTGGATCTGTGCTGATGATTCCGTTGGCACATCCATGACCAGGCTGATGTGATGGGAGCCCTCATTTGGTGCTAATTGTTGATTGTGTGACCAAGTGCTCAGCTGACATGATGGGGCCCTACTGAGGCAACATATGGCACAGCTTTCCTCACACAGGAGTGGAGTCCCCTCATGGCAGTGTGTACACGTGTGACATTGCCTGCGCCCAAGGTGTGTGTTGTATGTGCATGTCTGTGTGTTCACTTCCATTCATCTGCGCATGCTGTGATCCCTAGTGTTGTACCTGTTTGTGATGCTTGCTGACTTGAGCTATGTTCCCCCAAAGTCTTCTCCCTGTGTTCTCTGTGATGTGGGTGCATGGCACATTACTGGTCATCAGGGTGTCACCCATAGGTGTGTTTGCTGTCAGGGCAGAGTTTGTGTGCTGACGCAGATGGGTCACAGTCAGGTTTCCCTTTGGCACTTGTTGTTTGCCCCTGTCATGTGATTTCCAGTTTGTGTTATCTTTCAGTGATTGTGACACGTTGTGTGTGTGACTGCTGGCACTCCTTAGGGTCCGGGCTGCAATGTTGGTTGTTGTCTATGTGTGTTCTTTGTGGGTGACCTTGGCTTCTTCATTGGTGTGTGACTGTGGCTGGGATCCCATTGGTCGGTGTGGTATTGCCGTCATGTCCATGTACAGAGTAGTGTGCAGTGTGTCAGACATTCAGGAGTCTTGTTGAGTGTCCATGTGTGATGTGTTTCTACACCTTGGTTCCCACCCACCACCCTGGAATAGTCATGGGTGCATGTGCAATGTCACCAGTGCATGTGTACTTCACTGCTGCACATTGTTGGAGGTCGAGGGGTGTGGTGTTGAGTGTGTGCAGATGAGAGTTGTTGCCCGGCTAGTCCCCTGCCTCCATGTTGGCCTTGGCTTACTGGCCATGCTGATTGATTTGTGCTTGTGTAGGTGTGATGGTAGTTAGTTGCTCAGGACACCTGACTGTGGTTCACAGTGTGAACGACATTTAGCTTTGTCATCACAGTGGTATTTTTCTTCAGCCCAGGGTCACCACATTGTGGGGGCCCTGGGGGTGGTGCTGTGGTGTGTCTGTGACTTGCTGTGTCAGTTGTTGTTCCTACGTGCCTGTGTGACATGTGTGTTTTGTGCTCCCTCTCACCTGTCAATGCCTGCTTGCCCACATAGGGGATTTGGATCCATGAGTTAGCTTAGTGTGGCAGTGTATGCACATCTGTATGATTGGTATTCAGCTCTCCTCATGTGTTGTGTTGTTGCCTGGGGACACTGGCACCCCCACCCCTCACCTGCTGTGTATGATGACAGTGTTGGTCTGCCTGTTTGTGTTTGTGCATCTGCACCACTGCATTGGCATATCTTGGGTGTGCCATTGGCTGTATGTTGTTTGGTGTGTTTCCCCTGCTGTCCCTGGGACTCCTAGGTCATCGGTCAGCACAGTGATCATGGTTTGTGTGTCCCATTGCTGCCATGGTATGGTATCTGTTCACCTCACATCTGCTGTCTCCACAGGGTATCTGCATTTGTGTGCCCATTGGTGCAAATATGTGGTTCTGCATTCTGATGGTCACTTCTGTCATTGTGTCATTGATGACTGTTGACGGTCTCAGCCCCCATGGGTGTTGTTTGTCTGCACATGGCCAAAGGAATGTTTCATTTGCACTGCAGTATTTGGCTCCCCCAATTTATGTTGCAATGGGACACATACACTACTTTGCCACAGATGAGTTTTTGGTTCTGTGACCAGGAATGATCCATGCAGTTTGGCAGTTGCAGCTCTTTCTTTGTTAACAATTACCTTTTGGTCACTGTGATGATGAGGGTGTAGACCCCATTGCCACAATGGTCAAAATGTGCTTCAGCTATGGACCCCACACTTACCTTTTGGTCACTGTGATGATGGGGGTTTAGACCCCATTGCCACAATGGTCAAAATGTGCTTCAGCTATGGACCCCACACTTACCTTTTGGTCACTGTGATGATGGGGGTTTAGACCCCATTGCCACAATGGTCAAAATGTGCTTCAGCTATGGACCCCACACTTGCCTTTTGGTCACTGTGATGATGGGGGTTTAGACCCCATTGCCACAATGGTCAAAATGTGCTTCAGCTATGGACCCCACACTTGCCTTTTGGTCACTGTGATGATGGGGGTTTAGACCCCATTGCCACAATGGTCAAAATGTGCTTCAGCTATGGACCCCACACTTGCCTTTTGGTCACTGTGATGATGGGGGTTTAGGCCCCATTGCCACAATGGTCATGGGCTGCTTGCATTGTGGGTGCCACACACATATATGTGTGGCACATGTGCTAGGGGGTCACATTGTATGTTCAATGTCATGTTCGGTGTTGTAGGCATTTGACACAGCCTGCTCACACGCTTGTCATGGTGGTGGGGGGATGTCTTAATCTTGCATTCCCTAGGTTGTGGTGTGCTTGTTGTGTCATGCATTGTCCATCCTATGAGTGGGGGTGGTAGTAGTGGTAGGGCATCCTGCCCCCTGGCTAAGGGTGGTAGTAGTGGTAGGCATCCAGCCCCCTGGCTAAGGGTGGTAGTAGTGGTAGGCTTCCTGCCCCCCTGGCTAAGGGTGGTAGTAGTGGTGGGCATCCTGCCCCCCTGGGTGAGGGTGGTAGTAGTGGTAGGCATCCTGCCCCCTGGCTAAGGGTGGTAGTAGTGGTAGGCATCCAGCCCCCTGGCTAAGGGTGGTAGTAGTGGTAGGCATCCAGCCCCCTGGCTAAGGGTGGTAGTAGTGGTAGGCATCCAGCCCCCCTGGCTAAGGGTGGTAGTAGTGGTAGGCATCCTGCCCCCTGGCTAAGGGTGGTAGTAGTGGTAGGCATCCAGCCCCCTGGCTAAGGGTGGTAGTAGTGGTGGGCATCCTGCCCCCTGGCTAAGGGTGGTAGTAGTGGTGGGCATCCTGCCCCCCTGGGTGAGGGTGGTAGTAGTGGTGGGCATCCTGCCCCCTGGCTAAGGGTGGTAGTAGTGGTAGGCATCCAGCCCCCTGGCTAAGGGTGGTAGTAGTGGTGGGCATCCTGCCCCCCTGGGTGAGGGTGGTAGTAGTGGTGGGCATCCTGCCCCCCTGGCTAAGGGTGGTAGTAGTGGTGGGCATCCTGCCCCCCTGGGTGAGGGTGGTAGTAGTGGTGGGCATCCTGCCCCCCTGGGTGAGGGTGGTAGTAGTGGTGGGCATCCTGCCCCCCTGGCTAAGGGTGGTAGTAGTGGTGGGCATCCTGCCCCCCTGGGTGAGGGTGGTAGTAGTGGTGGGCATCCTGCCCCCCTGGGTGAGGGTGGTAGTAGTGGTGGGCATCCTGCCCCCTGGCTAAGGGTGGTAGTAGTGGTAGGCATCCTGCCCCCTGGCTAAGGGTGGTAGTAGTGGTGGGCATCCTGCCCCCCTGGGTGAGGGTGGTAGTAGTGGTGGGCATCCTGCCCCCTGGCTAAGGGTGGTAGTAGTGGTGGGCATCCTGCCCCCCTGGGTGAGGGTGGTAGTAGTGGTGGGCATCCTGCCCCCCTGGGTGAGGGTGGTAGTAGTGGTGGGCATCCTGCCCCCTGGCTAAGGGTGGTAGTAGTGGTGGGCATCCTGCCCCCCCTGGGTGAGGGTGGTAGTAGTGGTGGGCATCCTGCCCCCCTGGGTGAGGGTGGTAGTAGTGGTAGGCATCCTGCCCCCTGGCTAAGGGTGGTAGTAGTGGTAGGCATCCAGCCCCCTGGCTAAGGGTGGTAGTAGTGGTGGGCATCCTGCCCCCCTGGGTGAGGGTGGTAGTAGTGGTGGGCATCCTGCCCCCCTGGCTAAGGGTGGTAGTGGTGGTGGGCATTTGGCACCCCCTGGCTAAGGGTGGTTGTGGTGGTTGGCATCCAGCCCCCCTGGGTTGGGGTGGTGGCGCGCATTCAGGCCCCTGTGTGCATATGTGGCATTGGTGATGGGCATCCCGCCCCTATGGTGCTGCTGTTGCAAGTATATTCAGATTCCCCGTGTATGTGTGTGATGTGTCGTGTACGTGTTGTATGTGTTTTGTGGTTGGTGTCTGACTTACCTTCTGCGCCGTACGCGTCCGTGCCTGTTCCGGTAGTAGATGTAGAATATTGGTATGATCGGGACGAAGGGATTCATGGTTGGTTCGTGTCGTTCGTCCTTCTCGTTGCTTCGCGTCGTCCTCGTCGCTTGGCTTCGTCCTCGTCGCTTCGCTTCGTCCTCGTCGCCTCGCGTCGTCCTCGTCTGTGCTGTGTTCGTCTCGTAGCCGTGGATCGTGTTGTGGCGCGATTCGGAGCTTATGTGCGCCTCTCCCGGATGCTTTGACGTGCCGTGCGTAGCGACGGGTTCGGCGCGTACGGAAAGCGCATCGTACTTGTCCGGCCGGACGGGGCTGCATTTTCCCTTCCGTGCGACTCGATTCGGCGTTTCCGGATTCGCCTCGGTCGGAGAACAGGACCTGGTTTGGGTGAGTACGGCTCGGCCGGAATTTTTGCTGTTGTGCGCATCGTACTTGCTCGTTCGGTGTGCTGTACGGATCGGTCGGGAAACTGGCTTTCGCATGGCTTTTTTCCCGACCGAATAGTATTGGGTGCGCCTCCGACCGAGATCGGAATCGGCCCCACTGTCTCAGGACCAGGGGCGCCAAGGTATCTATAGTTTTTGTCAACCAGACCTCATATTTTAATGTGACAAACCAAAAAGAATACACCCTAGAAAACAAAACTAAAGAATAGTATACTTCCTAGCTCAGTTCGACACTGTCAAGAACTGTGTGTCCCCTTAAGATGTATAGAAAAACACAATGTTTTGTTAAAATAACCCTCACCCACCAAAAGGTCCCTTGGTGGCATGCTTCATCATCGGGTTCTTCCCACCCACTGCGGGACTGGGCGTGCTACGACCGACGAAGACGTGGGAGCATTTAGAAGTGAGAAGATACTATGTGTAATGTGAGAGTGGAGGGGTCAAAAGTGAATGAAATGTGATTAAAAAATACCTGACTATTTGAAAACTAAAATGTAATACTCCTTCTAGCTGGTACTGTTAAAAGTGGGGAGTAGAGGATGTATGCTATGATGAGCTACTACCTCCTTAGTCTACATGTTTCGAAGCCGTCCCTTGGCTTCTCATCAGGACCAACTGAATGATCTTTACACCACTCTAAACAGAAAAACAACAACAATGTGGTCTGCCTAATTAATTCTGCAGAATTGCAGTGCGTATTAACACCATGCACTGTATACTGTACGCAGTTGGTATAGTTTCTTAAGTTTATCTGGAAGGATAGAGAAACAACATAGTTAAATGCAGCAATATAATAAATGCAGGACCACATCACCAAACTTTTAGTAGTGATATATTTTTCTTGATATATTTTTCACAAGGTGCACAACCGCTTACAAATTAAGTGGGTGCCGTGCTGCCCTTGAAAGTTACATACAGTACAATACTAAACATAACAACATGAAACATAAAACACACACTCTATATTCAATTGTTTTACCGTTATACTGATTCATGTCTTGGAAACTTGTGAACTCTTTGTTGTATTATTAAGAAAACGTGGTGAAAATAATCGCGGTGTCTCTACAGAATGGGATATTCGAGAAAGTATTAAGAGAAAGTATTGTAGACATACACTATTATTACCACACTATAGCCCCATGAGCTATTTTCACGGGAGGGGAGGGGCGCTTGTAGTCACACACTGTGGGAGAAAAAGTACATCTGAAATCAGGATCGTTGTAAAAAGGATGTCGAATCATTAAAAATGGTCGTTGTCTAAGGGGATCGGCTATGCCATACTCACTTTGTCAAAGCTGCTCTCTCACCCTAGTCAATGCCTCACCGTGGCTCCGATGAACAAGGAATGAGTGTCTGGAGCCGGTATAAGTAATGCCTTCCTTCCGCGTTTCGCGCGTGTTTGTCATGAGAGGCTGCAATGTTAAATCACCCCAAAATGGCCGCCCGTAGTGGAACCAACTCCACGTAGGCCTGGTTACTTCCATGTTTAGTAGGACCCCTTAGGATTGTGGACTCTCTTTGAAGCTGAAACGCTAACCTAATGAAAATGGCTGCCGTAAATGGAACATCTTGTGTCAAAATTGCGGACTCTTCCGCATCCACCTAAGTTTTACCATTAATGGTGGATGCTTAGGGCCAGTTGTTTAGTGCGCATCCATACCTATTATTACCCATGGGCCCAGTCTAACGGGTTCACAGTTTTTCTCCCCCCGGGAGTGTGATTGATGGCACCCTCTGCTAGCGACATGAGTAATCTGTATTGTGCCCCTTTAACATGAGCTAAAAATGCGAGTACTCATACGATGCGTCTCTAAGCTAGTTCTACCCCAATGTACCTAACCTAGTCTAAGTGTAGGGAAGAGTAGAAGTAGGTGGAGTATTCTCTAGTATGGTAGACTAAGAGTGTGTTGAGTCTAGTATGCCAAGAGTCCCTCTAGGTTCTAGTCAGCTCCATACCTTGAGAATGAGAGAGGTGGGAATCTCCTGCCGGATCTTGGAACTCTAACACCCCGCAAGGGGAATCAGAACACTGGAAGCTGGATAGCTGGATTCTCTGCGTGCAGGGATGTCAGCGTGTTCTCAGTGCGTCATGCCGGGATACGGGCTCCTCTGAAGTCGAGGTCTCCTCTGACTTGCTATGGCAAGGGAAGGTATCTTTATACCTGGTAGGTGTCGAGGAATGTTAGCATTGACGTTGGGTCGGACAGGGGAAGACGTCAGGAATGAACCCTTAAGGTATACTGGTTCATACATAATAGATGAGTTCTTGTAGAAATCAATAGTCCTGTGCTAAGGGAAATTCCCAAGGCTTAAGGGTCTGGTTTCTAAGAACTCGTTGTGACGTTAGGGTGGACGGATGTCGGTGACCATGCCTGTATTTGGAGTGCACGGTTAATGCCTAAATAAGGACTGGGTTTCTATGCCTATATAAGGGCAATGCAAATTTTGCCTATATAAGGACATGATTCAGGAAAACCTGATTTACGGACACCTAAAGCGTAATACAACACCCACTCCATCTTCGAATGAACGAAAAGACTAAATGCTAAACATATAAATGCTAAACATAAAATTGAGTACCACATATTGCTTTAAAACATTTCTAAAAGCATTTTAAAACGAGCTAAAAACTGTTGAAACGCAATATATACTGTACATTTAAGCAGTGGTTACATTCTAAACATATGATAGAAATAATAATCAACATGAATGAAACACAAATATATACATATATATAATGAAATGGTCGATAAGTTATCAAAATCAAAACCATTGCATATCATGAAATGAAATGAAATTTTGTTCTAGACACGTAAGGTGACATTGTGACCCTGGAAGTATGCAAAGAAGTCTGTTGTATAAGACTAGTTCAACTGTAAGCAGAGAGTTCTTTTGCCATGTTTGAAAAAAGAAAAAGTTCAATTTTCTGGGAAAAGTTCCCAAAAAGTTTTTAGAAAAAATAAGAAGGCCAAATATTCATTGTTGCCCTGGTACACTGTGAGCCGAATCAAAGTCAGTGTCCAGGTCTGGAGTAAACATGAGATCGTCTATGTCCGTAGCCAAAATATCATCCACCGAAGTGGGTGACAGTTGGAACACCTCGTTCAGAAGGTTGATCGCACAGAGATGAGAAACATCGCCTTCAGCAGAAGATGCAATCTTCACGTCCGTTGTTACCTGTGTGCCTGTTGATCCATCTCGTACCTCAGCAGCAGCCGGAAACGTCTGTGAGATCTCAATGAATGCCGCCATCAGGATTGGAAACAGGTAAGATGCAATCTTGCCAGATTGGTCTAAACAAGGTGCTAATAGTCCGGAACAGATGGTCTTAAATACATGTACAATTCCGCTTGTATCAGACATGTTAAAGATACGTCCTATCATTTCCGCGAAATGTATAGGGCAGTTTGTACGAATTAAGGCTTGTATCTCAGATGTATTGAATCCTGAAAAATATGGAAACTTTTTAGCAAATGTTTTTGAACTACCTTTTGGTGGTGTAGGACAATGCTCCCATTGGTTAAACAAATACATTCCTAGGTGTTGCAGATTTATGCAAAAAATGATGACCATAGTGGTTATAGCAATACAGCTGTTCATAGTCTGATGAACCCTCTAAATATTCATTTTT